>VZSF01001194.1:946754-999166 GCA_013398295.1 Chionis minor | reverse complement strand
AAAAAAAAAAAAACCAAAATGGCATTTGCAAGAATGGGAAGAGAAGTCCATCCTTCTCCTTACACAAGTTGAATGTTACGCAAGTTGATTCTTTCTCTTTCGACATGTTATCCTTCTGTCCGTTTTGTTTGACTGCCTGTCCTGGTCAAAGATTGAATGAGTGAGAACATGACAAATCCTGGCTTTCTTGTTGAACCACCTGTAATCACTTGACATTGCATTTAGAGCTAGTTTGCACAAGATATGTGAAAAGCAAAGAGCCTCACTCGCATGCTGGCTTAACTGCCAGGAACACTTTCCCCTCCCATCTGCTGCGTTCATTGTTATTTAAAAGCAAATCAGGAGGCAGAATTGGATTAGCAGAGTGGGTGGCACCAGTGGAAAACAAGCTCTGTGTCGGCAATCGCCCTGCCAAGTTCATGTGAAATTGCCCATTTTAGCTGGCAGCTTCAGCTTAGCTTGGTGTGATGACATACGGGCCTGGAGGGTAAGAATCTATTTCCATATTATAGCAGCTTCTGCTGCAAAGCCTCATAGTTTGTAGCTGCATGGTTGCCTGGCTTCGGCCGCAGGCTGCCCTCCTGGTCTGCTCTGCGACACCAGGCTCCTTGGCCATCATCTCAGCGTTTTCCCCGAGGTCCCCTCA
Source organism: Chionis minor (assembly GCA_013398295.1). NCBI lineage: Eukaryota > Metazoa > Chordata > Aves > Charadriiformes > Chionidae > Chionis > Chionis minor. The sequence continues at coordinate 998,520 of VZSF01001194.1, read as the reverse complement.
GTGGCTCTGCCTGTGTTGATGCCTGGTTTGCCCCAGCTACTCCGTTGGTCTCAAGCCATAAGCGTGTTGAATGTCAAGAAGCAAAATAGGGAAGCTCATAACCCCCTCATCTGTGGGGCCCCCAGAATCAAAGGAGAGAAATCAAGCCCTTGCTTTGACTCTTCAGGGTCAGTAGTTTCTCAAAACAGTTGGGGATATGTGTTTTATGTTTGAAAAATAAATAATGTAGCATGCATGTTATATATCAACTCTAAACTCAATCACCTCATAAATAGACGTTTACAAATGAAAAATTAACTTCTTTAAATTAATAAATCTCCTGTTTCAGATATTAATGTTCTAAAATTTTCCAGGATATGATTTCAGCATCCAGTGTTGTCTATTGTACTTCTGCATAAAGGAAGTTTTGGTGCCTTGCATTGAAATCCATGTGACAGGTATACCACCAACTTAGTCAATTCCGTAAAATAAGCTCAAAGGTATTTCAGAAACAAGACTGCCTCCAGGTCCCTCAGCTGTGATTAGTGAGTTAACAATAACAGTTCTTATTTCAGAAATCCCTTTTTCATCCTCCACTTACTATATAAGGAAAATAATTAAAATAACTCTATGCAAAGTCCTTCCAAAGCACAAAGTATGTATCTCTCCGAGTTTACAGTACCGTTATTGGCGGTTATTACTTGTAGGGATAAGTATGTTCTGGGGAGGGAGAGTTACAGGCTGTTGCCATGCCTTTAAGCTATTTATTATAATTTGCAGAATTTCCACTGCCTTTTTTTATCCCTTTTTTTTTTTTTTTTTTTTTTTTTTTGACTTTGGGCATGCTCTATTGCTAGACCTTACTTTAGAAACCCTTCTTTCAGGGATAGTGAAGGCGGGCAGAGAAGCCTCGCTGGAGAGAGTATATGATCCACTTGCGTGCAACATGAAAAATGGAAGAGCTTATTCCTATTGATCTTCGATATCACAGCCTGTGCGGGGTAGCAACCCTCATCTAATGTATTTTGACAAAGGTAGACAAAACATGATGCGTGATGCTGTTAAAATAACCCCAAGCATTTGTAATGAGGAGATCATTACATGATCATGAAGCCTCGGAAGATGGGAGTCGGTGCCCATTCCGCTCTGCTCACACTGCGGTGGGGGCTCCTTGCGCACGACGTGACTGGTGTTGTCAGCTTCCCGCTGTTAGTTCAGTGATGACGGGTTGGGAGAACTGTCAGGAAACGGGCAAATACGTCCCAATCAATGATCAAAATGTAAGGCTCTTGAATATGTGTGTATCTATGGCCAAATGGATGCAAAATCGGAATGTAACGCCCCAGCAAGGTGGTTAGGTAATATCACTATTAATATATCAAACCAAAGGCCTACGTTTTGGAAGGATTTCATTCTGTGATGAACTCAATTTATGAAGCCCCTGCTGGGGGTGAGAGATGTGATGACTGCTCAGGATCCAGTGGCAGCGCCTTTGTCACAGCCTATGCAGAGCCCAGAACACATCACTTAGGCACAAAGGGGCAGCTTAATTCTTTGTTCATTCCTTGTAAGTGAGCTCGGTACTCATTTCTTCATATGTAACTGTTATTGTCCTTCATACCTAAATTATATTTTGTTTCTGGATAAAATTAAAAGGCGGCTATCATTTTCTGGAAGGGTCTCATAATCTGAGATAACAGGCAGTGTTTCTATTCAAAAGCCTGTATTTAAGGTAAAAAGGGATAATTTTACACAGAAAGTCACACTGTTTGTAGAGTGTGATGCAATGTTCTGCTGGGGCATCTATTTTACCTTCTTTTGATAATTAGACCCAGAGCGTGTCTGTTACGGAAATGTCAGATGTCATTCTGTATTGTTATTATCTGCCCATCTGCTGTTCTCTTTCTTTCTGTCCTTTCCTGTAACAGTTTTCAGCCTCGTATCTTTGATATTTTTCGTAGAGGGTAGCTACGCGTTACATGACTCATAGAACGAATACAAGGTAATCAGGCGGATTGAACTTCAGTCGCCATGAACAAATGAGGACTTACTGTAGGGCAGTGCTATTCAGTAATGCCAGAGAAATTTCAGTTTGAGAAAAGCCATCATAAATGCATTTATGTTCCCACCCAGATTTATTTTAATTAAAATCATCCATGAGTCTTGGCTGTTGCTTTGACTACTAAGTACTTACAAATAAGCTTAATAGACGTGTTTGTTTTTTCCACAGCTGTAAAAATACATAGTCTGCTACATGATTGTTTTTTTATCTGATTTATTTAAATAGAGGTAGGTAAAGATGCAGTTTATAGGGAAGGTTAAAGGGTCAAAATCCTATTTAATTAACTTATACCCACTTGGGAAGCAGCCAAGGTAAAAGAATGCAGTGAAAGTAAGCTTCAAATAATATGAAATCTTTGAAAAGGACTAACCACCTTTGGTGAAAGGCTTTCCTGTTCTTAACCTCGTGTCATTTAAACTATTTAAATGAGCTATGCAAAACCTTACATTTATAATGGAGCTTCAAAAAAAAAGATTAAGTATTTCTTGCAGTTACAAGAAAACTGATGCTTATGGCAGTGAAAGAAAAGCCTTTAGTAGTACCCCATTTTACCATGATCCCTGTCTTTGCATACCACAAAATGCATGGTATGTTGCACCTGATTTGACATCTCCTATTTCTGCCGCATGTATGAAGCCTCTCAAGAGTGTGAGACTGCTTTTTACAAACATACAAGTCTTTCAAATAACAATTGAGGGGGGGAAGCCTCTGTAATATCTGAAGGAGGCCTGATTTTCAAAGGGCGTGGATGCTGCACGGTTTCTAACAGTTGTGTCTGTGAGAAGTACCTCATGTTGGATTTCCCAAACCAGGCGTTATATTTGAATGTCTTAGTCATACATGTGGAAAAGGTTCTTACTGCAGCCAGAGTGGGAACTCTGAGAAATAAAATCACTGAGCTGCTTTGTGATCTCTTTATATGCTAGATAGGATATCCTCATTGCTGTAGTGATGCTCTGTAGAGGTGCCAATTCTGGAACATTTTTTCCATTAAATGCCACAGTGACTGCACTGGGGAAATGTTTCTGTTTCAGCGCTCCATATGGTTTTGTATGTAAAAATGGAACTGGCAGGGAAAAATGCAGCTGGCCTGAAGCTGCCAGTAACTATTTCTATTGTCATAGATTTTCGGCAGGAATCCCAAGTGGGAGCTGTATAGGTGAAAAGACTGCATAACAGTAATCAGTAAGTACCAGCAGAGCCTATATGCAATGAGCACAGATGCAAGCAATGTGCCACGTAGACACCATTGCGTTTCCTAAACTGGGATTTTTTTTCTCCCCTGCCCCATTCTAGTCTTTGAAGCTGTTGGGTTGGGAAACAATTCAGGCTCGAAAAGGTCAACTCCAAAGACTTCCTGATCTCTCTGTCAATACCATTATATGGTATTCATGGTATGGGTGGACACATAGCCTAAGAGCTTTGGACATAATGGTATTTGGAAATATATTCCAAAATTTAAATATGTCTATTACTTAAACTTGCCATTAATTTAATATACTATAATTGAGGGAAAGATCCTTCTGATTCAGCATGTGAGGTCTGCATATTGACTAATTTTATGTGTGCTTAAGGGTTGCAGTGCTGTCCTAAAAAATGTATTTTAATTGACGTGACCACTTTGGCATGATGCTCAGTCTCTGAAAAGCCACAATAGCAAATAGAATGTATAACCAGATGGTGCTTAGCTAGAAGGATCTTTGCTATCCATAATGCGACTGCAATGTTGTCTGTTTTGTCAAGCTAAAACAAAGGCATTCATAACTTCACATTCCAGATGAATTAAGAATTCCTTAATGGTTTGAAAAGTGCTCTTCTTTTTGAAAAAAAAATATCTAAAACACTAACAAAAATAAAAATACAGGTGAGAAATTTAATTTTTTTTTTCTTAGTTTACCTATCCCTTCTTCTTTCTCCTTCTGAACATTAATTCCCTCATCTCCAAAGAAGAACTAACAAACATAACTTAATTCCAAAGTGTCTGCAGGTACTTCAGGCTACTACAATTATTTTGGTAATGATAAACCTTCACACTTTGTTTAGCATTTATCTGTGGGGACTAAGGTAGTTTATAATACTGTGATCCCTTGCAGAGGAATCTTTTAAGTTCCAAGGAATCTTTGTTTCTCTAAGCTGACTAGCAAAATGGTCCACACCCATCTCAAGACTAAGCCATAGCTACTTTGCACTCATTACACTAGAAGCATTAAATTTGTTCCAAGAGCACTTATTTCTCAAGAAGTAACTTGGCTAGTATTAACAATCATATGTACACAAAATGCCCTGTTTTTAAGTACCTGTGGATATTTTAATCTTTGCATGAGGTAGTGCTTAATTTTCAGGAGGAGATGAATGCTAATGAGTCATCTGGCAGGCATGTAGTCTATCATATGTCATTTTCTCCAGCAGACTTTGCTTTGGGGACAAAAGCCATGACACGGAAAACCAGGAATAAATTTCCAAATAAGTTCTCTGAAGTTATTTACTTGTTATGTTAGACTGGGGGGAGAGGAGGGAGATGGTCAGGCACAGTCTCATTTGGCTTTTGAGATGGTCAGCTGTTGTGCTTCACATAGAAAAAACAAGCTTAGATTTGAGTTGATAAATAACAGTGACCATCAGTCCTGAGACTGGCAGTCAGTTAATGTCATTCATGGTACTTAGATTGGGGCAGAGTTGATCTGCTCTCCCTGAACTCCAGGGTTGTCTTCATTCAAAGCTAGATACAGACCTATAAAGAATCTGGAGCTTTTCTATCCCTTCTAAAGTCTCTGAACTCTAGTTAAATATGACTTGAAGCTTCAGAAACTGTTAAACAACTCCATGATATGTTGGCAGGCCAACACATTTTTATTGCTAAAAAAATGGAAACCAACCAAAAAAATCCAAGGAACTTCCAGTCAGAGGCATGGGCTCTCAGCCATCTCTTGTTTGCTGCTCCCTTGAAACATGTACAGGAGATTATCCTTATTAGGCAATCTTACGGGTATTCCCAGATCTTTTGAGTATGGTTTTCTCCCTTTTTAATTAGTAGGTCATTATGCGACAACTTCTGTCTGCTCCCCTAAGTGGCCAGCTAAGGCAGATTTCACTGTGTTTCTGGATACCTGAAAATAATTAGCCATTTGTGAGTTGGGAAGTGGCTTCAGACTTCAGAAAGTGAAGCTTTGTTATGAGTAATGCACTGGGGAACTGCTGTTGATGAACAATAAGGATGTAATCCCACGTTTTTGTCTTTGCAGGCAAAACCAGCGTGATGGATTTCTGCCTAGCTTTATCCAGGCAGTTCCTTCCTCCTCCCTCACCAGTTTCCAATCCCATTAGTTGTGCTGGTGCAGCTATTTATAAGTTTGATATGAACTGGATCACTGAGATGATCTATGTTAAAAATAATCCCGCTTCTGATACTTGTAATGATCCAGTGTGAAGGGAGACAGTTTTATCAGGGTACGTGATAGGGGCAGAAGTTGCAGAGCAGGAACAAGGAGTGAGGTTTGTGGGCAATTGGAATTTCTTAATCTGGCTCTGCCACAAAGAGGGGACATCGTGGAAGGGTACCACAGCTCGGCTCACTTGCACCCAGTCGCTTGCGGTTGAATCTCCTGCCCCTTAGCTGTTTGATTCAGCAAGAGAGTGCAATGAGGACACCTCTCACCAACTCTGCCTGGTGCTCCCTTTCTCCAGAGAGGGATTCAAACCAGTAACATAGCTGTTAACCAGAGCATTAATGGCTGTATATAATCTTCCAACAGGTATTTCCTTTTCTGAGTTCTGTTATATGCAACCGTAACTGATAGGCTTTTTTTCTTCTTCTTTTTTTTTTTTTTTCCATTCAGATGTTTTAATTAAGCTATCTACAAATTTTGTTCAGGCATAGCATTTACTTATCTGTTTCATTGTGAAGAGCTGGTGCTACAGCTGAGATAAAGATCCCATTGTGTCAAACACTGGCAAAAACTGTAGGTTTAGGTTCTCTTATTATAGATCCAGGGAGAAAGTATTTCTCCAGTTCACATTCAGTCAGTTCCTCTTTGGCAGGTTTTTTTTTACAAGTTATCAGGGTGGGAAACATAGCCATTTAGATACATCACATTAATCAGGGGAGAGAAAGAGGGGAGCTTGTTTGGGTTGCTTGTGTATTGGAATCTAGAAAATTTTTGAGTTATGTCTGTCAGTTTTTCTATTGATATAATCACAAGTGAAAATTCATGCCTTTATAGCGATTCAGTTTCAGAGGAGACAAATCTTTAAGCTATTAAAAATATAAATAACATACTGAATTCTGAAGCCTTTGGAAAAGGAAAAACAAACAGGAGGGTACAAGAAGTTGTAAGGATTTGGCTTTTTGTCAGGTTTGAGAAGTATGTTCTTGCAAACAAGTAGCACTGGTTTTTTTCTGGTCTTGAGATGTACCAAAATCCTCAGCTTGCTTTTTTGTTTTTAATAAGGTTTCTATGGCTTTGCTTGCAAACTATATTGAGCTCAATAACACTGCTATTTTTGTAGTATCTTCTTCTGAAGTATTAGTTTTCCCAGAGCTCACTTACAGAGGACTGTGCTTTATTCTTGAAAACTAGAAGACATGTAGTAGATTCAGTCCTGGCCGTTTTTCATGTGAAGCCTTATTCAAATGGTAATTGTAAAAGGCTTTGTGGACTTTGTTCTCAACTCAAAGAAGAAACTTCAGCTGTGGGCAGCTAGGGTAAGAAAGAATTTTTGCTGAAAGACTCGGACAAGACTTGGATTTGGAACTAATTTGGAACTAATTTGGAACTTATCACAGCCACTCAAAAATTAAAGGTATACCTACAAATCAACTGTGAAACCAATCATGTTATGAAATATCATTGGAAGTGAAAATACATTACAGTGAGGATCAGGACTCATATTCCTTTTTTTCCTAGCAAGACATACTATGAAGGAATTCATTATAATCTTTTGAAGAGACCTGTGTGCAAAGTATGCACAGTTGGTTTGCAATTATTGATACTCGTACATGCTACTTAGCAACTGGTGTGTAACTTAAGGGTAAGTCTTTGCTCTTCAGAATCAGCCTCCCACACTGGACTGTTGGATGCATGTTCACAAAGTCCTACATGATGTAGGACTTCCATTGTACATGGAAAGGACTCTTCTTGTACATAAAGGTATAATTTAGAAAACGCACAGTCCAAGTACAGATTTCAACAACTTCCAAAGTTTGCACCTGTTCTAATACTGCATTTTTTGTTAAATTTAACAAAACTGTATTTATGTAATTTGAACTATTGGTGGCTCCAGCTACAATTGGGCACTCATCTGAGGACACACTCTAAACCCAGAGGCTGGGATAGAAAACAGAGCCCCTGTAAAAAACCAGAGGTTACAGGGAATAAAGTGACTTTCCTATGGTCACATTCAGCCAAACTCTTGGTTTCTACTTTCCAGCCCCATATCCACCTGTGCCTCTCACCTTTAATAAGGTTATGTCACTTATTTAATGTACTTATAAAATCATTTAGTTTATAATTTGGTTACTATTCTAATTTTTTATTTTCTGACTACTTTATAGTCCTTGTCTAGCGCTCACTTCTTCCAGGGTCATCCCCTTGCACCCACCCTGAAACTGCAGTCAACTCCCACACGTAAATCCTTTTATTTGGAGTTGCAGCGCTCTCTGCTCAGGGGCAAAGTCCCTCTGTAAAAAATTCTTTGTGGGCAAAGGAATTCTGAAAACAGGAACTTGTCTATATATAATCTGTGTTATGATTCATATGTTAGAACTGTGGAGAAGAATATATGGTAATATTCATCCCTGAAGACAGAGTCTGGGAGATCAGTGTGGATAAGGATACCAATGTGGTAATTAAGACATAGCAGAAAAGAGCAGGAAAAATTCATCAGTGCTTGGTTACTTATTTGTCAAATGTGGTTCACTTTTAATGGCTGGTAGTAGTTATTATTCTAAGGTATAAGTATTCCATACAGTACTGTATCTGTGAAAGACAACAGCCAACAGTTGTGAAGATAATCCAAAGATGTCATTTAAACATTAGATGAGTTTAAATATTGCTAAAGAAATGTAAAGTGAATTGGAAGAGACGTGGCCTCTGTGAGGGGAGGAAGGTGAGGATGTTGTTTAGTTACAGCAGTGAAGGATCCCGAGTTGACACTATAAACTGACCATGTCAACACAGGCTTTGACACAAGCTGAAATTAAATTGCAATAATACAGCGTCATTCAACTTCTGAAAGTTGTTTTACAGACGCATCACAGGGAAGAAGATATTTTGTTTCAGTGCTATTTTGGAAGAGATGCAAATCCACCATTTGCCTGTGTGTTACAAGGTATTTGAGTCTGGGAACCACATACCAGCCTATAGCAGAAAATATTTTCTTCAAACCCTTCTCCGTTTGTAAAAAAATCATAGTTTTTCTAGTGTCAATTTTTTTTTTTCAAATAAATTTTTAATGACAGCCTTAAGTCTTACCTCTCCTGTGTATTTTGGGGCATGGGTAACTAGATAAAACTATAGCCCAGTGGAAGGCAATTTTAGTAATCTTATATTTAGCCTTAGTGAACAGTACTCCTCGGTAAACCACAGACAAGGTATAGTCCATTGAAGAAAAGCTTTCAACAAAGCTAGGCTGTATACTGAAATAATCTTTGAACTAACACCTCTGAAGATACGCAGAGGAACGTTATAGGCAGCAGTCTACTGAGCCTTGTCCGTGGGGTAACTCAGAGCCTGAGCTAACAATACTGCAGATCATTTATTTTTCATATATTACAACAATTGCATTTCTTTTAAATCTCACAGAAGTAAAACTTCCCTACGAAAGAGAGCACTCTATACTGTGTGACAATTGCATATTTTAAAGCATGTGTTTATAGAAATGTCTTTATGTACCCGTGCTATCCACACACATTCAGACTCAATACGGACACTTTATTTCTATGTTTGCAGTTGTACACATATATTATAGACACAGATATAAAATTAGACATGTATGCATGTGTATGTATATTTGAAGGGGGAAAAGAATTTATGGGAGGCTGGCCAGATTTAATTTGTGTGCTTGTATTTAGCACTTAAGGGCTTATATACTCAGTTTGCTCAAAAGAGTGAAGAAGTACTCCTTGCTTATGCCTCAAATCAGAAATGCATGAAGTGCAGCTGCAGAGATAATACATTCTCCCCAAAGGCTTTGGCTGAGCAAATTAGGTGTCAATGGGGTGCCTGCACAGGCAGTACTCTCTCTAATTAGTCTCTTGAGCCTAGTTGGTGGCGGGTATAAGATGATCTAATCAATTGGTCTGTGTCTGATGGTACGTGTAAAAATCCTAGCAGGCAGAGCTGTCTCCCACAGGTCACTCACCTGCACAGCGGGAACGCTCATTTTCATTTTTCATCTCTTCCATCACATGATGCTGACAGTTGGTTTTAAGAAAATTGAATCCAAAAAATATCTAGTTCATAGGGCATGTAGGTCAAAATAAAGTTGCATTATGGGTATTGGTGATCCAATTAATTAATATTTATAGCAACGAGTTGCATGTAGATATTATCTGAGTGCAAACAGTATTGATAATGTTTGGTTGGCTTTTTAAAATGACTTCTCTAACAAAGATAGGAATAAAAGGTTTGGGGGAAAATCACCTGTTAATAGTATACTTTTTTTAGAGAGAGAATGAACTGTATCCATAGTGTGTGTGTGTGGTGGAGGGAGAAGCAGAAAGAATATATTGTTGATGATCTTAAACACCTCCACATTTCAGCTCATAGAGAATACAGTATCTCCAGTTGTCAGCTCACATTTTTATTTTAAATCTGATGGTGTAGAATGAATACTCTTAGAATAATGCTAAATCAGCTGCAACATAAATAGACCTGCACTCTGAGTGTGCTTTACATGCTAAGGACTCTGCAGGAGCATGGCTCCACCCTATGTGATAATTTATACAAAAATTAGAAGCACCTGGAGAAGGATGCTGATGCTGCCAAAAGGAGCATGTATTGAATTGGTGATTTGCATTTTTAAAGGAAAGGACATTCTTTTCCTAATTAAAACAAAGAAAAATATTTGGGATTTAGTCACTCTCTTCTCCCTCTTGTCTTGAGAGTATGATTAATGTTTAAATTACAAGCTTTAGCATCCCTTCCTAGAACCACTGTTACATCAACAGCTACTGCATTCTGAACTTGGCCTCTGACATTTTTAAGGTGGGTTAACACCTTATTTTATCCCATTCGGGATCTGGGACAAACAGGATGTATACAGCAGATGATTTCTCTAGATAACAAACATACAATTGAGTTACCTGATTTAGGTCAACTGATATTTCAAGCGCATCATTAACTTGCTCATAATCTTCTACTAGATTTAGTAAAGATGTCATGAAAACCAAAAGTACCTGGACCTGTGGTGAAAAAATACAAGTTCAATTTTAAGGCAGTCAGTTACATTTCAGGTTTTGCTGTTGTTTTGTTTTCTTAAAGGAGATCTGAAAGAGCCCTATTTTGCTCTTGGGAAATCACAAGTTGTAAATATTCCGTTTAACAATTTACGCTTTTATAAGCAAAGCTGTGACCAGAGGCCATAAACACAATCTGCCAAGTCACCAGGCAAAACTTTGATTTGTATGATCAGGAAAATGTATTAAATTCTAAGCAAGGGTATTTCTAAAATACATCTTAAAAATGCAAACTTGGAATACTAAGCCAGCTGGGAACTGAACGGCAGCACTATGTGGAAGGCCCTGCCTCGGGTCTTGGTTGTGTGAACAACTGATGTTTCAGTTCAGGAGCCCCACAGAAGAAACAATGCTTTTTTAATAAAAAGATTGGTTCACACCAATATAAAAATTCATGTTGGTTTTACTGTGGATTTTCTGCTGTGGATAACGAGACACTCTCCTCTTCCTCCAGTTTAGGGGAGGTGTCTCTTGGATGTGACCCGAGCCTCATCTTAAACAAAACCAAAGCGAAGAGAAGGTCTCCTGTCCCACAGCACAGCAATTACAGTGCTGTGGCATATCCATGTTTCTTCCTTGGCCTCAGGACAGGTAGACCTCTGTTGCCCGTTGCCTAGGAGAAGGCTCTGACTACGAGAGCACTCCAAGGCTGAGGGATTTCATCTGTTAACTCCACTTGGAATATACAATAAGTATTCAGTGAATTAGGGACTCAAATGCAAGCATTATATTTTTCCAGTGTATATATTCCTAACCACCAGGCTTGTTGGCTGTTGTCAAGAGATCACATAAGGATTTTATACACAGTGGAATTATCTTGGCAGCCAAAACTGAGGGTTCAGCCTCAGAACAACCTGGCCATTAGGGTGCTGGTCTGAGCGGGGGGGGCCATCAGGCACGCCAGCTTCTCAAACCAGGCAGGCTGTGCATTTCAACACAGTTTCAGAGAGACTGTGACTACCAGCCATTCCCTGGTTCCAGTTGCACTATGTCTTCTGGCTTTCCCCAGCCAGAACCATCAGGGAAACGTGGCATCAAACCACCTTCGTTTCCAGGGAGTTTACTGTTTGATCTAGTCTAAATCTTGCGCCTAGGCAGAAGGTGGGAGGTGGTGTTGCCCACCATACTGTTCTACAGGCTTTCAGCTTCACAGGAAACCAGTTACCCCAGTTGCAGTGCTGGCACAGCAGGACCCAGCAAAGCTGGAGCTGGTGGAGTTGTGATCATAAAACTGTCAGCTGCCTTATACTGAGCCAGAGCAGGAAAACAAATGGGGTTCAGCAAAAAACTTTACAATCTCCCATGCATGTTTGTGTAACCTCTGCTACCCTTTCTTGGTTCTCTGTGTTCTGCCTTGGTCTGCATCGGTGCTGGCACTGGTTGGCAGTATGCAAAGGGGTTTTTTCCCCTGTGTTAAATGGTAGCAGCTGCCAATTGTTTCTAAAGTAGCTTTTAATGTTCTAGGGCTTGATTCTGGAAGTGCTAAGCTTCCAATGAAGGTATTCCCCATTTCACAGGCTCAGGCCCTGCCCTGGGGGGAACATGTCACCAGCTTTGCCTAAAGAGCCAAATTTGAAGCCAGAAAACACAGTATTGTCACTGGGAAATCATAGCACAACCCTGGGAAAGTGTGATGCTCACCTCCTTTAGAAATTGTCCTGAGGCCCATTCATAGAAAGGAAAAAGTTCTGTGTAATTAATGTAATTGCAGTTATTCTCAAATCTGAGCAATTTGGTAACTCCTTTTCCTCCTCCATCCAGAGGCTTTTCTGTCCAGATCACTTTTCCTGTCCTAGATGTCCCTGCTGCTTATGCCAGTGTCTGGAACTCCAGCAATCTGGGCTTAGCCTGAAATCAGGTCAGCTGTTCTGGATCTGATCTGGCTTCCAAAATGCAAGCCCACCTTCCACGGCTGTAGTGTGGGTGGCAGTGGGGGAAAATGCAAGCTCAACATCGGAAGGAGCTTTCGGAGTTTAGTGGCTTCTTTGTAAGGAGGGGCTCCAAAAAGGTCATCTCTAAAAAGCACTTTTGAAGGAAGAAAAATGCAGAATTTGTGTCATATTGTCAACAGTGTTTCACCACTGAGAAGCTGTGAATCTCCAACTTGTTCAAAACGTTGCTTTTCTTTTTAAGCTTATGAAGGATAGACTAAACGGATCAGCTCTCATGTATTCCTTGAAACAAGATTTATTGGCGCTTCAGCCAAGCTCCTAGACCTTGGGGAGAGTGGGACCTTCATGTGGAATAGACATTCCACACAAACTCCAGAGGCATTTAGGAAACAACCCAAGCAGGACTCAAGAGGTGGCAGACCAAGCTCTAAGAGGGCCCAAGATGCTCCACGCATCATTAAGAACAGGCTTTTGTTAATCCAATGCAGGTATTCCGGCGCTTAAAGGGCAGAAGAAGAGCTCTCAAGAACCACGACAGAAACCTTGGAAATTACAGAAGTTAGATGTTGTGTAGAGATTAGGCTGTTTTGATGAAAGCCACAATTAAAATTTTATGCTTGAAACTGCAGTTCAAAACCGATGCCTTGTTTTTCTCCTGCTTTGGAAATGAGGGCTAGACTAGATTCACTGGCACCTGCATCCAGTTTGATTTAAATAGTTTTAGGACATGCTAATACAAACCAGTTCCCTGCTCAGGGAATACTTTCAGCATTCTTTTTCTTAAGTGCTAAAATTCCTCCGTATCTGACTGTCTTGTGCAACTACATTTTAAAAATAGAGCACGTCTGTAGTTACAATTCTTGGTCTTGACAAACCTTGTAAAACAAATATATTTTGAACTTCAGAAAAGACAGAATTTCTCAGAAAGTCTCACTTTATTACTTGGCATGTATTAAGAGTCAAATATGTTAATTATAAAATCCTTCCGATGGCTCCAGTCCCTCTAGCCTTCATTTAGCCTTCACCTTGCTCTTCTTGCAGTTGTTGGATGCTTTGTTTTAGAGTAATGCTTCCCACGTTCTCAGCCTGCCTCCTGTTTTGTGTAAATCTTAAAAACATCATGGTACCTTCTTGAAAGTCCAACCACTGCTTGGAGCCTAAACACACAGGAATCATCACCAGAGTGAAAGACAACGTAAGCGAAGCTATTGATACAGTGTTTATTTTTGGTATATGAAAGGAGACAGTTTAGTTATCTGCCTATTAATATAAAAACACTGAACTAAAGGTGAATATGTTTAAACGCAGCACACCAAGGAGCTCCATAACCTGGTTGTGTTTGCAGCAATTTTCATGGTGTGCCCCAAGGCACCTCAAATAACTCTTGGGAAGCAAACCTGAGATCTTTTCATAAACTAGTTGCAAGCATTGCTGTGAAGGTGGTCACTGGGGTCTCCGTGAGAAAGGGGGCAAAAAGAGCTTGTGAACCCCTGAAGCTGTGCCAGCGTTCAGCAACCTTCCTGTGCATTCATGGGGTGTGACCACCTTTAGAAGAGCCAACTGTCTATTTATGGCTGCCTGTAATTTCCATGGAGAATGTGAGTGCTGATAGCACCTCTGAAGATTAGCACTTGGGGCAGAGATACATCAATATGGATTAATATATCTCACCTAGGCAACCACCCTGCCAACACTGGTGGTTTAAGTTCATTTTCTTGAGATACCAGCTCTAAAAGTGGAAGACTGTCCTTTGCTCTGAGCTGGTGTCTTCATAAATGGCTTTGGACTGACCTATGTTTTACCGAGTGAAAAATCATGAAAAAATGCAATTCGTGAGGCTTATTATAATTTATATTGTTTCCTTACAGGATTAAATTTACCAGTTTGGAGGAGGGAAACAAAAACCTTACGAGGAGGCCGACACCAGGAAGGAACCACGGCCTGTTTCCTTTCTTTCTCTATGGTGGATTTCAGTCAAAACAGAAAATCGAAGCTGGCAAAACCCTGTTTTTTCCCTGCAATTTATTTAAAACCTTGCACGCATTTGGATACCTTGTGATTTCAGAGAACTATGTGAAGATTAAGCTTTTGCTTACTGATACATGGCATGTACTCTTTCAGTCTTTTGTGTTTGATTTTGTTTGATTTTCCACTGCAGCGCTGCATCTTTGTAAGGATTTTTATGCTTTCACCAGCAATGTCTTAAATACATTAAGACAACACATTTGGTGTTCACACTTCTTCAGTAACGACTGTACAAAAAAAGCCAACGGTGGCATAAAGGACTGTGTGTTTTCTTTGAGCGTTGTGTGTATTTTGCAACCAATGGGAAGACTATTTCTGCCAGAGCAAGCCCAACTTGTCTGAACGGCTGACGATTACAGCACCCTGCCACTAGTCCTGAAGTGTTGTTGGGCTATTTTTTTTTTTTCCATTATCTCCTCAGACCGTTCATACCCATTTAAAAACATGGCAATAATTGCATGTTAACTTCAGCACTCGGAATTTGGTTAGTCTGCTTGGGCTATGTAGCATGCCAGTTTTCAAAATAGGCATATGAGAAAGACAAAGCAAAAATGATGAGATATACACAGCTGACAGATATACAATGAATTCTTTATGTTTTTAGTCCCTTCAAGCATACTTCTTTTATGGGTCTTGGCTAACATCTGTATGTTTTTCCTCACAATATTTACCTTTTGGAATGTTTTCTTGAAAACAGAGATGATGAAACGGTTCCGTTTAATTCAAGGCAGATACTGAGGTACAGAAAAACTTTTGTTGGACGAACCATTAAATCTAGCTATGTTACTTTGCCATATACAAAGCAAAGTGGAGAATTTTCCTTATCCCAAACTGTTAGCTGTTCCACACCAAAGCACCTTTCGAGTTATTTTCCATGGGTATTCTGAGCTGATTAGAAGGCACTACCAGATACTGTGTCTTTTGATAGCTTTTCTAAATGAATCGTTCAAATGCAAACTTTGCAAGAAACAAAGCTGTATGATTTTAGAAATGGAAGCCCCTACTACATTTTGGCTGGGGAGAACATTGTCTTCAGGGGTGTGATAAAACTGCCCTGACCACATACAATGCTTTGCATTCAGAGAGGGCAGGGTATGGTGCAAAAAATGCTGTTGAGTTATAGTCCTGCTCGGACAGAAACGCTTGCTAGGCAATATTATTCTACACATAAATCTGACATCCTTTGCTTGCTGGATGCATTGAATTACATTTTTAAGAAGTGCGGTAACACTTCGGTTAGCTTTCAGTGTTTAAAAGGAGGGGAAAAGGATTTGTGCTACTGCCATCTTATTAAACTCCAGCAGTGTTTAATAAGAAAAAAAACACCCAATAAGGCAAATCCTTGAATGTGCAAGTAGCTACGAAAGGCCTCTTAATCAACTAGGATATGAGTCTACACTTTCAAAGAGCTGAAACCATGGAAATATTCTCAATATTTGCACAGCCATTAAAAGACAATTTTCCCCAGTGACATCTCTGTTTCAGGACCTAGTAAAAGCCATCTGAAAGCCACTTTCAGTCACAATCCTATTTAGAACTTACTAGTTTTTCCCCTGTGTTTATGAGGGGGAAAAAGTGACCACTGAACTTTTGAATTTATCACACACTGAAACTGCCTTAGACGTGGTTTGTTTGGTTTTCATGTTTCTTTTTTTTGTAAGAGAAAAGTCTTTTATACATTATCTTTGCTACTTAAATTGTGTGCAGTTTGATGATTAAAATTAGCTATTTTTAGAAAAAAAAAACCTTGCTGCAAAAATCTGAAGAATTTTTGAAAATGTAACGAAGATTTCAATTAGGAATATAAGGGTAGTTTCATAGACGCATCTACTTGGCAGCTTAAATTGGGGGGCAAGCAATTATGCTGCTCAACTAAACATCTGAAGGTTTAATATAGAGAGTAATTCCCCAACTGTTCCCACACGGCTAGCACATTACTATCCATAGTGACTCATGTACAGTGTTTGCTTAAGGTATGTACATGTGTGCGTGTACGTGTGTGTTCACACACGTGCACGTGAGATTTATCTTCTTTGCCCCATTCCCACTTTTAAGCAACCACTGAAAGAAAGTTGATCCAAAAATCTTCAAACTCAATCGTCCGAAGGAAAGTGCATAAATATCTGGGTTCCTAAATAGCAACTTGATTTTCAGCAGTAGTGAGATTATCTCAGCTACCGATCAATTAAGGAGTGACCAGGATCTCTTACTTATGCACCTATTTCCTGGGCACCCTGATTGCCTGCGGTGATTTGGATTTGCTGCTCTCCCATGGAGGCTCTGGGCCCTGGGGATCTTCCCCCTGCACCGAGGGGAGCCGGGCTCAGCAAGCTGGTGCCGTTCGCGTGAGCACTGCAAATTACTCTTCTGGAACATCAAGTCTTCTGGGAAACAGCTCGGGTTTTTTTAGAAAGTAGAAGCACCTTTGTCCAGGGAACTGATGGTACAGCCTTATTTCCCTCTGCCTCCTTCCGGCAGAGCCCTCGCCTGCACGGTTAGCCTGATTGACACCCACCAGTTAGGCCCCCCTGACAGCTAGCCCACCCTTCCAGCATCTTCCAGAAGTGGGGTCTTCCCCACAGCTCTTCTCAGTGTTGCGGAACAGCCTGTTTAAAACCCATCAGTGCTCTTGAGCCCACTTCAGTGAAGATCAGTAGTGTTACCCTCTTTTTCTCTCATCCTTCCCAAAGTGGTTCCCTGCAGAATCTTCAGAGGGACAAGAAGTAGCCTGGCCTTCAAGAAGCACTGTGGGCGCTGGGAACATGGCATTTCATGCTGTCAATAGTAAAAAACAGGCTTAAGTGACCAGCAGTCTCTGGGGAACAGTCCTTGAAAAACTGTGGGACTCGCTCAGAGTCAATAGCTGGCAGCAGCGTAACTTTCATTTTCCTACCACTTGGCTGAGCCCCAGTAGATCCTTCCTGATGATACTGAGAGGATGTGGCTTTGCCGCAAGAGGGGAGAGCAGCCACAGGGCAGCAGGTGTAGTAGGCAGATAAAAGCAGGAGGGCATGTTCTAACTCTCTATGAGATCTAGTATTAAGTGAATGGGGAAGGGAAGATAGTGATAGAGATGGTCTGCACGATACAGAGATTCCTTACAAGTTCAAGTTCACAGAACCTGACTTTACAAGTCAACCAGCTGGAGATGGCTTAGTCCTCTCTCCTGCTGGGTTCAGATCAGCTCTAATCCACACCCAGCAGGCACCGCACCAGTCGGGACACTCCAATAGTGCTGACATTACATGACTGTATGGTGTCCTGGATCGGTTGGGTCCTTTTAATTCTCACTATTGTTTTAATCAGAACCATGGTTTAGGATAAGTCATCAGTACACGCAACACTGAAAATTCCACCTGCAGTAGACAGAGGCACTGGGCTTTTCGCTTTCTCTTTGGTGCGCCGGGGTTCTGCACTTCACACTCCTGGGGAAAGAAGGTAGGATAATCAATTCCCTGTGGGCTGGGGGGGTGACATGCACCCCTGTGTGCTCTGTGTCAGTGCACGCAATCGAATGTGTAGCCAATGCTCTGGTATGCTCATACACAAAATATTCATCTGTGAATATTACTGGGTTTGTAATCTTTGTTATATGAAATGTTTAGGCTGTACAGACTGGGGAGCAAAACACAGACACCCCGTATAAACAGAATTACATTGCATTACTGAGCATAACAATACTCTCCCCTACCAGCATTTAGGTGGAGTGACTGTATGTTACTGCCTTGCATTTTTCACATAAGCAAAAAACCTAAAAGTAAAGGATGCACTAATAATTCCCACCCCCCAAAAAATGCATTTCAATGGTGCTGCATACAAAATCCCTGCTTGCCAGCTTCCACGTGGATTTTTGTATGGTGCACTAAGAGGTGTTCTTTTTTTAACAAATAAAAAAGGGGAGGGCTGGTACATGAAAACAATGTTAATGTAATTAAATATATATATATACACACTTCAGAAGAACAGCATAGTAAGCAGTACAGTAAAATAAATGTTGCATTATTTGTTACACCTTGTAATTTGTCTGTATTATGAAAGATGTAATGGTTTGTCAGCTGTAACTGTTGTTTTCTTGTAACATCATATTGAATAAAGTGTAGCAGAATCTCTCTTCTTTCTTGTATGTGATCTAGACCTAACCCAGGGAATAAAGCCTTTCTTTTACTTTTTGCTCTCCAGAAAGTGAACAAAGAAATGGTTGTAAACAACAGAATTTTAAGGAATGAAAAGTATTTAGAAGCAGGCAGGCACTAGACAGTAATTACTTGAAAAGATTAGGCACTGATTCAGTCAAACACATGAGCTTAAAACTATACGGCAGTGCTGACTACATAGGGTTCTTCACGCAGTGCATTTCTGTCTGTACTAGTTAGTAAGTTCATTATATGGTGTCTCTTTCCATTTTGTTTTATGTGTGACAAGGGACCTATTCGCAGTACACTGGGATTTAACCGAAATAGTAGAATGGCTGGTTTTCTGGCCAAAAAAACCCCCAGGTCTGACTTAAATATATCATTATATGAAGAATAAACTCTGGCTTACTGCAACTTCTCTTGAAATAAAAACCTGATAATTCTGGTGGAAATCAGGCAAAATATACAATACACATTTTTCACAACTTTGATATGGGAGTGTGTGTCAATCAGTGAGTATGTGCTTCTTGGATTCTTCACCTGTTTATTTATTTTTGCATTCTAGCATTAGGTAGGTAAGTGCTTGCTCACACTGAATATAATCCATACGTGCCCTCACTGTTTTCTCCTCCTTTCTATTGCTTCTAGCTTTATTGGTACCAACATCTTGCTAGGACCTATTTTTAGACAATGAAAGCTAAATCAATGCAGCTTGCACAGACTTGGTTAGAATATTTGACTGAAATGTCAGAATATGCTGTTTTAGCAAATGCAGAGTCTACAGGAATCTGTTGGTTTTAGCATCATTTTGGTCTGGGATGGGGGATGGCTGGAGAGCAAGTGCTCGTACTCCAGGCTGTTGGGGAAGCTGCTAGCTTAGAATATGAATAATGGAGGACCTAAATTCTGGCCTTGTCTCCGGCTGATTAGGAGTAATTGAAAATTGAAATTTCCTTTGAGCTAGCGCAGTATCAGCTTGATCATGGGTCTTCAGTGTCCTAGGTTTTATCTGGTAGAATCATGTTCTGGCCCAGTTCTGATGGCAAACCTCTTCAGGAGATTAATCCTCACTTTTAAATCTAGAAAGTTGCTGCAAAATGACGTCAGCTTCACCCAGAGGGCATTGCACAAAAACAAACTAAGGAAATGCATGCATGTTCATCTATTTCTGTTTTACCTCCAGTTCTCGCTGGCTAGGGTAAATTTAGGAAGGTGTTGCCTTTTCATAGTCTAGATGAATAATTTGTGCTTTCAGCTGAGTATCTGATTTGTTTGGTATTCCTGACTCACTGCCTGTGTGGCAACTTTAACCTACAAATCTCTCAGATACAAATGAGGACCAAGAATTATTACCTAAAAAGGTTTGTATGTTTGAGCACTGGGTACCAGGAAGCATATTGAAAGTGAGCTTTTAATTACGTAGTATAATCCTTAGAGCCGTCTCCTGACCCCCTTGGCTGCATGCCTCGCCTGTTTAGCCCCAAGGTTTTCTTTCTAAACTAGCCTGGCTGCTACAGCAAAGCAAGAGATGCATTTAACTAGAATAGCAGCCACCCCTCCCCCCAAAATAGAAAAACCAGAGGGAAGGTGCTGGAGCAACCTTGCACCACTAGGTTAACACACACAGTTTCTAAATAATGCCTCTCCTTGTCAACCTCTGCAAAGTAAACCCTACAGCAGCGGAAGGGCTTGCTGCTACCAGTGGGGGGTGAAGTTATGGACATTAGATTTGAGAAGCTTATATAGCACGTGGGCGAGGATAAAGGGATACAAATCAGAGAAAAAAACCTGAAGAGATTAAAAAAAAATAAAAAAATCCAGGGCCAAGTATTTACTGTTCATTCCCCTTGTGAGTGGTGTTATATATTGTCTGCAGTGAGTCATGCTGAGAGAGAGCCAGGCACAATAATAGCCGAGAGCAGTCCTGCAGCCCCTTCGTTATTGCCTATGCCAGATGATACTGAGTTGTGCAAAAGAAAGTGATTCCAAAAATGTTCCTTTTTTTTTTTTTTCCCCCTCCTGTTTCCCAAAGGGCCTGGTAGTGATCGTTGGGGCTGTACCGCCTTGAAAGAACTGCTAAACTAAAATCAAACATATTTTTAAATTAATTTTCCAAGGACCGATATGGTGATTCACATAAAAGACGTAACAGCTTTAAGTGCTATACAAGAAGATACAATGGCAGTGCTATATACCCTAGTAAAGTCTTGAAGCCTAAGGAGATTTGTGATATCATAGAAACATTGCAACCTCACCTTTCAACTGGAATTAGGCCTACAGAGTAGATTTCAAAAGGGTAGGTGTTCATCTTACAATCCAGCTAATTAAAATCATTTGCCCCCAGCTTCCACCTGAGGAGCGCAGAGATATTCATGCTTCAATGAAATGAGCAGTGCACGCAGCCCTGGGATATACCGTATAGATGTAAAGATACATACTCTGTAGAAGGAAAAAAAAAAATAAACCAACCCACCCCAAAAACCAAAGCACAGATTCAGTTCTCTGTTTTCAAAGCTCTGCATGGGCACAAGCACCCAAGAGCATATTTCACGTGGTGTTCGGTGAAGACTGAGCATTCAAGGTACTTTTTTAGAATACTTTATCACAACAACAAAGTAGTGTGACTTCTATGTTCAAAATAAGTCATGTTGCAATGTACAGACAGATGGAAAGATACTGACAGATTACATGACAATGTTGTGGTCTAACAGGACTGTGAAGAGTTGTTCATTGACCCAATGCCCATCATGTCAGCGTGGAGCAGGAGAAATGACGTGCACCATCACGTCAGCTTCGCTGGGAAGTACTGTGAACGTGAGCTGCCACTTGGCTGCATCAGGAGACATAGATATAACTGTCAAACACTTCAGAGACTGTCTCAGGTATTTTCCTATATCCCAGTGATTTTTTTCACAACACACAACACAGACAGCAAAGCAGAAATAATTTTCTGCTTGGGAGGTAGTGCTCTACTGAAATAGCCCTTTTCATATAGATGGTTAAAATTTTATAGATACTTCTATCCCAGCATGTTGTTCTGGCCCATTACATGTAATAAATGCAAACCACTATAGCCCTAACGTGCCATTTTTATGTACATTGCTGGCTGCTACAAGTGTTCATGTATCTGCTGAGCACTCAGAAAGCGGCCCAGCGCAGGGTCTTTTGGAACACAACTGCCTCTTTGGTGGGGAAGAGCTGCACTTCTGGTCTCCCGTATCCACTAGGTCCTTTCCAGAAATGCCTGTTTGCATCTGGGCGACATCCGTGTTTTTTCACTGCCGGCTGTTTAGCTTTCACTTGTGCATGTGGAGTGACTAATCTGGAATAGCAGGAACCTGTAATTTTGGGAGCAGCTCCATTAGTGGTCAGAGGTAGCCCGCTCTTCTGCCATTCCAGAGACAGCAGCAAGCAGAGTGAGGTTTTGCTGCTCTGTAGCTCCAGCCGCCCTTCTGAGCCCTGCTCAAACACAACGTGTGTCGGTGCAGCTGGACTGGAAGCAGAGGAAGCAGGAGAGAGGGCACGAGAGAGAGGTGTGTGCGGTCTGGGGGCAAGGCCATGAACCTGGCAGTGGTTAGGAAACAGTCACAGGCAAGCTCCCTTGTTTCAGAAACCTCCTGAATG
The DNA here is from genome assembly GCA_013398295.1 of Chionis minor. Lineage (NCBI taxonomy): Eukaryota > Metazoa > Chordata > Aves > Charadriiformes > Chionidae > Chionis > Chionis minor. The sequence goes on along the minus strand of VZSF01001194.1, from coordinate 976,350 downwards.
CTCAGCCTACCACTAGCCAGGCCCTTCTTTTATAATCCCCACATGAGAAAGGGACATTTGGATATCCTCCCAAGCCCCTTCCCCGAGCAATTGTGATTTAGATTTAGGACAACCAATTGATCAAAGGAAAGGGGAGAGTCTCAGAGGGTTTTGGATGAGCCCTTACAAGTCCCTAAATATGAAGAAGTGTGCTATACACTCACCGCCTATAATAACACAGAGCTTTGAACGCCCCAGTCTGTTTCTGCAGTGTTAGCCAGTGGGATTTCCTATGCCAGTGCTGCCAAACAATTCCCGGTTTTGGGGAGCGGAGGCTTGTGACAAACCCCAGCTCAGCAGCAGTGCCAGGCAGGCTGGAGGAGATGCCACCTTAACCAGGGAGAGAAAGGAGCCAGGGCCTGGAAATGACACCAGCCTCTTACTGCAGCCTCTTCGCCCCCTGCCATCAGGGCCCTTGGCTGCTCCTTATTAGCGCTGTGCATAAATAAAACCATGGGTGGCTCACTCGGTGTTCTCTCATCGCTCCGCCTGCCGGGACCGTGCCAGGTATACGGCAACTATAGGGTGAGAAACCCACAGTGCCCTTCAAAACTCTGGGCCCGCTGAATTCCCACACCCGCGACTGGGGCTTGCTTCGCACCAAAATATTTTGACTGCAAGAATCTGTCTGGTAGGAGAATGTGCCAGGAGCGAACAAGGAGCACATTTACCTTTGCTGGCCCTGCTGAACACCACTCCAGTCGCCCCATTTTGCACAAACAGGCGTTTCTCCGTGGCTGCGCTGGTGCAGGCCCAGAGGCGGAGTGGCCACCGACAGGCTGGCTGGCACGGCGGGTGAAGGCCAGCCGAGGGGAAAGGAGGGATGTCGAACGGCAGCGCTGTGCAAGGGCTGTCCCACAGAAGATGGAAGCTCTACCGTGCCAGGGGAGCGCTTTCCGCCCAGCACCAAGCCCCTACGGCTGCGCCCGCTCCCTGGTGGCGGAGGCGAGCGGCGGGGCCTGCGGGCAGGGCGACAGGGGGCGCCATGGGCCGGGGCCGCCCGCGCCGGGCTTGGGAAAGGGCCGGGGCCGCAAGCAGCCCTGCCCTCGCTGCGAAAAGGGGGAAACTCTGGCCCCAACGTGAGGGAAAAATAACACCGGGAAACCCGCTGCGGAGCAGGAGGAGGAGTTTTAAACCCCGAGTTAGGCAGGGCGTGGCCTGCCGCTGGGTTTGGCACGCTGGAGGACCCGCGTTGCTCTGAAATGAGGGGATTTTTGGAAGGCTCATGCCTTTCACTTGAGTTTTGTTCGAATGGTTTGTGAAATGCCGCCATGGAGGAGGGTTCTCCTTCCCTCAGCCCTGGCTGCGGACTGGCCGTGTCGAGCAGAGTGGACACTGGGTGTGGGTGGCTGGGCCAGGCCAGGCCCCTGGCTGCCCTTATGGCCTCCGCTTGACCAAGGTGCGTCTTTGCGGCGTCCCAACCTGCGAGCGTGGCCATCATCATTGCCTGCCGCTGCCGGCCGGCCTCCCGCCCTCCTGCCGAGGGCTGCCGGCCACCCCAGCGCCTCCTCTTTCCCACACCCAGCCAAACGCCGGGGTCACCTGCCAGGGTTTCCACCAACTCAACATGGCCGAAGGCACTTTGCTACCACCCAGCAGTTCAACGCTGCCAGCCCTGTTCGTGGTATCGCCCTGGGCCCACCGTCTGCCCTCACGTGCATCCAGGCAGCAGCCGGCGCTGTAACGGGTTTACGCAAATACCTGAAGATGGAATCGGACTCCATGCCATCTGTAAAACACAGTATCAAACTCACACTTGCCCCAGACCCTGATCTTTTATTAATTTCTTCCATACAGAGAAGAAAAAAAAATTGCAACCAAGTTCTTTTAAAGATATCTCTGGAGCCTGAGTTAGAGAAATGGCCTTAGGTGGATTTTTTTTTTTTTAACTTGGACATTTACTACAAAGACAGAAAGAAAAGGTGCCGTTTAATCTCTCTTCTCATGTGATCCTCGGTCTCTACCTGGTTTATTTTCCCCACATACAGTCTCCTTTGTTCTCTGGTAGTAGTCCCCTAAACAAGTGATTAACAGAAGGTGCAGCCTGCAATGCTCCTAGCTGCAGGATGTGATGCAGGGAAAAAAATGAAGAAATCTACACTGGCTATTTTTCTGACATGCCTCCCAGTACTACATTGTCCCAACAGAAAAATCCCTGTCGGTATCACACATGTTTTTTTCTTTTGAGGTGTCCCTCAGCACTTCCCCAAATCTCCCAGACCTCCTTGCAACTTCTTTCAATTAAATTACTTTTCTTAACTTCATTTAGACTGTTTAATTAGAGGTGGTTGGGAGTTTTTCCCAACAAAGCAAAGTCATTCGGCAGCTTTGAAAACCACTGATTTATCAGGAGAGAAAGACTTATCTTTCAATTAACTTCCTTCACCTGTGAGTTGCCAGGAACTCGGGTTTTTCAGCCCAGTGACAGGTTTCCATTTGAACGACTGTGGGGCTGGAGACCTCAGGGATTCTTGTCTCTTGGCCATAGAGCTGGGAACCAACGCTGGCATCCTCCCGTGTGTGCAGCTACAGGGCAGTGCAGATGTCAGAAACTGGCATGACTATTTTGATTTCAAGACACCATGTCATGAAACTGGCCAAACTGTCATCCTCAGATATTTCAATATTTCACATTTTTGACGCACTGTTTCAACTCCACGAACATGTTAATGGTTTTGCTTTCAGTTTGGAATGAAGCATTTCTAGAAAGCATTTCCCCATGAAAGAAGGGGCATTATTATCTATCCATCATCATTAGCAATGCAACCTATCAAAAAGGGGTAACAAGCTTCACTGGCTGGAGGAGACAATAGGTGAATTCAGACTACAGCTAAGATGTCTTCTTTCTAAAGGAAATAGTGACTTAATAGATCATCTTACCACTCATGCAGGAGAGGTCTGGTTTTAGTCCAGTTTGAAATCAATTGGAATCCTGGCAATCCTGAAGTAAATTACTAATTTTTGCATTGATTTCAGTAGTGTTAGGACTTTATCTGGGATGACTTGCTAAGATAGACACTGCGGTTTAAACACAAATTAGAGCTTGAGGCTAGATTCCACATTGTGAATGTCGACGGCTTATGCAAATGGGAAGTCACACTTGATAGACTTATAATTTGTTAATTATATAAGAGGTTGCAAAGGCTATGTGGTTTACCAATGGAGAAATTTTGAATCTGGCCTCTTTAATATATTTGCAGATGTTACTGGAACCATTGCTTCACCATCCTTTTTTTTTACCTTTATGTGATGACCAGTTGTTGGGATTTTTTCTACTATGGATACAGATACACGTGCTTCTGAGAAAAAGAAATGTGATTGTCTAAGCAAGGCAATTCGGAAAAAGGAAGCCATCCTCTTTCCTATGCCCAGTATTGCATCATTTGAAACAGCGCACTATCTCAAGATCTTCTGAGGACAGAAACTGCATCATAGTGGGAAGACTGAAGTCTTAATTTCCAATAGCATAAAGGTCCCGTTTGCAGTCTTGGAAAAATCAACTGTTATTGGGCTTGAAACCTATTCTTGTTACAGCAGTAAATGCCATCTATCGTAGCCTCAGTACGCAAAGAAAAAATGCCATCTGTAGAAGGAAATTATTTAATAAAAACATATCTACTTCTGTTAATTTTTCCTCTAAGAAAGATTTAGTTGAAAAGACATTGAAGTAGGACATAGCTGACTGGATAGAGGCTAAAATGAGGTAATTCACATTTTATTTTGTTTGGACTCAAAATTGGTTGCAACCTTTGTTTTCTACTGTCATTTGTCTCTAATCAGCATTCCCACTGTTCTAAAAAATTGATTTGAATTCTAAGTTGATAAAGAAGATGCATATAAACAGATCTCACCTCCCCTCCGATGAGGGCCATTTATGCAAAATAAGTTTAGGGGCTCTGGGATTTAAACTTTACTGACTTTTGTCTGTGGGAACTGGAGTGCCACTTTGCACATCACGAACATTGTCTGTGAATTACCTGCCTTAAGGGGGATTGTTAGCACATGAATCAAAAGTGGCTGACTAATGTAGAACATCTCAGACAAAAGGATTAGGCAATAGCTCAGATGCATCGAGATGCATTTTAAATCAGCTGAAGTGAAATTAGGTGCATTTTAGCCTAATACTGCTATTAAGTATGATGTTGAACAATGACTCTGAAAATAGGAAGACCTGGGTACCCTCATTTTGCTACACAGAAGATGCCATCTATTTATCTTCTCTTTAAAAGCAGTCTACTTCCTTTACCTGTGGTAATGGTGCTTGCTCAGTCCTACGTGATACTATCATAAGGGAAGAGCACTGTATTCCTCCATGCCACAGAGGCCGTAGTGATTCTCCTTTGATTATGCGGGTAACACATACTGGGGAATGAGACAATTATGCACACATAATTTCCTGTATTTTTATACTGGAAAAGGAGGTGATTTTTTTTTTTTTCCAGATGGTCCAGAGTTACTTTCTGCTCCCACTAAGAAACCTTTGCAGCAGCAGCCTCAGTGTCATGTTCGTCCTCGAGAATCCTGCTACAAAGACACCCCTGCCTGAGCTCCACTCCAGTTGTCTGCGATGTGGGATCTCACAAACACCACGTCTCATCACTTCCAAACTTTCAGGCAAAGTTTAAACCATCAGTGGGCTAAATGCTATTCCCCTTGCTGACAAATGGAGAAGACCGATTTCAGCTGGTGTAAGGAAAGAAACAGGCAGTTCTGCAGGGTGCCTCCTGCTGTGGCCTCACCCAGCACGCTGATCTGCTCCGTTTGCTGAATTCTCCCTTTGGGTGTAAAGACGATGCGTGGCCTAACCTGCCGTCTCCGTCCATCTCCAAAGCAGGCACCATGGGAGTCTGACACAGACAAAATTCATTGGGTTTGGCCAATTCCGATCCTACTGAAATGGGAGCTTAATTCGGTGGGATGAGAATTTAGCCCTTAGGCAGTGAAGGTGCAGTGTTTGCCGCAAAGAGGGTTTCTCTGATAACTTTCTAAAGAGTGTCTAAAGTGCCTAAAGAAAGCAAACTGCTGCTGGACAGAGTAAGTACAGCCATTTACTCCAGGCAACAGCTTTTCCGAACTAGAAAGCTGAGCAACCAAGGTGATGTTCTCAGCACAGGACTAGCAATACTTACTTACTTTAACTAGAGCTGCATGAATGACAGGTCCTATTTGGAGGAAAGCTGTGCTGGCAATGTTTCAAAAAAAAAAGGGAAAAAATATTTTTGGATTGACATGAAACCAGAATTTTTTCAGACTGGCAAATGGGGAAGGTTTTTTTCAGGTTGAATAAGGTATTTCACACTGATTTGGGACATTTCTAAAGGACATGAAAGCAACGTGAAAATGAACTCACGCAGGGGGACGGCAGCAGTATTCACAAAACTGAGGAGGGGAGATCCCCTTTTGCACCCAGCGGTGCAAACTGTCACTCTTTAGGTGGGAGACTCTAACTGCTTGGTAATCGCCAGGTTTTCCTCTCAGAAAAATGTCCTAAATGCCAGGCTGTAAGGCTGGCTGCCCAAGCCATGCCTCACAGGCATGGAACTCCTGTGAGGGAAGTGGCCGTGAAAGTAGCTCTGATGGATTCAAGGCTGCCAGGCAATTTGTATGCCGTGGGCTGGGGCAGGTAAAACAGCAGAGGCTGCAGTGGTGAGCAGTGCCTCATGTCCCTGCTCTGCCACCAGCCCAGCCCTGCTCCCTGTTTTCTGCGAGACGTGGAGGTCCTGACCACTTGAAGGCATTGGTACTCGGGGTGAAGAAAATGCACTGTGGCAGCTATAGAGGATACAGAGGAACCTCTCTCTTGAATGCCGATGTGTCCAGCCTTGAATAACTCATGAATATTCACTAGGTAAGAAAACAGGTGAGGGTTATGGCATGGTCTGGTGTGTAGGACGCTTATATGAATTTTCCACTCTCTCCTTCCAAGCATTTTCAAAGGGGAAAAACTGAAGGTGTCCCACCAGAATCAGTATCACTGTGGAAGAGGACCATGATTTTAAGACCTGCCTTTAAATCAGTTAGAAAAAGGAGTGGGTATTTGTCTCCAGTCTCACAAAATTTAATTGGCATGGCATAAGGATGCTCTTTTCCCATTTTCTGTTGTTTCAGAAATTGTTTTCAAGGAATCTTGTAAGTCTTGCCTGAAAAGTCAAAGCAAAAAAAAAAAAACCTACTGCAAAAATACCAACATAATCCCTTCCACATTTTATTTCAGGTGAAACTGGTGACTAAATGTGACGTGACATTACAAGTGTTTGCATTTTTCTGTGACTAAGTGATTCCTTACACACTCTGTGCTGAGCTCTTGAGCTCTGCTGGTACTTCACCCTCCTTGTATTCTGCTTTGGGAGCATCTCAGATAACTGCTCCGTCGCTGAGCTGCAGCCTCCTCCGCAGGGACAGGTGGACGTCCCAGCTTTGCAGCTGCATCAACTTTTCCAGCAACCTGGCTTCTGTGATAAACACCTGAGGCACTAAAGAAATATGGCTTCAGTCCTCCCCTCCAAAATCCTCATCAAATAAGTGTTGCCTCTATATATTCTACCCTGGCAGACATTTCATTTGCTCTGTAATCTGTGGAAAATGTAAGAATTGATCTCCCAGCACTGTTGCTAAAAGCAGCAGCCACTTTGCTTTGTTTACACTTGGGGAGTGCAAATGTCTTTTTGGCAGATTGGATTTCTGGGCAGCTCCTGGCTGAAGACACTATCATCAGCATTGACTTCCCTCGTGGCCTGTCACAGGCAAGCAGCCATCCTGTGATCGAACAACTGCAACTATCGAGCCTGCAACTATCAATATCCATTATTGGACTTAGCTGGTGTGTGCTGCTCTTCAGCATACTGAAAGTAGAGATGGGCCAGAGGCAGATCTTCATCTTCAAAATGCAGGGCTTGCGGGTACAGACCTTGGGCACATTTTGAGCCACGAAGCAATAAAACCATACTGTTTGCTTGTACCCTGGCACTCTCCACTCCCACTGAGATGTCACGTCTTGCTGGAGGATTTTCACGTGTAAATCTGGGTTGCCTTGTGGCTCCCTTTCCTCTTCTCTCCTGCCAACCTGGCTTCTTATTAAAGCGCCCGCTGAAAGTGCGAACTCAGCTGGAGGGCGGGGTGTCTGTCTCCTTTTCCAACTTGCTATAGACCACACATCTCAAAGCACAGGAAAGGCGGGTGATTTGGCCCCTGCCCTCTTCCAACAGCTACAGCTTCAGGGAACCACAGGAAGTGTTTCCAGCTCTGCCGCCTGCACTCCTCATCTGACAAATGAGCGGGTTTTCTGCCTTACTCCCAAGGCTGCCTCTTTGTCCAAACCACCACACGTGGGCCCTCCTTTTCTCTGTTGTCTGTTGTTAGCTGTTCCCCTGTGACTGTCGGTTCCCCTGTGACTGTCGGTTCCCCTGAAAGCCAAATGGCAGCTTCCTTGTGTGGAGCAACTTTGCCACATGGAGACCTGCAGTGAGGCAGCTCTGCTTCTGTGAACGCTCCCGAGAACTCGGCTGCCACTGCACAGGGCTCTGGGGAGACCGAGGCCGTGTCCATGCTGTGGGTCTTGGGAGCACTCAACACCTTCCCAGGCTTAGTGTGTGCCATGGCTTTATCCTGCCTCAATATTGCTAATCGCCAAAGTATCTTCTTAGTGGTCTTTAATTGTTCGTTGCATATGGTCACACTGCAGATTGGATAAGCCTACATCGCGCTGCAGACTGGGGATCAGGCTGGAGACCATGCAGACTCAAACATGCCAAGAGAAAAATGAGCTGTCGCCCGTGCATATTTGAACTCTGATTCTGTATCTTGATATGTCTGTCATTTTGTGTTGCAGGTCTTCATGGCAGGAATATTTCTAAATCCCACAGGCCTGGTTCTCTGTTTTGCTCTATCCACTGTAAAGGAAGAATATGTTTGCTATAGTTAGCCACAAGCTACATAAATGAAATTGGCAAAACGGAAGCAAGCCCTATGTTTTTAAATACTCATGTGTGTATCTGTCATAATAATGACTTTTTTAGAGTCAAAGGGATCTTCCTCTTTATCCAGCTGCTGTGTTAGCTTTTATATCAATTTATGGGTTGAGTTTTGCATTACCTTGTTTGTGAGCGTACTGCTTCAGCAAGGCCCAAATGGTTGTTGATCATCTGGGCTTTGTTATCACAGAGTTATACTAAGAGAAGGTATTTTCTCTTCGATCTCTGCTGCTGTTCCCGCCTCTCATTTCTTTCAAATTACATGCACCACTATCCTTCCCGTGGTATTGCCTGTAACTCTGCCTCACCCTTGCATGTATGTTGTTTTCTGAAAAGTCAGGTGAGAAAAGTCCTTCTCTAGCAGCAAGTGCACTTTGAAATACTCAGTTATGCTGCACACTGTATCTTCCCCCCTTGCAATTCATTCTGCTCTAAAATGAGAGCAAACCTGCTGAGGTGGCTGGTTCTGGCTGGGCTTGGGGTTATTGAGGTCCTCAGGAACGGTAAGTTTCTTAAGTGCCAGCTCTGGACCTCTGGTGAATGAGCAAACTTACTCTGCGCCTGGTGTCCAGCGGGGAGAGCCATACCACTGAGCTGGTTTTGCAGTAAGTCTAGCACTGGAACCAACAGCCTGGGGCTGGGAGTGCTCAGGGAAGGTGTGCGTAGCCCTCTTAGGGCTTTATCACTCAGCTGAGATTTTCAGCAAGATGGAGAAGAGGCAAAATCAGTTTATCAGCTGTGGAATTCCTACTGAGGATGAGATGTGTTGAATCCCCATCACCGGCGAGATTAAGGAACTGGTGAGCGCCTGTGTATGAACTGGATACACTGAGAGCCCTTCCAGCCCTGTTTTCTGTGATTGGATCTGCGAAAGCAGACGCTTGTTTAAACTATACAAAGACGATTCCTAACGATTGTTTTGTAAGTCAGTCACATGCTTTTGTGACAACTCAGAAACAAGCTGCGTCTTAAAAAACAAAAAAAACCCAAAAAAACCCCAACAAACCTGTATCATCAAACAGGAGCATACGGTGTCTGTTGTGAGAGATGAGTCCCAACACCACAATCTGGTTTTCAAAGCAAAGTACTAGCTCTACCCATCCTATGCTTGGCTGAAGAAGCGGCTTGTGTAATTTGAACTAGGATCAGCAGCCAAAAAATGTAGGTGTTTGGTCTTAGGATTTTAATTCTAGCCTATCAGTACTGATTGCTTTTACAGACATTGTATTAATGTTGAGGAAAAAGGGAGTAGAGTATAGCACATGAAAAAAGTGACTTAACTTCCAAACATACACACTCTTGTTATAAAAGCATATTATGGGAAAATACTTCTGCTTAGGGTTGATTTACTGAAATGAGATTTTCATTTTAAGTGTCACGGGCACTTGTAGTGTATTTTGTGCTGGTTTGGGTTTATTTTCCTGGTTGCCATTCATTTCATGACACTGCCTGGGACTTGGAGATGCAGCCAGACAGATCTGCTGAACACATGAATACTAAGGAAGTGGTTTCCCTAGTAACAATAACCACGTAACAGCTCGCACAACTTTACCCTTCCTTACGGGATTTGTTTGTTTGCGTGTTTCTCACTGGGTCAGATAGAGGAGACACCAAAATTGGAGCTGGCTAAAAGGCATCCAGGATCAGCTTACTGGAAGTGGGGAGAGTAGAAAAAACAACTGCTGCATTTGCAAGCAGCGTCATTACAGAGTTTGGCTTTGTTTTGGTTTATGGAAGTAATCCGGGGGCATGCCTATAGCTGCCTCTGTGCATGAACTGAACAGACTCTAGTACAACTCAGATTCTTATTTCAGAACATCTTTTTACAGATGCTTTTATTTTTTTTTTCTTTTTAACACATGAAACTGTTGCCATAATGGATAAAGTGCAGCTTTGAGACAGTGATCGATTAATGGAGAGCAGAGTAGGCAAAAAATACGTACATTAAGTATGCAATCTCAGTGCGGGATTTACTGCTGGCACTTCAGAGAAGGTGAATGAAGCAGCATTTGGGAACGTGGATGGATGTGCGGCATCCAGACTGGTAGAGGCTGGCATGCTCTTGCTATCGAAGAAGAAAGGAGATTCATTCTCTAATACATTGCAAAGTGTTCCTCAAAGAAAGTAGCTATTCCTGATGTTCACGTAGGGGATCCTGGTAGGGATGTTATGCATGATCATTAAATTGGGTTATCTTTTTAGTCTTCTAATCAACCAGTCTATTTACAGCTCACTTGAAGCCAGGTGTAGCAATTTGCAGCACTAATCCCAGGTATTAAATCTGCGTCTTCAGACACTGAAAAGCTGAGTTCCTGGATTTCATTAGCCATTGTTCATGTATGTACATTAAATGTTGTGACCACTTTAGCGTCATTTTTTATATTAAAAAGTAAAGGTATTACCTGTCAGCTCTCTGTAAAGCTGTGTCTTACTTAACGTGGGTCTGTTCCTGAGCAAGGTGAAATGATTTTATCCGTTGCTAGAAGGAAAAACTGATAAGGGCCAAACTGCAATCAGCTGTGAGTTAACTGTTAAGATAATAACATGAACAGACACTGTGCAGAGATCAGCCATGCTTTGCTTTTTCAAGATCTTTGACCACAATGAAATCATGACATTATCTCAAAGCTGACACATGTAACTCTAGTCATACAGATATTTACAGCTAAAAATGATAAGCTTGATCCTGAGAGATGCTGGATACACCCATCCTTGCTGCTTTTAACAGCAGTTCTGGGTGTTCAGAGCCTTTGGATCAGACGAAGATCATCTCAACAAATCACAGTGAGGGAGACAGAGAGGAAATTGCTATCAGAAAACCAAAGACAGACTAAGATTTTATCCTTTTCAGACTGAGATGAGGCGTCTCAGAGCAATATACTGATTCTTTTCCCAGGCTGTATCAAGTATCAAGACTGGCTAGTCTTCAGGATGGTTCAGGACAACCACAGAAATAAGCACAAACACATTTGTTAATTAGCACTTACACTGTCCCAGCATGTATAACTCCCACTATCACAACGTATCTTTCCATCACAGGTAGCATATTTTAAGCTAGGCATTTAAAGCAGTTGTATTAGGGTCTTCTCATGCAAACCAGCTGTGTTGGAATGCTTATCAACCAAAATCAATGTCAGACCTGTGCGCAATACGATCTTGGCAGAGAACAACACTGTTTTGTGCTCTTGAGATCATTGACAGTAATGAAATTATGTTGTTGTCTTCCAAGTTGAACATCCATTAAATCCAGTCACGTGAGAGCACATTATGTTCTTAGATTAGTAAGAAAGCAAGTTACTAACAGTACCTTTTGATTTTACAATTTCCCTCAAGGTGCCAAGTCTTCCAAATTAGTGTATGCTTTAGGAAGTTTCTTTCTTTGTTTCTGTCTGCAAAATAAACTTTGTTATTAATACTGAATAATTAAATAAATCCAGTGGGTTTACATGTCTGACAAGACATGCACATCAGCAACAATCCTATAAAAGCGTATGCAGATGTGAGCATGAATTCAGATGAGCAAAGGAACATGGCTGTATTCAATTCTTAAAATAATAATCCAGCTCCTAATTATGTAAATGGTTGGCTATGCTGATTTAGGCCAGTATATTTATTCTCTGTTTTCTAACTGTACATCAGAGGACCTAAAGACTGTAAGTTGCCAAAGTGGAATCAAATGCGTAACAGAAAATTTAAAACATTTACCATTTTGTTCAATATCAAAACATTCCTGTTTTCACAGTGGTGTAATGTAGTTCTTACAGTGTAACAAGAGCTAAGAGTCTTTTGAAACTGTGTGTGATATCTTTTGTATATCACAGATACTTTTCTCATGGATAAGGAACTTTTCACCACAGGAAGACTTTTATATGACTCCCGCTTGTTTCCTAGTCTATTTCTAGGCTAAATCTACTGTAAAGAGATTTTGCGTCTGCCTATGTCAGTTCTCCAGTGTATTGAGGTCAGCTTCCATTCTCCTTGGCTCTGATGCCTGCCTGTATAAATACAAATTCCATTTCCATCCTATTATTTTTGTAATCAAGGGTTTGTCATGCAAAAGAAGATCTGAGGTGACTGTGTTTTCTATTATGCAAAACATTCCATTATGATAATATCTTCAGGACAGTCTTATAAAGGTGCCCTGCCCAAAGAAATCACAAATGAGACCAGTGAAATAGTAGACAAATCCTGCATAATTTGCCCTCTCATTTAACATTCAGGCCACAGAGTTCACCCTAATTTGCCATACACATTTCCTCTGACATTCTCAATCTGTACATATGGTAAAAATAAGAATTGGCAGCTTTCACTGAATAGAATTCTGTTGAGCGCTTATCAAAAGAAGAAGAAAGGGGTTGTAAGATACAGTCATATTTAGTACATCCTTCACTTTTTTTTGCTTTCTCCACTAAACTCACACTTAGTAAAATCTACAGTCAATGAAATTTACCTTTTGAGCTCAAGTTGTTTCCATTCAGAACAAAGTAAAAAATACACCAGCAAAGAAAACCTGATATTTCTTAGAAATTCTCTTTTCTTTCTTATGCCAAATCCCAAGGGGCAGGGCTCCACAGAAAGGGAGTTTATTTTCTAAATCCTTTGAACACAAAGATCTTACATTTTCTAGGACAAGATGTTTTCCTAGACAATCTCAATATTGTAACTTTGTATTAATACTTTTGTCATAAAGGTGAATACACACAAGTATTTTATTGTATATATTTAATTTCCATTAGATGTCATTTCAATTATTCAAATATGAATTGGCGTACAAGCAGAGTTCTGTGAAGACTTGTGTCTGAGTCTTGCCAAGCACATCGTATTTCTGCAGTTTCTGTGTATTTGATTTGTTTGTTCTCTCCTCTTACTGTGCAAATTTGTGTGTTCTATGTGCATATGTGCTAAATACATAGGACAATGACTCTACACTGACTTCTTTGTTTGGCAAAACTTCTGAATTCGCGGGGTTTCTACACATTTTTAATGGTGACGATTGTTTCTGACTACTTCTATAGCTAGCCAACTAAATTTTAGGGCTGTAGAAAATGTAGGCATTTTAATTATCGTTCAAAATAGGTAAATATCCTTTTCTAATCTGGCTGTTCTAGAGCGTCCTTCCACGTCTGGGGAACGATATGCCATTGCTGGCCATTCCTATTCAGGGATTATTCCACTATTAAACAGAGCTTAATTTAATGCAATGTCCAGTCATTAACTTGATATCAGCTTTTAGGCCTTGAATGCATTTCTTGTTTTCTTGGGTTTTTTCTGTTATGTATTGGTGTGGTCTGGTGTATCATCATCACGATAATCTTTTAATTAAAGTTAAATTAAATTTATCCCTTGCCTTGATTTCCTGACTCAGTCTCTGATCTTTTCAAACGTTTTCCGTTTCTACCTGCAGTCTTTTGAAGAGCTTCCTCTCAATCATCTCCAGTCTTTTTGCAATTTTATCTCATTTGCAATTTTTTATCTCTTTTGCAATTTTATCTCATTATCTCAGAATATTTGTGGCCAGCAGGTCAAGGGAGGTGATTCTCCCCTCTACTCCACCCTGGTGAGACCTCACCTGGAGTCCTGCATCCAGCTCTGGAACCCTCAGCACAAGAAAGACATGGATCTGTTGGAGCAGGTCTGGAGGAGGGCCACAAAAATGATTAGAGGGATGGAACCCCTCTCCCATGAGGACAGGCTGAGAGAGTTGGGGTTGTTCAGCCTGGGGAAGAGAATGCTCCGGGGAGACCTTATAGCAGCCTTCCAGGACTTAAAGGGGGCTTATAGGAAAGATGGAGACAAACAGCAGGGCCTGCTGCGATAGGACAAGGGGTAATGTTTTTAAACTAAAAGAGGGCAGATTTAGACTAGATATTTTTATGCTGAGGGTGGTGAAACACTGGAGCAGGTTGCCCAGAGAGGTGGTAGATACCCCATCCTGGGAAACATTCAAGGTCGGGTTGGACGGGGCAACCTGACCTAGTTGAAGATGTCCCTGCTTGTTTGCAGGGGGTTTAGACTAGATGACCTTTTAAGGCCCCTTCCAACCCAAAGTATTCTATGACTTTATGATTTACTGGTACTGTTTTCAGTCCATGAAGTAATAATTTTTTTTAAAAAAAGCATATGGGTATTAGATATATTATCCTTATTGATCGATTAATCTCATCAGCTGCTGTGCAGCAGTTATGACTAAGGTACCCAACTTTTAATTTGTCTTTAACGATCATCATGGCTCAGGCTGTGATGCTGAGCTGACTAATGCTGATGTGGATGTAACTGTAGGACTAGACTTCTCTGTAACTTCCCTAATATTGCATGTCAGCAAAGTACGTACTCTTCCTTCTCCAAGATGCAGCCATTTCATCCTCTTGGAACTTCATTTTATCTTCAAACTAGTTTTAATATCAAGTCCACAAAACCATTTTTCCAAGGTGGCAAACAATACTTTCATTAAATAATACGTATTTGCCAGCAGTGCCATGTAATTTACATTTACTGAAAAGCTTTACTATAGATCTTTTAAAATTATGGCCTCCAAGTCATCTAACAGCAGCATTCAGCTTCATGATGAGAACTGAGTGTGATTGCGTGTCCCCTACTCACAAACCAAACTTCAACCTCCCCAATTGCTTGATTTTTCTACCATTTCTTACCACGCTACAAGACTCTCAATAAGCACCTTTTATAATTACAGTTATTTGAAATTCCATGATATCCGCACCATCTAAACTATCCACTCAAACCAAGCCAGTTGTTTTCCTCCAAAAGTTTTAACCCACCTTTATTACTCCGCTCCCATCAGTTGTCAACAGTGATAATTTGATCAATACAGCTTGCATCTGCTGTGAAGTCACACCGTCTTTGGCCCTCTGCTTCCTCTGAAACTGACCTTAATCTGTTGGCAATTATGTTCAGGGTGATTTTTTTCCATCAGTGACTGAAGTTAAACTTCTGTAATTATCTGGATCATCAGGATCTTCCTTTCTTTAAAGCTGGTATTGCTTTTAGCTGCTTGCCTGCTACCTCCTTGTGTTCCTGTACATCCGTGTATCTGGTTTTCGGTTGCTTTGTTGGCACTTGCACTGGCAGCCTTCAACAGTTCAGCCCTTGCACTGTCTCTGCTCCTGAAACTATCCCACTTCTGATCACTGCTTTTCTCGCTTTTTTCATCTGCAAACATAAGTAGAACCAATATATCAAACAATGCAGCTACCAGGACCTTTCAAGTCAGTGACGTCAATATATTTTGTACTTTATTAAAAAAAGACATGATCTGGATTATTGGACCAAGTGCCAGCTTATCACATCTGTATGCATGGTTAATATATCCATATTTACGCTCTTTTTTGAAGGTCTGATTTCTTCAAAACGGTCCCCAAACCAAGTTCCCATCTTCATGGGACATAAAGAGATAGCTTCTGAAAACCAGCCCATGTGCATTGACATGCATTGTTATGCAGCCAGATTTAAAATTCTTGGTTGGAGCAGGCGGTTGTATGAAGCCTGAAGGCCAACAAAGGCCATCAGGTCTGTTCTGTGGATCTCTGTGGTTTAGCAGGGGATGTTTGGATGGGAGCTTGCTGCATCCATTGCCTCTCCTGCCCCAGTGGTTCTGACCTTAATTTAATTTAGATGGAGAAACTGTGCACCCAGATCAGCTACCAGAGCTGTTACTGGTTACTGTGCAGCTGCTGATCTGCGGTAACTCCTCATTCTTAGCTTGTAGATAGTGCGAAGAAAACAGGGGTATGAAACTGTAAAAACTTGTGCATCCTGCAGGCTACAACCCCACCGGTGTGCTGTGGTCACACACACAAAAACCAAAACAACTCTGTCTGCAGTCCTGGGCATCCAACTCCAGGCAGATGCTCACTGCAAGAGCTTTTCAGATATCACTGTATTTTTACTAATTCTTCTTGAGTTCTTTTACGCACTCCTCCTAACTGCCACACAGTCCAAAGCCAGTAAACCAGCCAGGCTTTCCAAACCAAGCCGGTGAGAAGCTCCAGCAAGCTCAGTCTCATGGTACCGCTGTGCCTGGTCGGAACCGGGCATCTTCTGCCCAGGTCAGTTCAAACACTGCCTATTCCCCATGCAGGAGCACAGCAGAAGTGTGAGGTGAAGCATAAAGGAGAGGACATATTCTGCCTCCACTGCTGGATGAATTTGAAGAGTACACCTGCAAGAGAGGATATTCCACCTGCTCAGTACCAGGAGGATCAAGTACCTCAAGGATATTCCCTGGAGGAAGTGGTTGCACTTTCTTGGCTATGAGCATGTGAACAGAGCTGTGTTTTCTGTTTCACTGTCAAGACTGTTATCTGTAAAACTGTACATTTCTTTAATTAAACAGCAAAGAACATCTTTGCTTAGTTCTGCTTTCCATTGCAGAAACATAGAATAGTGGAAATGATGGATTCTGGTGTCTGCCAGCTTGCTGATACCCTAATGTGTTTTAGAATCTAGGCAATTAGAGCATTCATGTGGTAATTCCTCCATTATACATTTCACATTAATATGGTAATTTCTTCTGAATTGTTTAGTCAAATTAATTGCATTGAGCCTTATTTTGGGTATACCAAGCATCCTTCTAAAGAGAGTTATTAAACTACCAATTTTTATCTCACTTAAGAATTGCTGTAATAACAACATTCAGGAAAGCTGGATCACGATCTGATATGGTGGTAGCTCCAGTTTGTATATGTGTTGTGTTGTCAGGCAGCTTGTTAGATAATAGAAAAGAACTGCTCTTGGCTAGGGAGAGGATGAGATGTGAAGTTTTCTCTGCTGGAGTGCCTATGCCTTCAGACTTCAAAGCTTTTAAAATTTTCCATAGAGCAGAATGGAAACGGGACATTTTATCACCTGGGGTGCTGCCTGCTCCCTACTGCTTTGCCTGCCCAGCAGCTCCCCAGGGCGGGAGCTAAAGCAGTTCAGATCAGAGGCCAGAAGTGGGGGCACACTCCTGGCTACGGCTGTGGGCATCCAATGACACTAGAGAGATGCCAGGACAAAAAATAAATGAGAAGTGTTTTTCTTGGGAACTTTATAATGACAACAAACCTCAATAAAGAAGCTCTATCCTGGGCAATTATAAACCAAGCACCTGCAGGAAACGTTTCTTCACTCTTTAAAGGCTCTGACGTTCAACTTTAGATCTATCTTTTCCTGCCGCATGCCATGGAAATAAACTGTAATCGTGTAGCAGTGCCAGCCTATATTACAAAGGCTCTCTTGTTATAAGATAGGATAGATGTCTGGTTACAAAATGGGAATCTCCTAAAATACACACCCAATTTCTTTGTCATTGGTCTACAGCAACATAAGAAAGCTATGTGTGATGAGCTCAGAGGCAGACGCTCCAGGGGCTGCCCAGGACTGGTCAGGGAGCAGCAGTGGGAAAGACACGGCTGTCTCCTGCGAATGTGGAAGGGGTCTCTGAACAATGTCAGATATGAACAATGTCAGATATGAATTTGGAAGGGTGACATTTTTATTTTATTTTTATTGGGTGATTATCCACTTGTGAGAAATACAGGCCAAGACTCGGGTCTGGGAAAACTAATTATGTCTGGAATTTATCTTGATAAAATATAAAGGCAGATTATGTTCCTTGGGTCAAAAGCTGTTACCATAAATATGAGATTATGAGTTCTTTACTGCGTTAAGAAAAGACAGAGAGAGAGAGAGAATTTTTAAAGAAAAAACAAGAGTAGTGAAATAATGACTATGTGCATGCAGAGAGAATTTGTTGATTAGGCTGGTAGGTACTTCTACAAAACATTATTTTTGCTGATTTTAGGTGACATGTCCATTACCTCAGCCAAAAGGCATTTATCAAAAGCTCTGTAGTAAATAGCCTCCTGCAGTGGTTTGTCTTCTTGATTTCAAATGATCATCCGATTATGTTGGGCTGTTGAGCCCAAGAAAGGTAGAAAAAGTGGGAGACGATCCTTTTAAATGCAAAATATATTCTGAAGGAAAACTCATTTTTATGTGCTGTCAACTGCAGCCAAAGTATCGCTTCCTATATGCAAGAGGAGGCAAAATATTTGAGTACACACTAAAGGCTGTGTACCCAGGAAACTTCCACTTCAAATCCCAGCCAAATCTTCTCCAGCCAGCTTCAGATAAATAATGATCCAACAGAAAAATTAAGGCACTCAAGACACTTATCAGCAAAGTTAAAATATTGGGGGAGTTCCACCTTGTTTTTAATTGAGCAATTCTGTACCTAAGTTTCTTGCCCAATAGTTACTCCAAATATTTAAAAATGTAGTTTAGATTTGGATCCTGAGGAAGACAATCTCAGTCTACAATTGAGTTTTCATATTGGTGATCATCATCACTGACCATCTGACTCTGGTAATTTTTTTTTTTTTTTTTTATTGAGACCCTTTTTTATTTATTCCTGAAGGATTTGCTGCCAGGTATGATAAATACCCATCTGTCGGTGGCATGTTCTCAACTTCATTGGGAGGCTTGTTGAGGAGCAGTCAGGACTCTTTACCTCCTACCCACAACATAAAAGGGATAGAGTTTGTGTCTCCTCTCGCACCATTTAATCTTTACCCAGGGCTGCTGCTTCTTCCATGAGGAGACCTGCTGTACGGTGTGACTAGTGGCACTGGGAGATCCACTCACAGTAGATGTATCACAGCTGATCTGGCATGTAAATTCGGTCCATGTGCCCAGCCCGGAGTTTCTCAGTGGTGGGCAGCTGTCCCCCCACAGCAACAGAGGAGTATGGCCCCTTGAAAACCAGTGATCTCCTCAGATCGGTAGAGATGGCAAGACCGCTGTGCACCGCTGTCCTTGGGGTTTCCCTTCGCATTAACTGATATTGTGTGTGCTGCTCACAGGGTCTGATGTGTATTTAAATTGCTATTGACAGTGGCATGCTGAGAGAGACATTTATTAGTTAGAGTAGAGCAGAGTAGGGCAAGGAAACTGACAACAAAGCAAGTTAAGTAAATAAATAAATATAAACATGCTTAGTCAGAACATTCATCTGTCATCTTGATTGCTTTTAGGATAAGAGAGTAGATATTAAGAAGCTTGTATGCTACTATGAAAGAATACAGTTTAAGGTGATAGCCTGGCCACACATCAATACTGTGGCCTTATCTAAATCCATTGGAAAGTGTCCTGCCATACATAGCAGCAGAAAGGTGATGAATGATGGCTTCAAGTCCTGCCACCCCTCTTGGCAGGGGAATCAGCATCAAGGTGACTCAAGGCCTTTTCTACTCCCAGGTCCCTCAACCTAGTGCATCCCTCAGCAGTACTGGAAAACAAGAGGGATCTCTCCCCATATTTGTCACCTCAGTGGCTGGACCAGTTGTGTCTAGATTTTTTATTTCTAACTAATGACTAAATTTGCTTTGTGAAGGTGCAGTTCAAGCTGCAGCTTCATGACTGCTTGATGCCCATCAAAGCTTGGGGCTGTTGCCGACAGGAGCCATCCCCTCCTCTCCCCTCTTTCAGCTGATGCCTTCCCTTTCCCCTCTGCCACCCCTGCAGCCATGCCAAGAGCTGGGGAAGGGAACTGATGCACCCAGAAGTGTAGTGCTGGTAAGCTTTCAACTGGGGCAGCTTCTCCCCGCTGCCCCACGGGTGTTGCTGCATGCAGCAGGAGTGGGAGAAATGGCCGTGAGTGGGAAGAAGTGTGGGACCATCTCCCTCAGGGGTCCTAAAACAATCAGAGCCCTCCAAAGCTTTCCCTGGAGGAAAAATAGGCCTCAGGAAAAAGAAATGTGTGTGCCAGCTTTAGGTTAAATTCCCTTTTCTATCACAGATTTCCCACCTGACTTCGAACAGGTCATTTTAATCTCTTTCTGCCTTAGATTTTTTCTCCAAAATGAAGACAGAGCACTACTTTTATCTTTCAGAACAAACACATTAGAGATGTTGAGGTGCTGAGGTGCCCAGGTACTCTGGGAACAGGGGCACAGGAAGATTTTTGATGGGTCTGCAAATATTTTTAAAGTCCTTCTGCCTCAAGCTTCCCTTTTTAATTGCCTTAATTGTAGACAGCGTTTGTACAGTACAGCTAAGTTCTTTGTAGTTTAACATTTGCTATTGGTAAATTATTGGTGTAACTGAATTCCAGATAATAGAATTCAAGGCATAAAGATGAGATATATGGCAATGGATGCAAGGAGTTTTTCAGGCTTTAAAAACGTTTTTACTGTGTTTCATGTTTCAGTAACTTTTGGTGGTGTCACCCAACAACAGAGTGAGCAAGCACTCCATGGTGAAAACACCCACTGTGGTCTACCTTACATGCAGTTATCTTTCAATCACTCATGCCATAGCATTACTCACTCTGTCCAAACCGCAGCCCGACCTGAGATCCATGCAAGCTCATTAGACCTGACATTGTCATCTTTGTTCCAACAGAGCTAATGTATGGTTTTGTTTGTGACCAGACCCATCACTTACAGGGCTTTAGACTAATAAACTTGCTTTAATACAGAGCAGACAGGGTGGTTGTTTGGACCACAACTGTTTTTCCAGAAATGGATGATGGTACTGCATCAATACTGGCATTGTGGTCCTCTTCCTAGTTTAAAAAGCTCTGCTCACAGAGTAATATTTGAAATGTTTATCCCTAGAAAAAATATACTTGGTGTAGCCATAACAAGTGGTAGAATATCCTTTTTGCCTCAGAATTTGAGATGAGAATGTCTATATTTATAGCTAAAGGAGGAAATAGAAATAAATATTTACTAAGGTGGTGATATTATTACAAGGGCAGATCTTCATTCAAGAAGAAAAAAGTCAGTCTTGTATTTACAGAACTCAAATGAGAGATTACAGGCTAGTTATTCTGGGATACATCTGTTCAACTCTGGCAATCTGATTTTAAAAGGCTGATTACCAGAAAGCACAGGCACCAGCACTTTTTACGTACAAGGTCCCTGAAAGATGCTGGGACCAGGGGTATTCAAAGTCATTGGTCCGTTTCTGAAACCATGTCTCTACATTTTCTCTCCAGCTTTACCACATACTCTTTTTTTTTTTGACCTTGGAAACACACTTCATTTCTCCACGTTTAAGTTCCTGCATTTAGAATATGGGGATTAAGAACACAGATGCAAAGCTGCTCTAAGTTTATTGATATTTGCAGCTTTCAGGGCTCTAATGGGTGGCACCGTACAAAGGCAAAGAGTTCTTCACATTTTCCTGAAGTGATTCATTTTTCAGCTGACCACAATGTTGTACTGCAAATCTTCAGTGAGTGCGGACTTGCTAATTTGAAGAAACAACTGATTTAACTAAATGGTTTTTCAAAGACGTGTAGAGAAATTGGTACAGCCCCATCACGGAGATAAATTTATATCAGGCTGAGTGCCTTCTATTGATTAAGCTTATGTCAGCAAGGAATCAACTTGCTAATTCCATGAAAGGCACTTTTAAACGGAAATAAGAATGTCTGCACAGGGGGTTAGTTTAATATTGGCACTTTTTTCCCCAAATAAGACAAGCCTTTAAGCCCCATATCCCTAGTGCTGTGCATTTCAAAAAGGAAAAAAGAAAAGAAAGTATGAGAAATGGCATAGTAGACATGGCAAAAACAATTAGGTTTAAGATATATCCTGTCCTTGGCACTCTGAGTGCTACATTGGCTCAGAACTAGGCTTGCTATGATCTGAAGCATCTTTAAGTCTGCTGCTATTTAATATATTACGTGAGAACACAGTTCTGTCACAGTTCTTTAATGGCTCCAGTGATGCTGACTGGCATATCCCAGAGATGTGGGTTCAAGGCTGTGATTTCATGGCAGCCTAACTTCTACTGCAGATCAAACCCAGCTATGAAATCTTCGCATCATGCAACCTGGAAGCCACAAATACGTCGTTTGTACGAAGGAGGGAAAAGTGTTTGGTAAACCCTTTTGCTTGCCGTGGCAAGTGGTGTAGACAAAGGTTAGGACAAGCTGCTGCTGGCCCTTCTCTGCCAGAAGGAGAACCCAGACCTCCGACTCTTAATTGCCATCACATGTGTACTTGGGAGGATGTACATGTAGGCACAGTGCACTGTATTGCAGACTTTTAAGCAAGTATTCAAATCAGAGTAGGCATTTTTTAAAAGTCGTGATGTATTCAAAAAAGAAGCTATACAATTGTAAAAAAATTATACAAATAGAAATATAACAACTTAATGGCTTTGCAGAAATGCTAACTTTCTTCGTCTGTCTAGCTATACTAAATGGCAGAGCAACAGGCAATGTCCAAAAGGATAACATCAGCAAAGTGCTTCCTGAATTTTAACAGTGATTTCAATATTAATTGATAACAACACATAAGAGCCAGAAGGCAGACATCCCATCTTTTCCCTTGCCAGCCCTTTCTATTGCTTTCTAGTCAGTGTTCATATTTGCATGTATATCCTTCCTCATAAATTAAAGAGCTTCCAAAATTGAAGAGTAAACAGGAAGTCCTCGTGTCCCGTCACTTTCCTGATAGAGTACGTAAGGATGGAATTTTCCTTGCTTTCCAAGTGTGTGACTGGACCTTGCTTCCAATGATGTGACTACCGCCGACGGTGAAAGTGGGAAAAAGAGGTGTTTTCCTCTGAAAATATGGAAGTATGTAAGCATGCCAGGATTTTCTGCATGTTACAGAGTTAGACAGCCAGCTGTTGCACTAGCTGTGTCTCCTGCCTATGGGCTGATTCCTGCCCAGCAGTCTCAGGGCTGAAGGTGTTACTGCAGTGGCATGCTGCTGTCACGGTGCTGCGACTGCTGAGACCAGCCATCCCTCACATGGCTTGGATCAGTGCGGTGTGAGACTCTGAGATAAGGAAGAAAGCCTTGATAGACTCGCCATGTGACCAGCCGAAAGGAACAGCAGACCTGGGACACTTGAGATGACGTGGCTTGTTCTCCTGGTCTTCAGTGCTGGGAACTCCACAATAGTTTTCTTAATGTCAGCAATACCGTATGAAAGTACACAGAATTACAATAACCATCCCTCAGATGGTAAATGTGTGGCTTTCCACAGACAAATACAAATCCAGTAAAAATTACGCAATCTTGTTACTCACTAGGGAAAACAGAGATGTCCCAAAATCCAGAAGCAAAGAGTCCAGATGCACACCGATGTGCAACAGCTTCATGTTCTGACAGGGAAACTAGGGGAGGAGAAGCTTGAACACTTGGGCTCTATGTTGTGATTGTGTATGTGAGCTCTGCGTAATGAGCCTCTGTGACAACAAGGAATAAAACTTCATCATCCTTAAGGTAACAGCCACTACCGTGAACTTTGACATTTTTGTGAAATGTTTTTCTCCTCTTGGAAGACTGTGGGATCAGGCTAAGGATGCTTTATCTGGGGCCCACGTGAGATATCTGATACAATCCTAGAGGTGCTGCAGTGTTGAGCAGTCGCTGTGGAGCCGGGCACGGAGAGTAGGGGAAATGCTAACTAGAAAAATCAGCTGCAGAATTGGGGGAAGGTCTAGAACACTATTCCTGTCTATCTTTAAGACAATTTCTTTCACTCACCCAGCCCAAAGTTTCTGAAAAGAATTTACTTCAAAATGCAGCTGACCCCTCCTGTATGAAGAAGAATGTATTTAGGGGAGAAGAAGTGTTAACAAGCAGATCCTAGCGGCGCATTCCTTTCAGTCTTGCCGGGCAGTTTGCCTCTGTTTACACTGGTTAAATATTTAAAGCTATCTTTCCAAAGTAAAGCAAAAGCCCAAAAGATTTTTTTCTGAAGTGAAAGTTGAGATTGTCCTTTAACATGTACCAAGACACATTCTGTGGAGAAAGGCAGATGCAGGCTGCGAATTACTCCCTGCTCTGATCTCATCCTGCTCACTCCCTCAATAACATTCATGGAAAATACATGCACACCTAAAAGGCACAGAAAAACAACTTTCCTCCGCTCTATGCCCCAACCTCACACACATACCTTTTCAATTTGTGTATCCTGAAATACTAATGCAGAAAAAATGATCTGAATCTCATTTACATCAGTGGAAATGGGGAGTAATTTCACTAAACGCTTCAAGGAATGCACTTAAAGCACGGCAAAAGCAGTGTGAGAGCAGAAGTAAAAGCTCGTCACGTAATTTCTCCTTGCATCACAGCCCTGTGAAGCTCTACTCGCTCCCTTGCATCCGTGAAACCAGCAGGTCTACTCCTGGGAGTAAGGATTGCCGGCTTAGGCCCTTAAATCAGCCTCTCTGTGTTTGAAGAACAAGAGAGAGTCTGTGTTTTCAGGCGCTGTATGTAACTGTAGAAGAACTCACTCAAGAAAGGGAAATAAAAAGAGAGTAAGAATGTTCGCATTCTCTCTGAACAAAATGAGCTGTGATCTGCAATTGCCCTTTTAAGAGTTGTGACTTTTTCTTGTTCTCCGGAAAACTTCTGGCGGCAGCAGCCCGGCTGCAGCCCCTGCGCCTCTCACCCCAGCGCAGAACATGTCAGGGAAGGCAGGCAACATGCGGCTTTAATTTGCAAGGGATCATCTACATTTCTTCTGAAGAGAAAAGAAAACCAAATCGAATCTCCACATACTCAATCTATCTTGAATAAACAGCATTAAGGGAAAAATGCTGTGGGTATTGGGAGGAAGAGACTCTTTGTAGTCCGCTTTGACTGCACGTACCGTTTCTCCTCGAGCTGCCTCTTTAAAGCACATAAAATCACTGTAACGGGGGGCTGACTTACAGGAGTGCTAGTCAAAGATTGCTCTTTATTCCTAGCCCATGCTACACGGTAGGAGTTTGGGTTACAATAGGTGTCACACAGCAGGAGTAAATTACCACTGACTTCAGTGGCTAGAGCTGCATTTCCATTCTATTTCTCTTATTCCCACAATGCCCAAATACAAATAAAAGTCCAATTTTTACCTAAATTGACAATCGCAGACCAA
This sequence comes from Chionis minor, assembly GCA_013398295.1. NCBI lineage: Eukaryota > Metazoa > Chordata > Aves > Charadriiformes > Chionidae > Chionis > Chionis minor. The sequence continues at coordinate 951,455 of VZSF01001194.1, read as the reverse complement.
TACAGCCAATTAATAAAAGGCACATACAAAGGCATCTGGGATGAATTTGAGGGTAAGATGACCTGGGCCACCCGTTGGTAAGAGAATTACTTGGTATCTTGTCAAATGCCTGTTAATAACAACTGCCTCCGCGCGGAGATGACTTCCCGAGCGCTTGGCTGTACAGCCCTGAGACCCTGCGCTGCAGTAAGTATTCTGGCTGCTGACTGCACCGTCGCCTAGGGTTCATGTTCAGCTCCTACTGATTTTCTTTGCCAATCGCTGCGTGTGTTTGTTATTTTTGTCAGCGCAGGTATACTTCCAAGAGTCTTCTAGATGTTCCAAGAAATAGTCAATGTCCAAGGTAGGCTTTTAAATTTTAAGGATTTTGTTCTTCTGGCAAGACTAAATCCATGAGATGCTATGGCCCCTGGCCCTGGGGCAGATGGCTGTCATTGGCATGTTGCAAAGTGAAAAACATCTTAACCATGCAACTATAAAAGCTGCTTGGGAGTCTTGTCTGGATAATTTCCCTCCAGAATTTCAGGCTATAGATCTGTGTGTCAACTTCTAGGGTCAAACAACTTAGTTTAAGGAGTTTGTATTACCTGGATTAAGGATTTCATTAACAGAAATACATGGTAGCTTTACTGCGGCAATGTAAGGGTGTAGCCTACTTCATCTTGCAATTTGAAATGCACAACACTGCAGTCACCTCTGCTTCATTTCACTGCATTCACACTCTTCGTACTGATTCTCCAGCAAGTCTCCTTGTCTGTGCATCGCGAGGACTTGATATGATGTACAGTCCCAGCACTGAAGAGAGAGATGCTGAAGTGAGAGCCACCTCAACAGTGGACATGTACCGTCTCATCTGGAACCCCCCAGGTCACTCTGAGAGGTTTCAGGAATGTAATATACACATCGCTGCCCATCACAGATTACATACATGAATCCTTCTCTCTACCGAGCTACCAAAAATCCTTTCTTTCCCTCTCGAACTAATGCCCCCACCCCCCAAAAAACATTAACTGTTCTTATCAGCCAAGATTCTGGCACAACATGAGACAAAAATCAACTTTTAACTTGTCACATTGTATTATGATGATCATACTTTTAACCCCTTATTTGACACTTAAATAACAAAATCTTGAATCAGCTAAAAAGCTAATTATCTGAGCATAACTTTTGCTTTCATTTGGTGCATAAACATACATTTACGTTATTATCTGTGTTTAGATTTTATTCATTTGGGTGGTCACTAGCCTTACTACAAAAATAGTTAGTGCTTATATTGCATTCTCTGTATGTAACATAGGCACGTGAGAGAAAATTGAAGAATTTCCTCTAGAGAAACAAGTTTTTCTTAAATGCTGTGGAAAGGAAGTATTCACTTTATCCTTTTTCTGCCAGCCACTTAGAGGAAAACAAGAAAACACCGTATTTACTTTTTGCTTTGTTTCTTTCCAAAATTAAAAATTTAGATAGCTTTATTTTTTTGGCCAAGGATTTGTGTCGTCCTCGCCTCCTGTGAAAACAGGACAAACCAGCACCCTGAGGACAGTAGTATAGTGAGGCTGTCCCTGGGATAGAAACAAAGTAAGAGGACAAAACTCCGTACTTTTCCCACCAGCCAGAGCCCCAATTTCCCCTACTGGCTACTCTAACAGGTAACAACAGCGCCTTGTTTTGAAGTAAAGGTTGACATTTCTTTTAAGGTGTGATTTTAATGCCCATATTCTGGTTTGTCTTTGAATGGAAGACTGTATTTCCACGGGAAAGGGAAAGAAGAGTGCTTGTGCTTTAAGGAAGACACTATTTGTGTGTGTAAGAACATGGGTACCATTGTACTGACCCGAGCAGAGGTGGCATCCAGTCCAGTCTCCTCTCTCCAACAGGCAGACACGCACCGACGGCCTCCTGTGGATGTGACGTGCAGGAGTAGGGTTGTATGAAGAAGTAGCAGCTTTTATTAGACCAAGACATATAGGTGGAAAAATCAGATAAACTTTTGGCCATACAAACTTTTCTTCACGTTAGAAACACCAGCTGCAGCTCTCTGTTAAGAACAATTGCTGAACATTTACTCAGACGTTTACTAATTAAGCCCGCTCTGAAAGGATGAAGATGGTAGCTGTAGAACAGAGAGGGCGTTAATGATGTTAATGATGCAAAGGATGTTAAGGATGGGAGAAAGAGTAGCATTTATTAGCTAAGCAAAAAGGAGAGACAATTACCTTGCAGTCTGTTGGTTGAGAGAGAATTAAGGGGTGGGGGTGGGGGTGGAAGCAGAAGGAAATGATGATCTACTATCAGACCAGTATCTCTACCGAGTCCCTGGTCTTGGATGTTGGGCAGAGTTAGGAAACCTAGTTCCCATGCTTGCTTCCGTAGTTCTGTAATCTCCCTTAAGGATCAGGACTCAAAGATCAGAGGGAGAACGTTGTGTTCGTGAGAAACTCTCGCTCACCCACAGGACCATGTTCTGGTCTGTAAACGCTGCCTCTGGGAGCTCACACTGGTACCGAGTGGTCATTTTCAGTAGCAAAACTACCAGGAAAGCAGCCGTGGCCAGGATAAAGTGCTTTACAGTCCTGGAACTGCAAACGTAAGATCAGGGAACGGTTTGATGGCAGGGGGCGTTCATTGCTGTAGTAGCGGATGGGCATCAACACATCTTACATTTCTGGCTCAGGCACGGTTTAAACTCATCTGGTGTTTTGGGCCACAGAGAATTATGCTTCAAATGATGAGTTTTGTGGTTTGGGGTGCTTGAAATGTAGGACAAATGCTTCTGGGAAGATTCTTTCCACACAGGATTTTCTTCTGTTATGTGAAAAATAATTAAACAGTTAAAACCAGCAAGTCTTAGCAACTTTCCTGAATTTACCGGCTCACACCCCTCATTCTTCTCCCCACAACACTGCCTCCATTCCCATTTCCACTTTTTCTTTCTGAGCTGGCCTCACTGACACATCCCTCTCTAAGTTCTAAGCAGTTGTTCTCAAGTTGCATTTACCTTTGGTAGGTAGTGCTTCAGAACCAAAAAAATAGCTTGTTAACCCAGAAATTTGTCTACTTTTCCTTCTATACCAGTTGGCCTGAAAAAAGCTATTAAACCTTGTCCTGCATATACTGATCTTTCTCCTAGAACATTCTTCTGGCTTGTTGCACACAGCAACTTAGAACAGCAATTTTTCAGTGTTTTTCAGTCTGAGAAGTGAGTATTTCCTTATTATTTCAAATGCAGACCCCCGTAGATAGAATTTCAGCCAACTGATGATGGACTTTGGTGTCTTAATTACCTTTTCCAGATTGTGTGACGCGTCCCCAGGTCTGAAGACCACAGGCAGAAAGCCACAGAGGCTGCCTGAGACTAGTCAGAAATTCACACTCATTTTCTATGAGGAAAAAAAAAATATAATACTTGTTCCTATCTAAAGATCCAGTGTTCAATTGTTTTAGGATGAATAGCAAAACAATACTGTAATTTAGGGCTGAATATAAATTAGGTTTTGTGCTAGAAAGGAGTTAGTGATTTAATTACTGATGTAGAGCTGAAGAGGAAAATCTGTAGCTTCAAACTGTAAATATGGTACACAAGGAATCAAACTTTTTTTCCAGCAGAGGATGGAAAAAGATACCATTTGTGCGTATCATTTTTGAACTACGGTCCTCTGAAAAGAGAGTTCTTGACAGAACTCAATGAACCTCAGTAAATGAGGACATCAGCAATCGACATATTTAACGTGCAATTTCTAAACATGATCCCGCTCCTGCAGTCATTACATAGCACAGATCTTGCTCTTAATTAGTCTGAATGTGGGACAGCACTGCTGGGAGAAAGACAGTGGCCTAAATAGCACGGTCCAAATTTTATCTGTAGCTATCCAAGAAATACGGATGTCTTTTATTAACCCTTGCCACCTGTGACAGCTAGGAATAAATGCTGGCCTTGTCTTATTCCTAATGGATTTTTGCAGCTCATTAGCGTGTAACATGGAAAGGGTGGGAGCACGCTGCAGAGAAGGAAGACAGCTGGTCGGAGAAGTCCCATGCCTAGTTCAGCTCCGAATGGGAGCATTAACCGTCAGACAAATATGAGGACATTCATGTCCACAAGGCAAAGGCTCGGTTACTGAATGTTCGGAGAACGTGGTAGGATTCTCCTCCTCCTCCTCTCCAGGAGCACGGTTTATTATTCTTACTGAATTCCAGCGAGGACAGTGAATCCCCCATTCAGCCTCCATCATTTCCCCGGACTACGCGTTTGGGAAGAGCCGACAGAAGCTCCACTTTGCCTCAGTGAGCAATGGGCCTTTGGATGCCCAGAAAGGAACACGTGTCCACGCGCCCCTTCCCCAGAAACACAGGCGGTATTTCCCAAACCTGACGGGAGGCGTTTGCAAGCCACGCAGCGCTCATCCCGAATTAAGCTGGAATAACTGGGCAGAAGGAGGAAGGGGAAGGAGAAAGCCCTCTTTGTGGTTATTTTCCCATCTCGGGCTGCTGCTGCAGACAGGACAGGAGGAAGCCGCACATGGAATACCGGCAGTAACTCGGCAGCCCAATACTCGAAGCCTGCCCGGAGGGAGGCGAGTTTCGGCCGCCGCCGGTCCCAGTCGCCCCCGTCACCCCGTCTTCGGCATTCCCGCCCCCGGGCCGCTCACCGCCGCCTGCGGCAGACCCCGCACCGCAGCACTGCCCCCCCCCCAGCCCTGC
>VZSF01001194.1:753428-943622 GCA_013398295.1 Chionis minor | reverse complement strand
ACAGCCACCCGCCCGCGGACGGCGCCTGGCCTCGGCGGGACACGCCGGGCCCTTTTTGGGGGCCGAGGAGGGGGGAAAACCTCCGGCTGTGCCCGGCCTTCCTCTGGGGCGAGACCCTGTCCGCAGTGCCCGGGGCAGTCCTCTTCCCATTTTTATTTTTATTTTATTTTATTTTTTCAATTTATTTAAACGCACCACATAGTTTCAGAGGAGCTGGCCTGTTTTGTTGTAGGAGTTGAGGTTTAACACCGCCTGCACCTGTAGCACGTCCGACGCCCGAGGAGGTGGCTGGGGACATAGATATACCGAACTTCCCTCTGGATGGGTTTTGGATGTTTGGTTTGGTTTATTTACTTTTTTTAAAATTATTATTTTAGGCCCGTTTGGCGGCGGTGAGGGCGGAGCGGGGCCGGGGCTCCCCGCGCCTCCCCGCCTCCAGCCCCGGCCCCGCCGCGCTGCTGGTGGCCGGGGGTGGCAGGATGAGGAAATAAAAGAGCTTCATCGGAATAAAACGCAGCATTCAGATTTGGTCAGGGTTTGTTGTTGTTGGGTGTCCCCCCCCCTTAATTCTATCCATAAGCTGGCTCTTGGTTTGGGAAGCGTTGGAACCGCTGCCATTCCCCTGAATTTTAATTCATTGACATTTTAATTCGTTGCACACTCTTTGAGAGTGTGATGATTTGTGCCAGTAGTAAAAACAAAGGAAGGGAAAACAGAAAAGCAGGATGTTTGAGCACTCTGGTGGGATGGGAGACTTTCAAGAGCCTCTGCTGTCTTTCCCCCCCCCCGCCCTCCTCTTTTTTTTGGTTGCAGTAACAGCGCTGCGTAGTGCAAAGATAAGATGCCATATGTGCAGTATATCTACTACCTTGTATGCTCCTGGGTGCGTGGGATTGTGCTTCTTAATAATAAAAAAGGTTAAAAATGAAATTGTAACTTTTCGGCAGATGCATTTGAATGTTTAGTCCTCTGTACGAAAAACAGCAGAATGCTTCTCTCCTGATTGTATTGTTTTAAACTTTTTTTTTTTTATATTACAAATGCCTGTATTTAGGTTCATAAACATTATCTATGGCTACCATACCCTGAAATGCAAAATTATTTTAATTTGGTATGCATTTATTTCTGTTCATTATCACAAGATCATCTATATTTATAGAGGAATAGAAATTTATATATATTAAATGCCATATTTTTAATTTCTCTGAAATAAATTGAGGTTTTGTACAAAACTATCTTGTCCCTTTACGTATTCCTGTGACTAACTCAAATACTTTGTGAAAGGAGTGTGTATACCACAAGATGTGTGGGATTCCTTTTTTCTTTTTCTTTTCTTATGTTGAGTTCACAGTAACAAGCTGGAATTCAGTGTAGGAATTCATTGTGCATTTGGTTTTTTATCTCTGGGTTGGTCTAGATTAATCCTTCAAAAGAAGTAATGTAAACTGTTCAAGATCTCTGACAGGGTATGGTCGGTGGTGTGAAATCCAAGAAGAGATCTGCTATACGGCAGGAGAAGAAAGCAGCTCACTGGTTCTTTTTTTCTTTTTTTTTTTTGTTAAAGAGAAGGGTTCTCTCAACTTAGCCTTTCTTCTCCCCTTCTTATTAAAATAAAAGATTTTCTCACTGCTCATAATGACACTCAGACTATGCTGCAATATTGTCAGAATATTTTAATGAGTAAAATAGTTTTGTTTTCCTGAATTTGGAATGTTTGGTTAATCCAGAGTTAAACGATATGTTCCTGGAAGCATTTCAGCTTATGGAAAGTACACACATTCTTAAACCTTTTAACACAACACACCCTTTTTTTTTTTTTCCCCTTCTTTTTTCCCCTCCTAATTCATTATTCGAAGTGCCATTCTGTAAGCATGGGTTTGTTAGGAAAGACCGGCTAATTATGAGACTTGATTTCTGATTTCCAGTGTTATAAGGTAGTACAGTGTTTCATTCTGTAGATCTGGAGGAAGATGTAAATGATTTTTGGTTCATTTACTTTTTTCAAATTGTGATGCGTAATCAGCCATAGAGAAGTAAGGGAAGCTTAAAAAAATTAATGAGGTGAGACAAGAGGACAGATTTTTTTTTCATTAATTTTTAATTTGTTTTACATAAACGTAGTTCCTGCTTTCGCAGATAATTTGCACATTTTAGTCAAGTCTTTTTTGGGGTTTTTTTGATATTTTAGCATCTAAAATTGTACTGGTCACCACTCAGCTAATGACCTGAAGTACAAGCCATTCAGTTTCAGTTGCAGTGGAATTCTTTTTGGTCAGTGTATAATTACATTTGAGCCACTTTGACTGATCTGTTTTCTTGCAGCTGAATGTATGTGATTTATGTATGCATGGGAGAACACATTTATCTGTAATAGCGGCCTTGTATTTTATGGTAGGAATGGGAGGACCAGTTTTTTAAAAATACTTCTCAAAGATGAGTAATGGAATTGTGGTTTCTACACGAAGTAAAATGTTGTTAATATTTGCAGTTCATGATTTGCTGCAGCTCATCATTTGCAGCGGATACGGATCCCCTTGAGTTCTTTAGGATTTTTTCCACAGATTGTAGAGCTGAAGCTCCATGGTCAATCTTAGTTATTTTAACAAATATACTGGAGAGCACAATATGATCATTTTAAAATGATTTAAAAGGGCAAAGCCCTGCTTTTCTCTCTGCTGTTTTTTATGAACTTTTGCAGAGCAGTAATTTGCAAAGGTCACAGTCACTGCTGAATGCTGTAGTGCTCTCTGTATGACTTATCTACCTTTTCCTACCTTTATTTCTCAACGCATAATGCTATTCGAGACTTTTTATTAATATGGTACAAAGGTGTCCTTTGCATGGGTATCCTGCAGCCATCCCTACTGTTTTACCTCACTGTTAAAAACAAATCTATGCATTTGTTCCAGGGAGTTTAGGATTTTTTACAACATGGTCGGTATAATTGATGTACCACGTTTACCAGGGAAAGTATCATGGCATACAGAGAAGCGGCGCTGCCCGGTTCTCGTGTCCCTGACAAGAAGGATAATACAAGAACACAACTATGGTGGAACAAAGTTCGTTGGCCAAGAAGTGCTTGTTAAGGCGTTCCTGAGTCAACAGCTTTGCTTTCTGTCATGGGATGTATTTATAGCCTGGAATGAAGGGGCACTCAGGATCACCCCTGCAGGCCCCTGAAGGGGGCTGTAGCCTGGAGAGCGGGGGATGCTGATTTACCGTTCATCCTTCAATGGCAGTAATGCTCTTTAATGTAGTGGCAAATTTGGGGTATTGGAATGAAATTATATGCTGTTTCCGTAACAAATCCTGTTGGGAAGGGGAAGGATTTCTGATTTGTTCATACAGTAATGCCCCAAATTTCTGGTATATCCATATACTTTCAGAAGAGTTGGGGTTTGTGGGGTTTTTTTTTGTTTGTTTGTGTTTGTTTTTTTTAATTGGGTGTCGAGGCTGCAATCTCGTGGGCCTGAATTCTGCCCTCTGGATGATGCCCACCCTTCTGCTGCCATCTCACTGCTTCTTGTTGGGCATGAGTACAATCACTGGTGGTGTCGAGGATTCCTTCCATTTAAATGTCCAGTATTTGCATTTTGGGGGGATTATTCAAAGGGATGATAGTTAGCCATGAGAAGAGGCTCTTGTGTATTTACAGGACAAGTATTTTTCAAAATGGGCTGTGGGCTAGTGCCTCATCAACCTGTTACCACTCCCAGTCACAACAGCCAGCTTCCAGACCAACACCGGCCATCCTTTGCCAAAGGTGTGTGCGCTGCGGCTGAACACAGAAAGTAATCCTGGGTTTAGGGTGATGTGTAGGTTAATATTTTTGAGGGTACTCTTGCAAAAAGTGTGCGTTTGTGGGACATAACTCCTCCATCCCAGTGCTGCACGGCCTCAGAAAGAGCTTCAGCTCGCGAAACTTCTCATGACAGCTGAAGAGGTGATGGGTAAGGTGTTAAGCGAGGAAACTGAGGCAAAGCTCTATTTTCATCACGAATTGACCCTCTAGTGCTCAAACAGTGGAATTGCATTGTATTTGATGTTTACAATGACAGCACTACAGGACTGTGGGGCAATACTGTGCAAAATCAGCTCTGAATATCAGCCTTCCCCCATCCCCCTTTTTAAAAATTCTGCTAGAGTTGTATTAGCTGTTGCTTGCACTTGTTGAACTCAGAGCATCATTGCTCTGCATGTTACGCAAACAGAGGGAATGGATCGTATGGATTCTAAATTCAAATGTTGATTTTAAAATGCAAGTCCCTTAGCTGCTTGGTCCCATTAGAAGTGAGGCTTGCACTGTGGTCCACAGCTGTGGGGGTTTCTCCTCTTTGTAAATCTCTTGCCTCTGTTGTTCACCAGTTGAGCTGGAAGGTTTAGACAATGATTCACACTCGTATGGAGAAAGCAAACTCTGGTTTTCTTGCTTTGGATTGAACCCCTTGCTTCCTGTTTGTTTACAGCACGGAAGTGTCACCAGAGAAATGCTTTGTTTTGAAGCTCCTGATCAGTTTTGAAATAGCAGTCCCATAATTTTAAAAATTAGTTCGTGGGTTTAGGGAGCAAGACTTGGTGACTTAGTGCTGAGGCTTTGCTTTTCACCGTTTAGTTTTCAGAAGCCTTCAGACGCTTGAAAATGTGAAATAGCTGCTTAAGGACAAACTAACCACCCCAGGATTAGGTCCTGGACACGTCAGAAGCATTATGCACGCCATACTCATCTGAGAGTAGCCCCGTGAGAGTGTTAAAGCAGTCTAGGTAATACTATGCCCTGTAAGAAAAAAGAAGGACGTAACTGCATTTATTTGCCAACTGAAATTCACTCTGCACCTTTACTTACTCATTTGAGGTCCCTAAATGGAGAAGCAAATACCATTTCTGTCATATGGGAGAGATTTCAGTGAATTAGCAAAATAGGCCTTATTAAGCAATAGATAATTGCAAGTGAAACATTTTCCAGATAAAAGCAATACCACTTTGATAGTTTAGTTGTAGACAATACTTTTAAAAATGTAAATACTTTAAGAAAACATGCTGATTTTGTAGGCCATGGCAATTGTGTTTCAGATCTCAACTTGTGTTTAGTCTAAACTTCCAGTGTAACCACATCAGAGAGTCTTCCAGGCATGAGGTCTTGCCCTTGTTTGCATTCAAATCAGCAGCATTAAGTTGCTTATCTTGAGGTTGAATAAATAAACTCTAGTCTTCTAGTGAGACAACACTTAATAAAGACCCACATCCAGCCACCAACCTCGGGTGAAATGCTGCTGGGCTGAGACCCCACAAGCCTTGTCCAAGCATCCCAAGGCTTTGTTGCTGTGTGTGAAAGTATTGGATGTGATTGAACTGCACTAAGGTGGAAACTTTGCAATAACCATTAAATTCTGATGTAAACCCACTGTGTTGGGAGGCTTGCGTCAGCCACCATGAAAAGTATTTTTGATGGACTATCTTAGAAATAACTTATTCAGAAATATTGACACAGTAGACTTTTATTTGCAATTAGCTGTCTTTTGGATAGTTGCATTGTTAGCAGTCCACAATGTTTAATAAGGTGCTGTCCCAGGTTAACATATAAGGCTACCATACGTCAGTAGTGCAGCACAGTGGGTGGAACTTGTCCATGTTATGATATCACCAGGATCCCGTTCGGTGAGGAAGAACAGTATTTTTGTCTAGCTCTAGCATAACTTGGCTTATATTAATTACTTGCTACAGCACAAACTTCAAAGTCATTTATCATGGCGTAGTTTGATGACAAAGATCACAAGAAAAATGAAAGTGGCCTGTGTCCCTCAGGTGGGATGTCTTGATGCTGTTTTCTTGCATACTTGTTTGTATAATCCAGATCTTTTATAACTGTTTTACATTTTGTGACTCAATGTTAGTCTCACTACTGTGTTTAAATGAGGCTAGCAGTATGACTCACCGGTGCTGTATGACTTGTCGTGTTGTCTCGCTCACGTTAATTACTATTGCTTTGTTATGGGTAACTTGTTTGAGCTCCACTACCACACTACAGAAGGTAAGGACAGACGTGATAGATGCAGGAGTGTGCAATCCGTTTACCAAGACACGAGCATGTCAGTCCTCCCCGGCAGCTTGTCCACCACCGGTTCAATGCCTGCTGCTGCTCATCTTGGGCGCTGGACTATCACCCTCTCTCAGAGGTAACGTTTGGGTTTTTCTGCACACTCCATGGATGTCCTGCTGGCAGCAGCACTTGCCGGGGCTGTGCTGAATTGGCTCGTTTTCCTGGCTGCCTGAGTGATGCGCTGGCTCTTCTGTTTTTCCCCCACCTACTTAGGGTGGAGGCTCTCCTGGCTGTTCTTAATCCCTGCATTTGATGGTGGAAGTTACGGGCAGTATGTGCCATTACAACATGCCCGGAGAACCTTCTGTGGCTCATATTCTGCTGCTCACTTGCCCGTGCCTTCTCTGATAACCTCACTGGAAGTTGCCTTGCTCTAACTATCACCAGAATATAACTCCCTCAGATCCCAGTTTATTCTTGAGGAGTCACTGTGCAGTGTTCGTCGTGTCCACCACAAAATCATTGCTGTCCAAATAGAGGAGTGCCTTGCTCTCAAGTTGTTTGACAGCTTCTTTATTCATTTTACTGTTAAATACAAGAACAAATACTATCCCCAAGGAGTGGATCTTGAGTTAACGCTGGGAGTGTAGTATGAGCAAATAAGGACTTTTCTCTTGTTCAAATTCAAATATTACTGTGCATTATGATAAATTGCCTCTATGTAAAACAGAGAAGAAAAGGGTGATGCGTGTTTCATTTATAGCTTACTTGTGTACAAATGCATCTAAAGAGGAAATAAAATAATAAAAAAGAAAGCTGACACAAAACCTCAAGGTGGGCTTCTCAAAATATTTATATAAATGAAAAGAACTGGAGGAGCAACAACTCATCACAAAGTCAGATTTTGCTATGACTCTTGTTAAATTTTCAGTACTTCTTTGTCTGTAATGGTGAAACTTCACTTATTTTTTGCAATCAGGAAGGGGAATTAGTGACTTCTTAGGATGAAGCCCCCTTTTAGAAGACTGCAAGAAGTTGTTTTATTTGCTTCTTAATTAAAAAATCCTAAATCTGAGGGATCCTTCAAGGGCTTAGTGTCTTGTAGGACTGGGCACTTCACTGTTACTGGTATTAATGGAATCTGACCGGTTCCAGTTAGGAGCTACAAATGGGATGGCTGTAACGGGTGTCTGAGCGTAGCACCTGCTTCCTGACACAAAGGCAAAGATTTGCAATACCTGAGTGGTAGAGTGTACCAGCCCTAAGCCTGAATGTGACAACAAATGGAGACCACCGTGACAAACACTGCTAGACCTATCACCCTTGGCGTTGTGCTGGGTCCGCTGGCTGCCGGCGCTGAGGACATGGAGGGAAAGAGCAGGATATGGGGGCCTGGGAAGGCAGGCACCTGCAGTGTGTGGGCGAGGAGAGGTCAGATGGCAGGAGGAGATGGTTGTCTGCACGGGCCAGGCTTGAGATGATGAACTGGGAACTTATGGCCATGTAGGACTGGTGCCTCTCCTGCCAAGGGTGGCTGAAGGCCACCATAACTCAGATGTGAGAAGGGTATGGCTCCCCAGAGCATGCAGAACCCACGGGGAGGTCCTCCAGCACGTGTTCCAGAGTGACAGAGGATGGAGGCAGGGAAACAGCTTTTGTCTGGGTGTTTCTGGATCCTAACAAGACAAAACCCTCTTTGTTGCTTTGCACAAGCAGAGTGAGCTGCAAAGCTGGGGCTGGGGGTGGTGGTGGGCCAGGGAACGGGGCACGGTGAGGAGCCCAACCTGAGCCAGCCCTCTCTAGATGGCAACCACAAGGTTTCCGCCAAGTTTCCCTGGATCCTGTTTTCCACTTCAAGATTAAAAATCTCCCCTCAGGGGAGAACGAAAAGGAAATTGTGTGGTAGGCTTTGCTATGTTTCCAGCTGACTTTTTCCATATAAGTGGGCAGTTGGGCCCAGTGTTTCTTAAGATGTCTTTACAGCAAGAGTAAAATCTCGATTCAGCTGAAGGCAATAGCGAGCCTCCCGTTGGCCTGAGGAGGGCTGTAATTTCATCTTGGCTTCAAGATGCGTTAGGAAGTACATGGAGATCCTGGGGACAGAAAAAAGGAAAGTCAAAAATAAAGATTTCTCATCCGACAGCTGTTCATAGTGCTTAGTTCATGTCATCAGCCTTCAAAATATTTTCAATGTTTTTCTGATCCTGTTTATTAAGAGTATATAGGTACTATCCCAGGGCAGACATTATCTAAGGATCTGTGACTTCAGTACCTCACTCCTCAGTTTTGTCAGAAAAAGAGAGCTCAAGATTAGTTTCTAAAAAATGTTCAGTTACAAAATACTTGTTTTGATTTTAGGGTCTTTTTTAAAGAAAAAAAAGTTATTATCTCTTTTTGAAATGTGACTACTTTTTCTTCTATGTGTGCTGACAATCTGAATGTCTAGCAGGTATTTCTACCATCATTTGTTTTTCCAATTCTTTGTAGAAGTCCTATTTTATACTTTCTCAGAAGTGGTTTTTTTTCTTTAGCAGTAGTTCTGGAAATAGCTTTTCTTTGCAGCCGGTGAGAGGATGTGTACCATCCGTGAAGGCAGCCTGGAGAGCAGGCACAGGCAAACTGCAAAACAACATAACTTGTGGAATTAACACTTCATGTTGACACCCATTAAAAATATTCAGAGATTGACTCAGCCTGCCCATGTTGCACAAATAACATGCTTGGCTCTGAATGATTCAAGATCTTATCTGCTCTCAGCGCAAGTTCAGTGTGGAGGGCCTGATCCTGTTCTCATTAACCTCCGAAGGAGTTTTGCTGCTCACTTCAAAGAGAATTACATCAGCGGCATTTGCAGTGAAGCACACACGGTTCCTGTATCTTTTCCCTTTTTTCTTTCTCTCTCTCTCTTTTTTTTTTTTTTAATTTATTCCAAACTACAGCAAAACAAACAAACAAAAAGGCTAGAAAGCAGTCAAAATAAATCTGCTGTCTGTTGAGCAATGTTGTTGCATGAGAGCTGTGTTTGTTTGGAGTTCTTAAGTGCAAATCCAGAGTAGAAATCAGCAAGAGCTGAGATTATCAAGGGTTTGGTTATATTTGTAGCTGAGTGCCCTCCATTCCCATCGTCCCCGTGATGGGAGCCTTGTACAGTCCATGGTATTTCTTTGCACTTTGCACAATTATTGGCAAAGAACTGGAGCTGAGCTGTTGCGTTCAGCCACGGGTAACGTATCCGTGTAAAGAGCAATGCCTGCGGTGGTCACTGCAAACGGCTGCGCGGAGCCCCGGGGAAGGTAACCCCGTTCCTTCTTTGTTTTCCCTGCGCATAGCTTTCTAAAAGGAGGAGGCAAGTGTGGAGGAGGGATGGGATGGAGCAACCATTGGGGGTTTTGTTTGTTTTTCTGTTTCTTCCAGGCTGTCAGATTAAGTAGCAGAATGAATTCACCCGTATTTTGCCTTTCTAGTTTTATTGTTTTGTAGAAGAAAAGCCTTGTGACTCTACAAATACACTGGTTCCTAGGGGGAAGGGAGCAGCAAGCACATCGCTCAGCCGTTCAACATACTTCATGTGCTTTAAAAACCCTCTTTGTACTGGAAGAGCATGGTACCCTGAATGCATCACCCACCATGGTGTGCACCAGCAAAATCTGCCCGTGGTTCCAGAAGAACTGTCCCTGCCTGTGGAGGCCTAGAGGGACTCCTTGCCTCTACTGTCCCCGTTCTCCCATCTCCAGGTCATATCCACGATCACCTGCCTGCATTCAGATGCTGATCTCTGATGCATGTTTGTCCATGAGGAAAGGATGCAAGATCGTCATCCGCTGCCACCTGGCACCCAATGGTAATGACATGATGACAAATGTAGTTACTCCCGTTGTCTGCCAAACTCAAATCTTTAGACTTCAGTTTAAAGGGTCTTCTATCCCCATTTCCTGTTCTCTGAAGCTTGCTTACCTGATTTCAAACCTATGAAGTCATTCACTGTGGGGGATGCTCTGTGCTGTCCCGAGGGAGTAAACATGAACCAGCTCGCTTCTAGTCTTTGAGGGTTTTTTTTCCCCCCTACCCTACTGTTGCCCTGTTTGATTCTCAGTCAGCCTTGCCAATTCCTTGCCATGCCAGATGATGGTTTCCTTACCCCCATGTTGCAAACACCCTCTTCTCTCCTGGCCGTGGGCAGGCATCCCTCCAAGCTGTTTCCTTCTTACTTTGGCAAGTCTTCTAACAGGAGAATCAAGGCAAATGACATGTGGGGACATGAACCTCTGCTTTTTTCTATACCATAAGTATCTCAGCCATTGGAAACTTTGCCGTTCTCTGGTGGGTCCCGATGATTGTCACCATCATGGCTTGTATCACTTTCCAGAAGTATTCATTAAAATGCAATGAGAGTCTGAGTCTGCAGTTCAGGGCTTAGCGTGCCCAGTAGGACTTAAAGTCTGGGTCCACATGCCTGCTCCAAGGCTGAGAGAGTGGGAACAGAACGCAAATTTTCCGTATCTCCCTTGTGCATCCTGATAAATAGGTTACTCTGAGGATGCGTCCTCTCTTTTTTTATGAAGGAGCTACTAAGTATCTTAGGTTTCTCATAATGCAAGATGGGAAGAAAACTAAAATTCTAAAGTTTCAGAGGACAGGTAGGTGACCTGTTTCCAAAGCGTTAGTAGGTGACCTCTTTTCAAAACATCATGACAAGTGTCTGGTGCTTGGCTCTTTAGTTTGGCCCTTGCACTCTGGGCTGTCTTCTTTCTGGTGCCAGGAGAACCCAAAAACCTTCCTCAGATCCACTGGTGAATTTTGACACAATTAATATGGAAACAAGCACACACTTTTAACAGTAAAACTGCTGAATGAGAGAAACATCCGAAGGTTTGAGTGGAAGTTCTGTCGGTTGGAGCCTTTAAATACAAGCGAGTTATCTTCCCAAAAGATAAGCTCTTTCTTACACCATCAAATTATTACATTTGATGCAGCTATTACTGATACAATTCTGTGTCTTTTTTGAGGCAAAAGGCTGGATTAAGTAATTCTAAATGTTCCTTCTGGACTTAAACTCTCTCTGTCAATGGCAGCTGGAGGAGTTCACCTGAGTCTTCTCCAGCCACCCTGCGCTGAGTACATTGCCTGGCATTTGGAAATTACTTGGATGGTTCTGCTCTGACTTCCTGTGGTGGACGTCACCAGGGAGGTTCATGGGGAGTCCCAGAAAGCACCCTGACAGCTGGTGTGAAGACTGGGGGCAGGAGCATGACTGTCAGAAGCCACACTGCTCAGCAGGTAGGTGGAAATGCTGCAAGGGTGACAAAGACACGAGCCCTGCCCTGCCACCACTCTGCCCCTCCCGAGTGAAAAGGATGGAAGACATAAAGGAGGGCAGCACATAAACGTGACAGTAGCTCGTTAAGAAAGCCTTGATGTTCTTCTGTCATGTTCCTCCTGGAAAAGAACGGTTTTAGCTAATCACAAAAACATGTCCTGTGGCAAAACCCAATCTCTACCACCTCCGAGTCTGTTCAGAAGATGACATACTTTTGGCAAGTGCTTCAATAGCCACTGAAATGCCCAATGCATGTTAACGATCTAACCAATAAGTTATAGGTTCCTTTTTTTTTTTCATTGAGGAACATTGACAAAACTGCAAACACATGTTTCTGCTGCTAAAGCTTAGTCTTATCACAGTTTGAAAATGTGGAAAATCAATTACATGCTTTGAATTACTCCCTTTATTGCTATAAAAGAATTTCTTCATTCTTTCAGGGTAGTGTACACTTGGTAACATCTACCACTAACAGGCTGTTAGGACTTTCTGCTAAATTAATACACTACAAGTAAACTAAACAGAAGGCCGGTGGAATGCTAAACATCCACTTTCTCCTCTGTTGTGGCTGTGCTGCAGCTTGGGAACCCTCAGCCTTGTTGCTACAACATCTGGACAACATTTGGGGCTGTCTCTCAAGTGCACGGGTGTGCACCTCCGGTGAATTTTAACTTTCAACATCTCTCTGCCTCTAATCTATATTTAATGTTTCATGACTAGTAGTCAAAGAAACTTCAGCTAAATATCAGGTTGGAATGAAAATGATCCTTGGGAA
The DNA here is from genome assembly GCA_013398295.1 of Chionis minor. Classification (NCBI taxonomy): domain Eukaryota; kingdom Metazoa; phylum Chordata; class Aves; order Charadriiformes; family Chionidae; genus Chionis; species Chionis minor. The sequence continues at coordinate 931,493 of VZSF01001194.1, read as the reverse complement.
AACACTCATTTTCAGCATTCGCCGGCAAAGTATCTGTGACAGAGACGTTCCCTGGAGATTTGTAGCCCATTCTCTCACAGTAATAATAATTAAGACTCATGATTACTGTGCCCACATAATCAAAGATCGCTTCATAAAATGTACTCCCTAAAGGGATGAATTCCCTGCTCCTAACTGGATGTCAGTCAGAGGGATCAGCACCCCCAGGGATCTGGAGTCTTTGCTTGCCCTTTTCATTACTGTGTTGTTAGCATTGTGTTACTTCATATTCTTCTCAATGCAAATGAGTAGGTAATCATGTGTAAATCGTGCCCTCCAGAAGGCACATGTGGTGAGTTTTTTTCCCCAAATCTACCACAGGGATTTCTCACATGGAACATAATTACATCTCTGCCATATGGGCTCATTTATATTCTATTACAGGTTAAGCTAATACGACTCAGAAATACGCTAAAAATACCTCAAAGTATTTTGAGCACTGTCAAAACACTTGTCATTTCTTGCTTGTCTGTTTGATTGTGAATGACTTGATATTTATTTAGAGATCCGCAGTGCCAAGTAACTTCAGAAAAACAAAATCAGGCCAGTTCTCTGTTACCCGGTCTCTAAAAAATGCTTTAAATTCTCTCCCATGACGTTCTCTTTCAGTAATGGCAAATAGATCGGTGAACAATGAAACTGAAGAGCCTCTAAGACATATTTACCTGAAGCAGCACCTCTGTGGATTTTAGGTTTCCCAGGAGGAAAGGAGCATGCGTTTCAGTTGTTTAGCTTTGTCATAATTAGGCTAGATGAGGTGTGCATTTGATGTAATTACTTTGTCCTGACAAAGCTCTATTCGTGCTTTAGCCGTAAGAAAAGTATAAACCTCTCTACCCATGGAAGAAGGGCTATTGTGGAAATAACCGTTGCCTAAAAAATGAAGGTAAGATAAGAACAGGTCAGTGGTGAGTACCATCAATAAATACTTTAAAAATGAAGTAACTAAAGGTTATATGACATAATTGTTTTCAGAACTGTGGTACTACATAATGCTATGTTATTTTCCAATTTCAGTGGAAATGTTTAATTTCACTGTAAGATTTTAGTTGATGAGATTTTTTTATTAGTATTTCACTGATTTCTAAAACTAATGCCACTAACATCTCTAGATAAAATCTGAGTCCACCCTGATCAGTCTCCTTTCTATCATTTTTATTCATAAATTCAGTATTTTACCCTTTGAAATATGATCGGTTTTCCTTTATTGCACTAGCTAAGGAGGAAACATGGAGGCAGTAATACACAGGTATGAGGATTAGGCCAGAGGATGGGAGAGGACTGCACTGGGCCTGCAGATGATACTCCAGCTGATACATTGCCAAAGCAGTGACTGACCTTACTTCCAAAGAGATGCGTATTGGAAATTGGGCTGGGGTTTTGAAAACAGCAGCTGTATGTTTCCTACAACCAGGAGATAAAATTCAGTCCTGGCCTATAAAGCCCTTTGAGGTTTTCAGTGATGAAAAATTCTATGTAGCTATAAAATCAGTTCTAGAACTATGAAATAAATTCCAGTACCTTGCTAGAATTGATTAATATTTTTCAGAGTGTTGCTAGGAAGTGTCTGCTGGTTTGTTTTCTGTTTCTATTGTACCACAGAATAATCAATGTTTTAGATTATTCAGCATTTGAACACCAAGCACAATCTTTCCCGAATGCTTTTTGCATGCTTTCAGAGAACACTAATTATTGCTAACACATTGTGTCAGATGTTTGTGTATGTAAGTGACTAACATTAAGTGTATGAAATGTCCCCTTGAAGTCAGACACTTACATATTTTTCTGAATCAAAGCCTAGAAGCTACTATGTCTGTAATAGTGCAATAGCATCAAACTCACAGGAGAAGGTTTCTTTGGTGTTTAACTTATTCTTAAAAGACACCTTTCAAAATCAGCTGAAACAACAGGGTTTTGGTCAGCGCTGTGCACTGATCATTGCTGAATGAGGAGAGCAGTCTGTTCCACTGTGCATGGAGTGTAGAAGGGGAAAAAAATCAGGCTAGCTACAAGTTCATTACCCAAGAAAAGTATTTTTCCAGTCTTGGTTATTCCTGAAGCAGCATAAGGGACACTACAGTGATTTCATACATCAGGGAGACATAAAAAAAAAAAAGAGTGGTCTCCTGGGCTGTGGAACAAAGAGAAACAAACTTCAAATCTCAGACCTAGCTCCGTTAAATAATGTTTTAATTCATCTGTCATAGATATTTGATTAAAGAACCTGCTGTACAATTTCTTTTGCCGTTTCGATAGCCCCACTTGAGTAAAAGCATCCCATGCCCTTGGAAAAACAGCCTCGTGCACAAAAGGGAGTCTTTTACTCGACGTCTTCACAGCTTGCTTCCTTTTTCTTCAGGCAAGGTTTTTCATTTTCATTCTACAATTTTGTTTACTATAGGAGTATGGTCATTGCGGATGCTGCACTGAAAGGTGGCTGTGTGCCCGTCCTGGCTTGTCCCTCCAGCACTGCCCGCTGCTGCGGTCGGGTCAGAGCGGTGGCATGAGCTGATGGCCGTCCTGACCTCCCCAAGTCACACCGGAGCACGGGCAGAGTTAGTGGAAAGGGTCAGGCTGAACAGGTAGCAGTATTCTCAAATATTCTGGATAACAACCTTTTCAGGAGAGAGGATGACTCTTAATGTGCCCTCCTCGAGATCTCCTTTATTAATTGCATGCTGGAGGTGACAATTCCATGCTATTTGCATGGCATATTTATCAGTCATATGTCAGTATGTCAATATTTTCCTCTAGATGGTGGGCAGGCATGGATTTCAAGCAGAAATATCCAGCTGGCCCTGCACACGTATGCTCAGTTGTGTGTTCTGGGCGAGGCTCTTATTTGCGGTTGGCGCCTGGATGGAAAGTTCTGGTCTGCACTGGAAATGGGTGCATTTCAGCATGCACACGATTTGCAGGAATAGCTAAATCAAGTGCCTATGTATGTAAATTTGATTCTTAATATCCACATTGATGTTTTAAGTCGATCATTCCTGGAAATACAAATCACCTCACAATTAAGTCTGGACCTTCTTTGTCATTTGATGGATAAATGTGAAATTCTTTTGCTGTTTAACATGATCTACTCCCTGCTAATACCCAGCTCTCTGAAACCCTTTGTAAATAATTACAGTTTGCATCATCCATTTGGCTAACACGCAGTGTCTGCTTTCCAAATCTACGTAGATGATAATCTGTTTTAATACCTGTACAAATCAATTAAATTTATTTTGTGCATTGTTCGCTGTGTGCCAAATTGGGTGGGAGAGTAGAAGCACTTAGCAGGGGAATCAGACTTCACATAATCGTGAATTAGATAAGCCTTGCAGTGTGAGTGGGGGAGGAGGTGAAATTTAGCATGTAATTCCCTCATCTACAGACAGATTAAAAAAATGGCTTCCAGAAACAAAAATATAGGGCAGGATTGTGGAGCCCTTATTCGTGTTGCTGAGCAGTTCCTCATTGGATTTATCGCACTAAAGATTAATAATATCACCTCCAGGGTGGCTGAAAGGATGCGGAGTTTGTTGCATGGCACTTTGATGCTTTGTCTACTGCAGAATGCAGGCAACATGTCTTCAAACCTCCTTGTGGGACTGGACTTCTGGCTCCTCTTCGCAGTTTCCGATCACCATTGCTGCAATGTAGGTTAGGAGCCTGCAAATCCCCAAACTCCCTGGTGGTAAAACTGATGGGTATTCTGATGCAGCTGATGGGTTCCGAAAGAGGAGCCGGGTTCAGTCTTCAAGCCTGTATATCTCAGCTGTATCTTAGGCAGCGTGAATTTCGTCATCTGCAAAATGAGGCCTTCTTCAAGCAAACTTTATCTAGGTGACCTCCATTTTCCCCTCACACCTATCCTCCCATAGATAATGTGTAGCTGGACTGGGCAAATTTAAGGTTGACTGTGACTGAAATGCGTTTTACTCACAACTAAAATCCATAATTAAGCAGTGATACAGATGGATTAAAGAATAAATTGCTAAGCACATTTCAAAATACGGGGGTAAGAGGATGAAAACCTGTGCCAAGGAAACTGTTGTCAGGCTAAGTATCCATCAAGTAAGTGCTGCTAAAATTTTGCAGCATAAAACACTGTATAGAAAAGATCATTATGGGAAGGAAGATGGATTGATTCATCCTAATATTACAATAGCAGGTACAATACAATTACAATTGTATTACAATTGTATATACAATTGTATTAATTACAATTACAATATTGTATTAATGTACAAATTACAATAGAATTGCAGGTATCTGAGGATATTTTAGTTTTAGAAACAGCAGTATAACCTTTGTTCACTTGGTTTCTCACTTGTGAAAAAAAAAGAAAAATAGAATTTTCCTCCTCATGTCATATGCAGAATTCTTGTTAAAATACTCCATGCTATAAAATTGCTTGAGAAGGACAGAATGCCAAGCAAAAATGGGTAAGTATTTTAACATCATTCCTCTCAAAAGGGAGCATTATGTGCCTGTACACGTCTAGTTCTTTTGGAGAAGAATTTTCTGGGTGATGCATAAGGAGGGCAGGCAGGTAATCCTGCTGCTGTGCCGGCCGGAGCTACCGGCTCCTGCCATGACCTTGCTTTGGGTCTATGATCTGTAAAATGGGGTAATGAGGATGTAAATGCAAAGCCTGGAGGAAAGACGCTGAAGAAGTACCGAGTGGCACAGTATTATTGCAATAAAGGTATTTAACATACATGGTAAAAAGTAACGCCTGTGGTGAAAAGGAAGAAGATTGGAGACCATGTGCTACTGGCTGCACATGGGCAGGACTGTCCCCGGTCCCACATGGCAGGAGGAGCAATAGAAATGCCCGCCTGTCTCTTGTCTCACCTGGAGCAGGCATGTGGCTGGCTCCACTCACGTCTCCTGCGGGGGAGGGGGAAGAAGTGTAATTTGACATTGTTTTCCAATGTCAAATTAACACTCGCTTTATTTAACTCTTTAAACTCAGTGACATGACCACGTAGGGCCCGATCATGCAGATTCTCTGCTCATTCATACATTCAAGAGTTGTCCTGCTGACGTGAGTAGGTTGACAGTACAAGCGTGTTTTATTTAGAGTGTGAGGTCCAGAGCCTTTCTTTTTAAAATATATTGCTCTCTCACTTTCTGGGCTCCAACTCAGTTGCTAAATGTATATTTTTTGACAAGGGATGTCATTGAATGGGATTTCTTTCACTTTCTGAAAAATAGTAAAAGCTCATCCGACTGTTGCATGTGTGACACAGATGGGTTTTGCAGAGACAAACCAAAGTCTGGGTTTGCCCAAACTTGAGTAAACTTGGTTATCTTTCTTCCTCTTTATAGTTGCGAATATTTTGCTTGCCACCAACAGCCTGCATACTGCTCGCTTAAATTCAGCACTGTGAAAATCTCATACAAAATGGAAATACCTATCATTATTCAATGTTCCCAGTAAATTTCTGCAAAGCCTTTTGTAGCTGAAAATATATTATTAATTTTTAAGAACATGGTGTGAAACCAATCATATTTTGTAGATACTTATGTCATGTTTAAAATGAGAAAGTCTGAAGGACTGATTATCTACCCCTCTGAAACTATAATAATGAGCGCTGTTAGTTACTTGAGTTTTTACATTTGATTTTCCTTCTGTGAACATTTTGGATATTTTTACTGCCACTGTAAGTACACTCCAGAGCTTTTGTAATTAAAGGTAAGTGTACCAGAATACTTTCAATTGATTGAGAACTTTTATTACAGGCATGGTCTGATTTTCCACTAGTTTGTATCCTCCATGGCTATTTGCACCAATGCAAAGAAGTTGTTAAATGGTGCAAAACTAAATGCATTTTTACTGCGCCCTTGTTTAGCAATAATGCTGCATTAGATACAAGGTAGCACAGCATTCAAGATGTACATGCATTTACCAGGAATTATCAAATACCAATGCTACTGGAATTTAAGTGAGCAGGGGATTACAGAAACAATATGATACCTTCATTTCTTAGGAAGGAACAGCAGTTCTGATGTTGTAGCTCATGGCTCAGAAGCCAACTTCATATTGATCATGAAGCCCTCAAATGGCAATGACCTCCATCATGGCTCACAATGTGAGCTGGATTTAACCCGGTGACCTACAGGTTGAAAGGCCATACATTTCCTTTTATTTTGCATGTCATTTGCTAATAGATATTCTTTTTTATTCTATTCAAGCTCTTATATGCTCCCCACCACTAAGCTGAATGCTTTAATTTGAATACTTTCTGGGGGGACAGAAAGTAACATAACCCACACGTCATTCCCTGTTTCACTTTCTCTTCGTGTACTTAGACATTTCTGGAAGGTTAGAGACTCTACACTTCACTTTTTCTTTATTTTATTTTTTCCTTTTTTCTTTTTACTAATGGAAATGGATTATAGACCTTGTCAAGTGCAGAGGTCAGTTCAGACGTCTGCAGCATTGGCTCTGCTTCCTGGAAAGCTCTCTGTCTTGCACAAAAGACATTATTTCTTGCTACAGAGGGATCCCTCATGCCAAAGTAATTCAGTACTCAAGTACATTCCTTGTCTCCACAATTTTTTTAGGCCATTTAATGGGTGCATGAATCTGAAGAGACACTCTATAGGGAGCCCATGTAGTGAGTGATCAGACTTAATGGTTTCAAAACAATTCATGTCGCTGATGGGGAAGAAGGGGGCTGCAAGTTACAGTTTCCATAGGCTGTCATTTTCTTGATGGATAGACCTGCACCGCTGTGATTTTTTTTGTATGTGTAATTCCTGCATAGTCACAAGTACATTTTACACAGCCTTTCTGTTTCTCATGCATGAGTCAAATTTAGTGCCCAGCTCTATGCATGCAACTGCACTGAAGGGCACAAGTTAAACTCAGGTTAGAATTCAGCCCTGTCAGTTTTGTGTTGTCTCCATCAACATGAGGTTAATGGATGAAAGTGTGCACTTCGGCTATTATTGTGTATTTAGAAAAAAATATATGCATGAGTTTTAGCTTCTGGATAAATTCACAGTGGAAAGAGACTAACCCTTAGGATCTTCTACTGCAAGTGATATTTGAGGGGTTTAATGCTAGTTAAAGGTCTGTGGTACAGTGACCCCATTTGCATGTAATTATGCAAAGGGCAGAGACTTTCAGAGAGAGATGGGGCATGTATGTGTACTGTGCATTACGGCATAAAATGTGTAGGCAGAAATATTATGGGGAGCCCAAGGCAAAAGCTGAGACTGATTTATGGCTCTCTCAAAACAGAGCTGGACAAGAAAACCTGGACTCTGAGTCATCCCGTCTGCACTTCAGGGCATGATGTGCTGAACTGACTACTGATGATATATTTTGAATTGGAGGATTTTGCGGTTGGGTAGTGATGGAGATAATCCAAATAGGGGCAGGAGAAAGTTGGATGTGTATGTTAAACTGCAGCGTGGGTGTCCATGTATCCTGTGGTCTTGTCTTCCTGGTAGATGAAACAACCCCAGTACCATCTGGCATCAGGGATGGTGCTAACTGGTTGGCAGTAGGTGCCTAATACTGTCATATTATCAGCAATTCCCACAAGACTGAATTTTCCTATTTGGCAGAATACATCACCTAACTCTTCCAGACTAGATTGCTTTAATTTTTTTGTAGAAGGGGAACATTAAAAAAAAACAAACTAAAAATCAAATAATTTTAAAAGAAGTTGGTGGTCAGCAAAGAGGAGGAAACCATCTTGCTCTGATACTATTCTGCATCTGCACTGAAACGCAAAACAGCAGCTGCCTCGGAGCTGCCCCTGCTGCAGGGAGAGAGATTCATCTACTTTTAAAGATTCATTGCACAGAAAATGGAATGACGACATCTCCTCTCATTTCCATGCCCAATGACATGCTATGCTTCTTCTACAATATCTCTTTATTTTCCTTTATCTGTGCTTTACTAACCCCTTCCTTCCTAAAGCCATTCTTTTAGCTTTATTTTTTCTTGTCTTTAATTTGGAACTTACGTTCTTCAGTGACCAAATCCTTCTCTCTTTGTCTCTCATCAGAGCTTTCATTGCTTTACATCCACTGGGAAGAACTGATCCGGTTATCTCCCAAATTACATTTCAAGAGCCTGCAAGCCTGACTTCATAGATAAACTGGAGAGCACCCCAACCGATATAAATATGGGACATAGCCTTTTCTGTTCTGTTCAGCAGTAAATGATGATTACCCAATTTTGCTACAACATCAGTTGCTACCAGAGGGAACAGCATGCCCTGCCATTATTCCCAATATTCAGTTGTTATATGATGATTGTTATTGTCTATCATTTTCTATTAGGGTAGCAATTAGCACTCTCAAAGCTTGATGCCTCCTGTCCAAACAGAGAGGGTGGTTTCACTCCCAGATTTCTCCTGGACTAACCATAAGACTAGAGAAAACAGATAAATCCAGCAGGCAGCTCAGTTACCACAGGAAATGGTTATTGATGCAATGAGTCACAGCAGTGCCTTGTTAGAATTTCTGCAGGCTCCATCTTCCTTGTTGCAGAAGGCAGAAACCCCTCTTGTTTGATTTTGTTTTGTTTGGCACATAACAAGCTCCGTTTTGGTCAGATCTACACTCTCCTTACACATCTGCATCTGATTCGAGATTGGTGAACGTAGCCATGCATCCCTTCCTGGGAGGGAGAAACGTTTTCCTTGAGCAGCAAAGCCAGTATTTTTCAGCACAATGCTGACTATTTAATTTCCACTCAGCAGAAGTATTAGGGTAAGTATAAAGCAGCCATGTCCCTGGACAGTGATGTGCTCCACTCAGCTGAAGCAACACTTCTTCAATGGTTTCAGATATCTCCATTTTACTGTCATCATGAGTTTTGTAGACTTGGACAACACTGCTCGCACCGTAATAGTCCTCCAGACATACTTAGGGATAAGCTGCCAAAGAACATCTTACTGCCTTAATGTAATGGTATGTACATTTGCTTGACTTGATCTCACATAATCCATCAAAATCTTCCTGAATAGAGAAGGTTGAATCAGCCTTACCAACTGAAATTATGTTCCCACTGTTGTCTCCCTGATAAGTCGACCACTTCGCTGCTGAGGATTCATATTCCTTCATTTTACAAGGCACTTGGTAAAATCACTCTTTCTGGGAAAAGCAGAGGTTTAAGACCAGTGGTTAGAGGCAGCATCCAGTCAGGGGCTGTGCTTGGTGTTTGCTTTTGGTTTGCTGTTTATATTACACCTCCTGCTTTATTACAGGAGGCAGGAAGGAAAAATATCAGGGGAACGGTTAAAAGGATGTGAAGCTTATCTTCCTCTAAATGCAGCTTATTGGGGAGGAGACTGTTTGTTTGTTTGCAGTTTTTTCAAAAGGACAAGGTTAAACTCTGGAGTACAGTTTTCAAAGACGGGCCGAAGCTCAAAGCGGGATTTGGACACTCTCGAGCTGCCAGGCACTAGAGGGACTGTTTCTCACCATCAGCCAGGTAAGCGCAGGAACAAGGGCGCAGGGCAGACTGCAGGATCTCTGGAACCAAGCCTGCTAAGGACCGCTCGGATAAACATGTGCCAGGAAGGGTTTAGCATCAGCAGCCTTGCTTTGGAGCTGGTAGCTGGACCAGGTCACCCCTCCCTGTCCCTTCCGTGGTTCTGTGGTAGCAAGACTCCAGAGATCACACCTCTGCTTGCAATTAGGATAATTCAATTAGTATTGCTCCCCTAAATTCCCATGGCCACTTCTGCATTCCTCACTTCATCCCTAGCCTTAGAATGCCTGCTGTAATTAACTGGCTGCCATTGACATATTTTATGTTAGAAAAGGCAGTCTTGGTAGTGAGAAAAGTGGTTCCTGCCAACACTGAATTTTTATCAAAATTTAATGAAAGCTGTTCTGTAAACAAATCCCCAGTCACAGGTGCTGTGAGTAGGGGTTTTTCCATGTGAGATGAGAAGGCTTCATGGAGCCTCCTGGACAATGTGAAGGTTAGCACTTGCGCACTGCCTGGCCTTGGCAGCCTCAGCAGCCCTGGGGTGGCACATTCCAGCTTCATACCTGCCACTTCCCCAGTAGAGATGGGAACAGCTGTTTGAGCAGAAAATGGTACCAGAAGTCAAATGCTCAGTACTGACACCCACAAGGAAATATTTGAATCATGCTAGCTTAGGCAGAGGCTCAGCCCAGAAGTCAGGTGGGGTGAAATGGCTAAAACACTCCTTTGTCTTCTGGGTTTGTAGTGGTTCCCAGGCAGCTTCAGGTCAGTGAGATTTATCTGGTCCTTGCTGGATGGCACCCGGGCTGCTCAGCATCTCTGTGCACCCTTGTGCCCAAGCGCTGTCCCACCAGGAGGTCCCTGCACAGTTCCAGCGCGGGAGATTCTCAGGAGATCCTCTGGGGCCGGTGCATGGTTGTCCCTGTGCCAACTGCCCAGAGAGCCCTGCCTTTCTACAGTGAAGGTTTTTCAAGCCCTTTTGCATTTCTCCAGCCCTTTTCTCCAGCAGAAGATGACTGACTGAGGGGGGGTGCAAATCGCACCCCTGGGTTTTATCCCCAGCTGTGCCATTGACCTGCCAGGTGGCAAAAGAGGCTCCGATGGAAGGGCTCAGCTTTGACCCATCTGTCATTTAAATGAAAATGATGCAGATCATTTCTAAACTATGATTGGGCAGCAATATTAATCTCCAGATATCACAGTCTGTTCAGTCCCCTTTCCCTTCCTCACCACCAGTGCTTCCCATGTGGTGAGGCCCCACCTCAAACACTGTGTTCAGTTTTGGGCGCTTCACTACAAGAAAGACACTGAGGTGCTGGAGCGTGTCCAGAGAAGGGCAACCAAGCTGGTGAGGGGTCTGGCGCACAAGTCTCATGAGGAGCAGCTAAGGGAAATGGGGTGGTTTATCCTGGAGAAAAGGAGGCTGAGGGGAGACCTTATCGCTCTCTACAACTACCTGAGAGGAGGTTGTAGCGAGGTGGGGATCAGTCTCTTCTCCCAAATAACAGGTGATAGGACAAGAGGAAATGGCCTCAAGTTGCACCAGGGGAGGTTTAGATTGGCTATTAGGGAAAATTTTTTCACCAAAAGGGTTGTCAAGCATTGGAACAGGCTGCCCAGGGAAGTGGTGGAGTTGCCACCCTTGGAGGTTTTTAAAAGGCTTGTAGATGTGGTGCTGAGGGACATGGTTCAGTGGTAACTTGGCAGCATTAGGTTAATGGTTGGACTCAATCTTAAAGGTCTTTTCCAACATAAATGATTCTATGATTCTACGATCTCTGGTTGTTTCTGCTGTCTCCTTTTGTGTGTCCCTGGCAGCCAGAGAGCCACTGGGCAAGCCCTGTCCCCTGCCCTGAGCCGAGCACAGTGGGATGCTTGCCTCATGGAGACCTTGAGGAGCTAATGCAAATTTGCTCTAACGCAAATCATACATTTCCTCCCTCCCTCTCCTCTTCTGTTAGCAGGGAGGACAATGGTGGCACAGGCCGTCCTGCTCAGAAAGGAAGAGTAATTAACCCACACAGAAATGTTTACAAAGGTGGAGTAGAAGTTGAAAGAGAAGGGAAACGGCAAACATGGAGTGGCTGGGTTTATTTTGCTGTTTGAAACTGTGAACTCCTGTCTCCCCACAGCCTGTGCTCCAGCCTGAGCTCCATGCCTGATTGCATGGGGTGGTGGTGGTGGAAGGACCGCATTGTCCCCACCTCTGAGAAGCCAGCTTATTAACAGTGTGCTCTTCATGGCTGAAATCCATTGCTTCCAACCTTTCCTGTTGCTTCTTTCCTGTCCCCATCTACTTCTTGCCTAGCTTTCATGTTCTATCTGGTCTTCCCCAGGAAACAACCCAAGGAAAAAGACCAGGACTTCTGTGCCTTTTGGTGTGTTTTAACTGAAGTATTCATTGCCACTGAACAAAAGCTGGTCTTTTTGGAGAATGATTTTTTCATGTGTGACAACCTCTTTAATACATTGCAATTGTGTTTCACAATATAGTTTTAAAGGGTGACTTTGCTGCCTGTTTTTCAGAAAACAGCTATTCAAGTGTTGATAGGGAGAGTCGTATTTCCTGATCTGATATTTTTTAGTCCTCATCACAAGCTGTGATTTTTCTAACTCAAAATTCTAAAGAATTTTAACTATTTGGACAGTGTTTAATGTATTCCATGGACAACTGCGATAATGACATGAAATCAGTGTAAAGAACAAAAATCAACAGAAATTGAATGTACTCCTACAGATGTATCTCTCAGCCACACCTGATTGTCAGATGCCCAAAATCTGTCCTAAATGGATGCTCTTCTTACCTTTTCAGAATAAATAAATGAAATGAGCTCTGTACCTTCAATATTATTCCCATTTTACTAATCTGATTTATTGAGATAAAAGTTTAAATTGCTTGGATGAAATTACTCGGGTTAAATTACTACTCAGTAGAACTTCAGGATAGCAGCGATTTCTTTGTTTGGGGTTTACACAGCATAATGAGGTCCTGCACAGTATCCCGAGGACTTTGAAGCCTGGAGCTATCACTAGCAAATGTTAGCATTGAGAATCTGCTTCTCTACCCCCTGGGTAAGCTACTTCTTCTCTGGCTTTCTTAGTCTTGTTATTTTTTCTGATTTATCACAGATAAGCTGTAAGCATCCTGCTGTGTCATGACCTCGATGGTAAAAGATGTGCCACTGCACATCCCTGTTTGTATGGAGGACAGCAACGTCTGGCCAGTGGCCAGTGGTTTCTTTAACACTTGTCTGCCTTCCTTCTTGTCACTGATTCCCAAAGAAGCCATCACCTGCTGCCAAGCACAATCCGCACGCTGTTTCAGCCTGGCCACTTAAAAAAACATCTTCCCGGGGGAAGAAGATTCATGTGAGGATACCTCTGGAGTGGGAATCAGGATGGCCCTTCAACCAGACCCTCGCGCCTGCGTTTTAGGCTGCCACTCCCAGGTGAAGACTTCAAAGCGTGTTCAACCCTTTTCCTGTACTCCCTGCCACGTCTTATTTTTGACCTTTCCCCTGAGAGATAGGCCCACTGGTGAAGAGAAGATAATTCATCTCATTTGGTCTCTTGGGACTTCCACTAAGGGGAAGAATAACAATTCAGCAGCAGCTTTTCTGATCTGCACAAAAAATTCAGGATCCTTTTTTGCTGACCCTACTGGCTTGCCACATACAGCTGTAAAACTTTATGCTTATAATCCAGAAAGGCAGCTGGAATTTTCAGCCGTGGGCTGTCAAATGTCATGTTCATACCACACTGGATTAAATGATAATAGCAGAATAATTCTTTTAATAAGATATTTAAGACATATTGAAATAGAAGCTTTTGTGAAACAAATGCATAGGAATTTTACAGCATCAGAGCAAAACCAGACACTGAATTTTGCAGNTTTTTTTTTTTTTTTTAGAAAAGATTGTTGTTGGTAATTCAGCATATCTGTCCTGGTAGTGTTACACCCACGCTCATGACCTCAGCTCCTAATAAAAGACCACCAGCCCATTCATGTGGAAACTGAGCATGCTGAAAATCTGCCACTCCGTGATGCCCTTACTGTGGGGCATTGCTTACTGTTCTCTCTTTAGCATAGCTGCCCAGACTATGCAAAGTACAATTATTATTTGAACATTGACTGAAAAGAACCATTTAGATCACTGAGCCCACCTCCCTGTTACCGTATTTGGCCATTCGGTAGAAGTTCAACCACAAAGGAGCCACAAAAATCTTGCCAGCACCCTACAACAACTTGCAGATCTATAGCAAAAGGCCCAAACACACTGGTATACATTGCAGAGGCAGATGGGGGGATCAATGGTTTCACTGCTGATTTGAATTTTCATTAGAAGTTATGCCGATAGTTAATGGTAACAACTATAATACACTCTGTCCTACAGAGAAAGGTAGATAACACTCGATCATCCCCACTAATCTGATTTTGGCAAAAATTTCTTTGAAACCCCAGATCTGGCAGGTGGTACATATAACCTTCTAGGTACCCCTCAAAGGTACCCGAGAGATTTCCATAGAAGCATCAACGTAGCCTGTCCTGTCTCTAGTTGAGACCTATCTCTGGCGCTTCAGATGGGAGCCAAAATAATCACAGAAGTCGTTTGTGGGAAGAAAGGAAATGAAAGGTCTCTATAAAGGCCAAGTAAAAATCTGAGGTGTTAGATTATATAGCTGTGGTGCGAAGGAACACAATGAACAAATGCCTCCTTCTTTTGGAGACAAAGAACAGAAGGACTCATCACAAGTTCAAACTTCTGATACCAGGTTCTCCTCCTCAGCTGACCACCCAGCCCCACTCAGACAGCCGTAAGGCTCCATTTTACAGCTGATGAGGGTCTTTGCCTCTCCTGGTCAGTCACGATTTCAGCTTGTCTCTGCTCATCAGTTTGAAAATATGTTCCATAATCTATGAATCCGTTTCACATTTTGTTTGTTATAAACTCAAGCAGAAGGAATTATTTCTCCCTTTCACTCATTATACAAGGCAGACACTGTATAACTTCCATGCCTTCAGCAGAATTTTCCTTCCTTCTTCAGTTCTTTTTCAAAATGTGTTATGTTCCCAGGTGGGAGCACATACCTGGCTTGTTAAATTGCATGGAAATAGACTGTCACCTGTTTTATTTCGTGATCTGCTTCTATAAATGTAGACATATTTACTCTGGAGGACCTCAGAAGCAGCTTAGTTGGTCAGAGGTAGCCTGTGCCCCTAAGGATGCACGTTAAACAATGTCCAGCTGTTATTATCCGCGCACACAATGAACACAGTTGGATGCGATGCTCAGGAGCGTGTCTCTCCCTGTCTTTGAATCAGAACAAGATGTTTGCTGACCTTGGCACGAGTGACCTTCGGTCCCTGATCAGGAGAATATCTTCCCTGCATACACATACAAGCTGAGAAATAGTCGCATTCACGGGCCATAAGCATGATAATTTTAATTCAAATGTTTTGTTTTGATTGCAAGTAAGAGCTATGCATACATAGGTTGATAGAAATATTTCCTCCTTTTGGATGTCCCTAATACAGCTTATAGATTCAGGAAAAAAAATCGGACTTTTAATAAGTTCTAGCCCAATTTAATTAGCTTGGATTTTTATAACATGCCGTGTCTTTAGAAATGCTGTAACAATCTATAGAGGAGTATTTTTTTCAATATTTTTTCATAATGCCCTGCATAAGACAAACCTAAATTTGAGCAGTTTCTTCAGTGACTGTTAATAAAGGATGTAAGAGCCCAGTGTTTACATAATAACTTACAGCTGTTGGGAAGCTATTTTAGTCAGTGCACACACCAAGTTTACAGTTAGTCTCCAAATACCTGTGGTCTCGCCACTTACTTCAGTCTGCTGATTATTTAGCTGAAATAATCTACCCATAGCTCCTCCTTTGGCTCCCTCCCCCCCAACAAGAACCAAATGCTGAGCCATTTAAAGAAACCCAAATCTGGCTTCTGGACAACCCCGTGACCCCCAGCCGGAGCCTCCCCATCGCTTTGCCCTGCAGGTCCGGGCTGGCAGTGGCGTGGGTGGCTGTCACAGCATGTTCAGACCCACCAGGGGCTGGCGTTAGGGGAGATGTCACCAGCAAAACCATCTTTGCTGGGAGGGGAGAGGTGCATTCCCAGTGCTTGGCTGGGTGATGCCACTTCAAGCCCAGTGTCTAATATCTGGAGCTCACCTGCCCAGCATGGGTGGGAGGAGAGGGAGCAAAAGAAGGAGGTAACAGATTTTTTTTTTTAAATATTTTTTATTTATTTATTTGTGGGCTACACATAATTTTTTTTTTTTTTTTTTTTTTTTTTTTTTTTACCCCCTGCTGAATTAGGGGGAATTGCATATCCTGAAAGGAATGCAACCTGGCACAGGATGTTTGATTATTTAATTATAATTTTTTTTTTTTTTTTAAAAAAACTCCCTTTCATTCAATTTGATCATTACCTCTAAAATTGCTTCATGCTTTTAATATCTGAGTTAGTCTAGTTCCTGAAACAGAGCCTATCTTTCTAACAAGCCCCACAGATTAATTTATATGCTTATTTCTCCCAGTTATTATTATTTCTGATTTTTTTGGAGGAGGTTCACTGTTCACTCGGTCTAGGATTTCACTAAGGCTTTTTTTTAATCCAATTCTTTTAATGAGCATTGGAACCAGTCTAGGAAACCACAATAGAAGGTAAATTCCTTTTAAACAAAAAATAATGCAGCTGAGTTATCTGCTGCCTCTGCTGGGGTTAGTAGGGTTGTTATGCTTTTGTATATGAATTGCTTTGGGATAATAATGTTTTCTACTTGCTTATACATTTTTCATCAGACAAATCAGGCAAAAAGGTTGTATCATACAGATCTGTAACCGTGGCTGCTTTCCTGTCCTGTAGCTGCAAGGGAAAGATGAGACACATTTTCATACTTGGAGAAAAAGGGTCAGAGTTAGAGGGGGAAAACGGTATGAAAGTGCAAAGCCTTGGATATAAGTAGCTAGCCCCTAAAGCAGGTGCTAACAAGACCTTCCTGACAACCACTGAGTTTTGTGCGTAGCAGAGGAAAAGTTACAGCTGAAAGAAAAGAAACAGGCAAGGAATAGCATTGTACTGTATCTGACTGGGATTATAGCAGCTGAATGAGTCATTGTTATAAAATATGGGCAGCGGAGTGTCCTTTCATGTCTCTCGACGCAGATTGAATGCAGTCCTGACCAAGATGACAAAATTCATTTTGATTGAATAGTTGTCCATATTTTTAAATGAAATGCATGTGGGGCTATTAGCTCAGCTCCCCGTCAAAGGCGGCTGCACCGCAGCCCTGCCATATGTTTGGCAGCGTTTGAAGCACCTGGCATCCTCCAGAACAGACAGTCACATTTGAATGGGGATAAATATTAAACCATCTCACAGCTTTCTCTTCCAACTCCAGGGCAGACATTTTTTACATTAAAAAAAACCCCAACATAATGCAATATAAAAGGTTAAGCAAAAATTTTATGTACATAAAGCGTTTTATAAAAGCAGAAAGGGAGAGGAGGACAGGACTGGCAGGGTCCTGGGCTCCTCCCGTGTCTGAGGAGGACAGGATGGGCAGGGACGCAGACTTCTTTCTTTGTCTGAAGGAGACACTGTACTTCAGCGTCCAAAAACATACAAATCATAGATTGTGCTTCTATTATGGATTTATCATGTTATTATCAAAGCTAGTATGCAATTTTGCAGCCTGGAACAATCACTCCCACAAGTCCCACCCCTATCAAATTTTCCTCTTTTTATTATCATTAAGAAACTGATATGCTTAGCTGCCTGCTGAGAAGGTCAATCATGTCCTTTGGCTGAAAAATGAGCAAGTTACTTTTGCACTGAATAAGGTTTAAATCTTTAGTAACCCATGAGTTTGGATTTCAACCAAGTAGGAATATTACGTCTGTGTGCTTCTCCTGGGTCGAATTTTTTAAAGTGTTACCACGGATTTATGGTATGTTTTGTGGTTAAAGAGCTATTGACATGATCACACAGGGTGCTGTTAGAGCAGTCTCAATTACCTCCACCACCTGAAAGTTGGACTCAGACAGGAATAGGTGAAAGCAAAGACTAGGACAATAACCAGAGAATGGAGAACCCTTCACATGACAGAAGTTGAAAGGCCTTTGCTAGTTTTATGTAGCAAAGGACAGTCTTAGAGAAGATACCGCTTATTTCTCTAAGCATGTCTCCAGGAGAAGGTCCTTTCTTCTGGTGGGCAATGAGGTACAAAGATATAAAACAGATGTGAATACATTCATGTTGGACACAAAAAGGACTAGCAATGAAAGGAGTGAGACTCTCAGCTGGACTTCTAGGAAGTTACTGGGGTCTATAACCGCAGTTTGAAGCTAATTTTTGATAACTGTATGCAAGAAGTGTGATGATATGGTTGTCTACAATAGCAGGTAAATGACCTTGATGAGAAAAAATGCACCCTTACTAATCATGTTGTCAATGTTCCCAGGCAAGACAGATTGATGAGAAGTACTGAGGATTTCACAATGCGCTTCTAGCTGGAAATAGTGCAGCATTCCTTCTTTTTGGTACCGTGTAAAGGTGCAAAAGAGATGAGTGAAGGTGTTGATTCACTTATTCTGAGGATGATTTTCAGATCCCACTTGTATCATTCTTCTGCCTACAGCTGCTTTCACAAACATCTCGGTGGGTGGACTTCATCTAAGAAATGCTTGTGCTTCTGCCAGGATGTCTGTCCGATTCCAGCACCCCACCTTTTAAACAAATTCTTAGTGTATAACCATAATACAGAAAAGATGATGTCCCTGGAACATAGTATTTTCTATGAGTGTTTTAATAGCTAAAGTGGCCGACCAGCTTTGTAAGAGGATGGTTGCTATTTCTTTTTCAAGATTGTCATTATGACTGTGCTGATTTTTTGGTTTTTTTTATAACATGCATCCCTGGTCATCCATGTCCTTCCTATACAATGTTGAAGTACAAATGGAAAAAAAATCAGCCAGTTTTTTTCTACCGTATTTTAACTCCATAAAAATGAAAACAAAACAAGGTTATGGTTATGTCATAGATGTACATCTCTACATATCAATATGTTTCATTCATAAGAGGAGCTCCCACCTCCTTGCAATTAGACTGCTCACTGCAATAAAAAGGCTGTTCCGCCAGCAGATGTCAAGCAAGGTCACTTTCTACATTACTTGACAACAATTTCTGCAAAGACTTGGAGGACATATGACATTTTAGAGATTTCCAAGCCTTTAAAAAATAAAATTAAATAGCATTTTCACCCATATATATTATTTTCCTTGCTGTTTAGAAATTACGTAACAGCAGCCTCAGACTATTGTTTTATTATCCTTATGGTACCAAAGAATAAATACATCATTTGAAAACAAATGAAAATAAAAACAGTGTGAGGAAGGAATTGCTGAGGCCAGTAGTCTCTAATTACAGCTACCATCTGTGCTGAGGTTCCAGAAAAACAAATGCATGCCACACTGTCCCATTGGCTCAGCTTAGGCTCCAAGCCTTAGCTGTATGGACCCTGAATTTTTTGTGTACTCCATATCTCACCTGGATGGGCCGATTGTCTTATCATATGGTATCATATGCACGTATCAGATCACGGTTGCCAACTCCATAGCTGCTCCATGAGTTTAATAGTGCATCATAATGCAGGTGTTGCTTCATAGTACAATAAATTAATAATATATTTAATTGAACCCATTCACCATCATTTTTTTTAATCAGTAGCTTTAAAGGCATTCAGTGAAGGTTTAGAAATATTTGTGCGCTCTTGATGTAGTTTATGGATTTCTTCGTTTCTGGTTACATTCCTTTAAAGGACTAGGGGGAGAAGTGCTGCTTTGTTTTGGCTCAAGTTTTTTTGGTTTATAAAGCAAAATGCTGATAAAGGCTGTGTACTGCTCCAGTAATTGTAAGTAAGGTCTCAGATACCATCACTGGCTCGAGCATTTGTGATTCCTGCTTCCTGGTTTGGCTTGCTGCTTCTCCCTGGCTGTAGCACCGCTGTGGCTTTGTTGTGCTATAGTTAAATTGCTATCTGGGCATGTTTATATCGTTACATGGGCATGGTGACCTTTTGGTGGTAAATCATTTTGACCAGACCAGATTGGATTGAATTGCAAGGAGCAAACAAATACATGTTTGTTTTCAGTTTGAGAGACACAGCAATTTAGATCAATTTAAGGTTCGGTCGAAGGAAAACATCCTGAACTGTGTGTTTATATTTCATCAACCCAACATTGATATATGCAGTGTGTGGAATTTGTTTATTTTATGTATATAAGTACACATATATTATTATTATATGCATTTATGTGCACGTATCTGTATCTGTGTATCCATACGCACGCACAAATAGATGTACATTGCACACACAGTAATAATATAACTCTGTCATAATGAAAAGATGGAGGCTGGGATTCATGTCAGCTGTATTTACCCATCAAAAAGTTGACATCTATTCTGAACCAGTCATGTAGGTCCCTCTGAAATCTATGGAGAGACAGCCAGTTCCAGAGGGTGATCTATACTTGTCTATTTAGAACGGGAGATACCTGTCTATCTCCATTGCCTGCAGAGAAAGCCTGCATGACTAATTCAGAGCAAACACATAGCTTCCAGAACACCAAAGTTAGTGACAGGAAACCCAAACTAATGGTGTTCTCAAAAGAGCCCTCTTTTGTGGAGCTGACTGATCTAGATCCATGCACCGCTTCTGTTTCCTACTCTTGTTTTTTGTGGTGGTCATAATAGTGGTAGTGCATACCACTAAGTTAGGAAGGAACTTTTCCACTTTGAATCAGAAAGATTTTTTTTTTTTTAATGGTTATGGTAATGATTAAAGTGAAGAGGAAATTGTTCATGTTGCCAATTCATCTTTTATTTTGTTTTTTAATTTTCTTCTTAAAAATGTCTTTGAAGCAGATAATTGTATAAATGTGACTTGATCACTGAAATCACTGGGTGGACTTTGAAATCATGAGGGAAGAAGGAAAAGGGAGGAGAAGAATTCATGAGATCTACAGTAAAGAGAATTATTAATCTGCTGAAATATGTGCCTCTTACTACTGGCTCTGCAAAGAAATGATTTCACATGTTATAATGTGCCTTCTCAAACTGAAAAAAATAGGAATGGGTGTGGAAACCTACATTTGTACAGCGTATGAACACTTTGATCTCTTAAGAAGGCAGATGTAGAATAAAATGTAAATTAGATTTGGAAAAAATGCAAACCCATGAGAGAAACAAAATTAAAGACCAAAAATCATGTCTCCTGGTTTAATGGTGAGACTTGGCAATAACATCTCTGGGCGCTTCTGAAAGGAAAACTCAGATGCTTGGCTCAGTGTGCAGCACAGAAATTGCCTTGAATATAAATTTTATCTCTGCATTTCCAGGACATTTTGAGAGCCAAATTCCATCACTGTCTGAGAGAATGTTAATATTTCTCTATAGTGATGGCTTGAACCAATAGTTCATCCTATAAGCAAGGAAAATCATTATGACGAAGTTCTTTGCTTGAGTAAAGCAAGTAAAAGTGGAGAACATGGTGCGTCTAATGCAGGCTAGCTTCTGAGCTGCTGTAAAATAACGTGCAGTGCTTTGCAAAATTTGGAGGACATGGTAAGTGCACTAAAAGGAGCGATAACTGCTCTGTGACGCACAACAGCACTTTTGGAGGTAATAATAAACTGGTAAAAAACTTGTTAACCAAGTTGGTAGCGTTTTGCTGCTATCTAAGATGAGAGGATTTAGGACCATAGTAATTAGCAAAGCTAATCTTGTTCAGTGCTCCGCAGGCTGTGACCTTTGACAACCCTCCTGGTGATCGGAAGAATAGAGCATCTGGACGTCAGGAAGATAAGAAGGTTGGGAAGGCAGCTGGGTCTGCAAGAAAAAGCAACCAAACCCCATCCTGTGAGGCTAGTAAATATGCCTTTTGTTTAGGTAGATGACGGATAAATTGGATGTATTAACATCCAATTTTCAAAAGTTGCTGTTGAATTAATATGCTTCAGTTTCACAGAGGCCAACTTAAGAAATTCTGTGCCAAATTTCATAGCTTCAAAGTGCTATTGGTTTCTAAATTAGATAAACAGAGCTTCCAAATATTATGTCAACCATGTGTCAAGTTGGCATAAAAAAAGAGAAACACCCTATGTCAATGTCATTTAAATAAACAAGTTAGCAGCTAGTCATAAAGGCCACAAAGGGAGTAATTCAGAAGAATGTGAGTTTCTGAGTCCAGAATTCCAGTTCTCTGACCCAAACAACAACACTCCCACACACTGGGGAATGCACGTATGTACGGGAGTGCCAAAGCTGGAAGGCTGTATCAAAAAAGGCCAAAGACACAGGAAACTTCAGATTTGGATCTGGATCTGAAATTCACTACTTGGGCCTCTTTCTAAAATTAAGTGCAACTCCCTTGTGTTTTGGGGACAGCTTAACATCATACGGTGGGGAAGTCAACAAGGACAGCCAGAAATGAAATGGCAATAGAATCCCAGGACAGCAATCCCAGGACTGCTGGAGTTGAGAAGATGCTGCTGAAGACAAGAATTGTTTTGAAGGGAAGTAGATGCAAAGGAGAACTTGGAGAGAATGGGGAGGGGATGAATAAAGTGGAAGGAACTTATGTCTCATGATGGCTCTCATATGCCATCAAAACTTAGCTCAGCTTAAAAGATTAAGGCAGGTTTGGCAAAGAACTGCTCCAAATAAAAATATGGAAAATAAATCCTGCTTTTAATTTTGCGGAATCAAGTCCCAAGGACCATCCAATATCAGTCTCATTTTTTAACCAAACCCCTCTAAGTCTAAAAGCACAGACACCCCTTGGTCTCCCCAGGGGAGATGTTTCCTCTTTTAGTCTTGTTTCAGTCTCAGGAAAAAAACAGATAGAGATACAAACTGCGAGTTGTTTATATGAACAACCTCATGTCCAAAGCTTTAGAGCTTTATCCATCACTGGTGATATACATTCTTAAAACAAAATGCTCAATGGGAAACAATTACTGACATTTATCTCTCCTTTAGTATACTGATTTCACTGAGCTAATAATCATCATCATCATCATCATCATAATGAAAAACTTAAAAAGATTTGCGGAGACAAAATATTTGTTTCTTTTTTCTAACCTCTTCAATGTGTCTCTGCCATTTTTGGAAGCCATAATTTCTGTGAAAACTCTTTATTAAAGGGCTTGATGACTTTGGTAATGATCTTGGGATGAATATAATTACTGACCTAGAAGAATGTTTAGGTTATATTCAGGTTGGGGATTACTTGAGGAATATTTGAAAAACGAGCAAACCTTCCCCCCTTCCCCTTGTTATTGCTAAATATGTCCCACATAGTAGCATGAAAGATGCATCTCACTTTTAAGAGAAACCATCAAATGAAGTATTCTGGTTGCAGCTGTGGTTGAAATGGGGAGTGGCACAGCCTCCAAAGAGAGGGAAAATATGAAAGAAAAGACGATCCCAAATTCTTTTAAAGGTCACATGTGGATTCAGGTTTGTAGCTGGAAGCCAAACCCAGAAGGACATCAGCAGGGAGTTCGGGAATTTTCCATTTGGGTTCTACATTTTACAGTAGATCCCTTTCTCTGTAAAGCAACTACAAGAAAACCTTGACCTGAATACCAAAAAGACAGGGAAGATCCAGATCTAGATCTGAAGTTTATGTTTGCCTCATTTCTGATCTGTGAGAGGAACAACCCTTACAAGTGCAGTTCATCAGATGATCTGGAGCTAGTGCTATGCCTTCTTCCTCTCTTTTTCCTTTCCTTTTTATTTTCTTTCCATCCAAGACTGGCTTGAAATAGATAAGATGCTTGCTGTGGAAACAGTATATCCCATCAGACTTCTTAATAAATTTTCTTCGATGATTTATGGTCATGGAAAGGAGTTTGAAAATTTTCAGAAAAACATCATCCTTAGTCCTTCCTTCAGTTTTTTTGGAAGGCTTGTGACAGAAAAACTAGAACTTTGAGGAAAAAAATAAAGAAAACTTACAGGAAATTGTTTGCTTTAGAATGAAAATAGAGAAAAGGATGGAATAATGTCTAAAAAGATTTTATTACTGATTTACTTTAATGCTGCATTTACTGTTTCATTTCAGTGATTTAAACCACTTTCAACAATGTGTAGTAATCCCAGTGAAGTTATTAGGTCTTTCCAGTGCATTTATTATGTGACTAAACTTTACAATGTTATGGCAACTATAATTCCAATATGTTGTGGGCCAAATTTACTGTTAGAATTTAGTGCTTCACTGCATGTATAACATTACCACAAATGCATGTATGGGGATGTTGTGTACATTTTTCAAGCTTTTCATTAAGAAATATGATTTTTTTCTGTATTAGAGATCTAGATACCAACTATTTCAGACCTGTATGGATAACCTTTCTCTTGGTTTACAAGACAACACTGTCAATGCTTTCCAGTTTTGGTGTTGGGTTTTGGGGTTTTTTTCCCCCTTCTATTTAATAGAAAAACTGCCAGGGAAAATGACTTTTTCCTCTACGGGTAGCAAACCTCTCTCTGCAACAGTGTCCTATTTATCATTTTATTTTTTAAAAATATATTTATGTATTTTCTACACACATGTAGGAGTAATTGGTGTATTCCTCATCATTAAAGCAAAAAAAGTAAATACTACATATATTTCAACTACTCCTCAAATTTACTATTTTCAAAAAAAGAATGAAGAAAATTTGGTTTTTGCAAACGAGTATTTCATATCCTTAGCACATGTAAGAACTCAGGTGACCCTCAAGGCCACTGTAGTTTATTTTAAAAGTTAGCCATTTAAACTTTTAAACTTCAGGAGTCTTGTCATGTCACTACCAATTCCTTTCAAATGGCAAACAGTCTACAAAATTGAGATATAGTTTGAATCCTTCAAACATGCTTTAATCCTTTTGAATTAGTGCTTTTGAGAGAGAAAGTGAAAGGTGTTATTGCAGGGCAAGAACACAGTCAGGACTGCACTGCTTGTCCGATGGGACATTATTTTTCTCCCCACAAAAAAAAAATACAAAAAATCTAGATCTTGCGTCTGCTACATAAAAGTCAAGCAGTTGCACTGAGGATTCTCAGCCATCAGAATTACCCCAAACGTATGCAACAGGGTTGCTCTCTGTCAGTACAGTATTTGATGTGAAAGATTTGTCTGTCTTTCTAGGTTTTTATCCTGAACTGGCAGTGGTATATTAAGGATCAAGGCAACTGATACCAGTCATTTGTGTTGTGTCGTGAAACATCCACTTGACAGGTCACAATTTCCCACTCAGTCAAGTTGCTCTGTCATGTAAGTAGTGAAGAAAACGCTTTGCCATTTTCAAAATCCTAAATCTAGGCAAGCTTATATAGTGATACTATTTAAAAATATGTGACCTATTCACATACGGTTCATTATTTTCAGGTTTATTTCTAAGAGAGATCCTGCATTAAATATACATAAAGCCTGAGCTATATAACCTTTTCCAAGTTCAGCTTTTGCAGCCCTGACTGAATGTTTTCTATGTGGGTACCAAGTCCTCAGATTCACAATTGTAACTGGCAGTCTTTCACGCTAATATTAATGTTTCCTAGATTAAACTCTCAATTGTTTGTCACAACACACGCTTCTCATTTAGATTATTCTCATCAAATCCTGCAGATGGAAGCTGCAGGGTATTTGCACATGTTCCAAGTAGTACAAGGAAGGATTTTTATTGTTTCTATAAGGTTTCTGCTCTTCATTCTTCAGTCCATTATATGTTTTGCTTAACGGTAAAGTTGCTGAACCAGGTTTTTAAAATTCATGTCTCTCTGTCAGTTCCAATGCGTCTCACACCGGCATGCATTAACTTATCATGCTTGAAAGTACAAAAAGATTATGCTGCAGTGAAATGTTAACAAGGTCATATCATATACACACTAGCTCGTTGCACTTTTCTTCCTTTCATTGCTCCTGTTAGGCATTATTCCATGTCATGCATAAATAATGTTGCTCGAGAGAGAAAGTCAGTGTACTTTATATTACCGGTGCTACTGTACTATTGAGACAGGCTGAACTTCTGGAGTGAGTGTCAGAACATGTCACTCGCTAAATTACTGGTACCTAGCCATCAAAGACACGTACAGCGGATGAATTCATGTATTCATGAATATGAGATTACTTTCTGCTTTGGATCGCCACAGCAGTAACCATATTGAGACAGTTTTCATATAAATGAGGTTTGGCAAATCACTGTCTGGCATCACGCATCTGATTTTACTGCGCTTTTGCGGAGTCCATCAGACGGCACCGGGTAAAGCATATGAAAGCTCAGAAGAGCAGCACAAGAGGGCAATTTGCGCATCAAGGAAGTATTTCGCAAGTAGAAAGTCTCAGCTACTGAAAACCCTAACAGAGAGCCAGAGAGGAATAATTTTCCCTTGATATGATTCTGCAGTGCTATGGTGAGCGTGCCAGGACATCTGCGGAAAGACCTCAGCTCCTCCCTACACTCCTCTGCTCCCAAACATCACCAGCAGCAGGCTTGGACCTCCACGCAGTCCTAGCTCCAGGATTTTCGGCCGATATGATTGGGTCTCTCTGAACCCAAGATCTGTCTGTGTGGGCTGTCTAGGCCTGCCGCCTGCTTCCCACCCCGTTTTATTCCCTCCAGATGGAAAACTGTGATTTTTAGGCTAGATATTCCTGGCAGGTGTTGTGGTAAGAGGCCTGCTTCAGTCTTTGTCCCCCAAGATAAATTACCACCCACATGCTAATTTCAGATATAATTGCAAGTAAATCTAGTATGATCCATGAGCATTTGCTCAAAGGTCTGTCACAGAATTTCTTTGCTGGTGTACTCTTCTGCATCTTCATGTGTTTGGCAGCAAACCTCATTTTGCCCAAGCCTAGGTCAAGCCAAAGTAAAGCTCTGTATAGCAAACACTTTATTTTCATGGGTAACAAACTGCAAGAATGGTCAATAACAAATGGAGTCACAGAGGTCTGTGTGGGTGAAGGGGAAAAGGTAAATTTTGTTGTCAGTGGAGAACAAAAGCATTTGCCGTATTATTATGGTTGTTCTCACAAACACTGCTTGGTTGTTCCAGCTTTAATGAAAGTTTTTTTCATGAGTAGACAGTCATTTTAGTTTGCTCACTAATTCTGAGAAAGGGGAGAGGAAATCTAATACAAAAGACAGGTTCAAACTAATCTGGTTAGAGTAAAGGGTTGCAGGTCACGCAGGTGCCCCATCACAAACACAGCTGCATCCAGTCCTACAGCCCCTGAGCTTTCTGTTATCACTCTCCAGTAATCTCTGCTATTATAGGTGAGAAAAATAAAACATTCACTTCCTGCAATAGAGGAGAGTACAGTGTTTAGTAGTCTTTTTAATGAACTTTGACTCCATGCTTATAACAACACGAGGCTTTAATAAATCTACAAGATAATTAACATAGACATGAATAGATAAGTAAGGAAAGAAAGATCTATTATCTTTCTTCTCTGTTAGGCTGCTAGCAATGGCTGATATTTATAGCTTTCAGTTCAAAGAAGAAAATTTCAGTTTCTTGTTCTTGGAAGATGGAAACTCTTGGGTTAGAAGAGTGTGGGACGGGTGGCAACTTCTCTGGGTGAGGCATCCTCCCATAGGATTTGATTTCTTCCCTGAGACCATGAGGTAAAGCTACTCATTTAAACTCAGGATTTCTGTTTTATTGTAAATCCCGCAGATCAAATGAGGTTTTGCTCCAAGATAGCAGCAAAAGTAGAAAATCTTGATGTAAAGGTCATTCTGCAAAATGTGTTGTTTTGGGGAAAAGTGAGTAGTTCTCTGTTTTTCTAAAATAAAACAGAGATGAAACTGCCCAGTTGTCTAATGGAGCCTTTCAGGAGCTGGGATAAGCCAGAGAGCAAGCAATGAAGCAGGTATTTCAACAAAGACCCCCAGCTCAGGACAAACTGAGCCACTCCATTGAGATGGGGCCTCAGAGAAGAAGCGTCCACACTTTTCCCACTTGCCCTGGATCTCCTCATTGATGCAAAGCGTCTTGATCAGGAGCTGTGGTCCCTTGTGGTTTTTGGGGACTTCCTGTGTTTCATGAGAAGCCTTATGGTAGGACTGCAGTAAAGCCCTGAAAGCCCGGGAGTACCTGGGATGAGGGATTTTGCATGATGAAGAGCCAAGCCACATGTCAAAGTTTGTTCTTCAAACAAACCATGAGACAGTTTGACAAGAAGCCAGGCAAATTTCTGATGCACTCTGAACTTTATTTTACTGGAAATTCTTCTCAGCTGACTACTTTCCACAAAACTCTTCAGCTTAGCTGGAGCTATTATTTTCAGATCAAAAAAATTTCATCAGAAAATTCCAGACCAGCTCTACCACTGAGTCTATTTGGATTGCATTACTCGGGGGCTGTCTCAATAGAAGCATACTATTAAATTTCACTTTAGTTTATAGTTTCTAACACGGCTGTTTGGAAAATGAAGCTTCTGTTCTGAGTACAATTCCAGTTTCAACATTTGTTTCATCTTGGAACAGAATACTTAAAAATATGAACAAATTGGTTTAATTTTGCTTGCATTTATGTCATCAAGACATCAGAAATGGACTTTTCATTTTCCTGTGAAAATGTTGGGATTTTGACAAAATCTCCTCTGGAAAAATGTCACAGGCTATTTTTTGTTGTTGTTGTTTCTAATTTAGTCAGTTTCTGCTTCTCAGAGACTGCTAAAGTTAATCCATACTTTCAAATCAGGAAATGTTACTCCTCCAAGAAATTATCTATGAATAATGGAAGTCAAATAATTATGAATTTGTTCCCTGCATCTTTTACTCATCCCTCATGCCTGAGCTCTTCAAGTTTCCAGCTTAACTTCTCCCATGGAGCAGTCATGGTGGTTCTACTATTTTTATACTTTTTTTTGTATGGCCAAGAGCACAGCTGGGTCCTTCAAAACAAGTTAAACAGGAGAAGGAGATATATGAACCTGAAATTTCCCAAGGACTCACTGTGTTCTGCATATGTGACCTGCTTTAGGAGGTTCCATAGGGAGAACTCCACATGTGGTGGCTGGAGTCATCAAAAATAACGTTGGCAGATGCACACCTGTGCCATCACCAAAATATGCTGATGAGGAATGAAAATCTACTCTGTGCCCTGTCACTTTTAACTCAGTCACTGTTGCTTCATTAAGTTTTTGCTTGTATGTAACTTGCCACTCCATGCCAGTTTTAAACCATAGGCCATTACTCCCTTGTTTTGTAGACTGTCATTTTACTTGAAAAATTAAACTAAACACTAATAATGCTTGCCATTTCTGTAGTATGACTAATGCCTTTGGACTTGGACTTCCAGGTAACCTTGGCCAAAGTATACTGATTTCTGTAGTCTTTACAGTGAAGAGGATTATGAGCAGAAAGCAAAATTTCAGCTCTTACAGGAAGGAATTCAGCACATAATCTGATATATTTATGACTTCAAGAAAGCAACAAAACTGGGGAAGGTTTATTTTTCATGGTGAAGGTGATGTTTGATTGCTGTTGAATCCTTTTCATGTATTTTTAATAGTTAAAATTCAATATTCACTGAAGGATCAAAGCACAACAGGCCAAATATTCCTCTCAGATGTATATGTTTGGCTCATACTTTTCTGGGATCATCTGAAATTCCAGGCGCAGTGTTTTGCATTGGGAACTTGCTAACCTGGTGGAAGCGAGGAGCTGCTGCTCCACTCGGCAGCGGGCGCTCTCTTGGTGCACAGCCCTGTGCCAGCAGTGCCACCGGGGCCTATGTGCAGCTCCCAAAGAGGCAGAAGGCAGGCAGGAGAAAGGAATGGATCTTAAACCTGTCTTTCCTGGTTATTTAGCTGTGTAACGCTATCCCAGATCCACAGCCTCTCATTCTTGCTCCTCTCAGCTTCTGCAGAAGGAGCTCCCCCTCATTCTCTCACTTTCTCCTCCCCCTCATCTTTTTATCTGACAGCTTTGCTTTTATCAGTCAAATCCCACAGTACAATCCTGGTGGTACCAGGCACCGGGATGTCTTACCCCCCACCAGGCTCTGTCGGGGGCAGCAAACGAGCCTGCCTGGTCCTGCCATGCCCCACGGGGGACCTGAGCCATGGCAGATGCTCATGCACCCAATATCCCGCTGACCTTCCTGTACCCGGCACATCCACCTGGCGGGGGCTGCGGGGCTCTCTCTTTGCAGCAGTAGATGCCACTTCTCCTGTGAGGTGAAGCCGGTTTGTCCATGAGACCCCGTGTCCGCGACATGGGCTGTGCAGACGCATCTGCTGTCTGTAAATATATGTGGAATGCTGCCGTGTTAACACAGTGATACTTACCTGTAAAAGAGAGCAAAGCCTGACTTTGAAGTCTATCAACTGGGGCATTCATCTGGGACAAAAAAGACAGGAATTTCAGTTCTCCGTCTTCCAATGCATATTTAAATTAATTTCAACTCCATTACAAGTACTTGTTGGAACATGACTGACTCCAGATTGTCCTCTACTGTAAGCACTGGAATATAAAGTCATCGTCAGAGTGACTTCTTCTCTAGGTCAAAATAATTTTTAATTTCTCCCTGCACAGTGGAGCAGCAAAAGCAATTTGCAACACGTTGATCCCAGACTATCGTGGTGGCCAAGTCGCTTGCTTGTGCAGATCTTGATTCACATCCCTTCAGGCAGAAAAGGAAATTGAACATGATTTCCCGCATTCTAGGCCAGTGTGCTGAACCTGTGGCTGTGAGCTGAAAGCAGGTGTTCACACCATGTTTAGGGAAAGATTAAGTTACATGCCTAGAAACTGGAGAGAGTAAAGCTGAAAGTACACAGGTTTTGCCTCTCTGGTTTCCCATTGGACCTTGGGTATCTCTTTGGTATGTTGCCTTTCATTAAGCACCCTGTGAAGTGCCCATCAGTGTCCCCATGTCCTAGAGACAGTGAGTGCCCTAGAGACATGTTCAGGGCTGCAAGTCCCAGTGCCAGGGAGGTGCTAACACCACATTCCAAAGTCTTGTAGCAGCCACATCCCCTCCACGGTGCTCTTCATGAGTTGGGTTGGGTGAGCAAGTACAGAAAGTATTTTTCACCTGCAAATTTCAGGGTCTACCTAAAACTGTGGACCAAGATAGCCAAAGTTCCAGCTTGAAGCAGGCAGCCAGTGGCGGATGCGTGGCTGGTGGCCGGCTGCTCTCTGCTGGCAGCAGCAGCAAGACGGGAGCTGAGCTCCAGGGAAGCGTGTGCCCTGCAACAGTAGCCCTGAGGCCAACCTTGCAGACAGTGTTTGGGAGTGATATGTGAATAACGGAGCGTGGAAATAAAACTGGTCCAAATGTTGAGTGAACATCTGGCATGGGTGCTTTCAAACCGTCATCTGTACTTCGTTCTGCTTGCCAGCACACATCATTAACTTTTAATGTAAAGAGCAAACAAATGTGTTTGTCAGCAGGATGATTATCCTCCACACATTTTTTTCCATCTCTGAACATGTTAATTATGGTTTCCCCTAACATACTTCATTAACGTTACGATTCTAAGCAAATATTTCTGTAACTTAGAGAAGCTCATGAGCATAGTTTGATTTTTGTCCAAGCTTTCAAAAGTTTTGTGTTTGTTACAGTGAAATGTTTATGTGTGCCCTGCTGCATTGTCACCATTTCTAAAAGTTTCCAAGGTGTGACTCCTCACCGCCCCTCTTCCCCAGTTTCACAATAAGCCTACCATCCTGGATCTCTGTGCAAAGTAGCTGGCAAAATCCATCTCCCAGATGCAGACACTATTTATTGTATTTGGAATAAAAATTACTGAGGGGCCAAGAGGACATGCAGAAAATTGCAGTAATTTGGGAACTGGTTCAAACGGGTTTATTTCATTACCAATGCCAGAAATGGATTTTTCCAACCTCTATCTTATTCTGGTCTCAATGTCACAACCATCATGTACAAAGATACTTTCAGAAGATATCAAACTTTATCAACTATTATCAACTGAGATCAGAAGAAACAGACTGAGTTGCAGAGTTAATTTTGCCTGGGGCGTCACATGGACAATTCTCTTCATGAAAGTGAACAATGATGGTGTTACAGTGTTGGTGGATAAAGGAAGAGCAACTGACACCATCTACCTGGACTTGTGCAAGGCATTTGACACTGTCCCACACGACATCCTTGTCTCTATATTGGAGAGACATGGATTTGACCGATGGACCACTCAGTGGATAAGGAGTTGGCTGTATGGCTGCGCTCAAAGAGTTGCAGTCAATGGCGCGATGTCCAAGTGGCAACCAGTGACAAGTGGTGTTCTTCAGGGGTCAGTACAGGGATGGGCACTGTTTAACATCTTTGTTGGCAACATGGATGTTGGGACTGAGTACACCCTCAGATAGTCTGCTCACGACACCAAGCTGTGTGAAGTGGTCGACACACTGGAGGGAAGGAATGACATCCAGAGGAACCTGGACAAGCTTGACAATTGTGCCTGTGCCAGCCTCATGAAGTTCAACAAGGCCATGTGCAAGGTCCTGTATGTGAGTCAAAGCAATCCCAAGCACAAATACAAAGAATGGATTGAAAGGAGCCCTGAGGAGAAGGACTTGAGGGGTGTTGGTGAATGAGAAGCTCAACATGAGCTGGCAATGTGCGCTCGCAGCCCAGAAAGACAACCACATCCCAGGCTGCATTAAAAGAAGCATGCTCAGCAGGTTGAGGGAAGTGATTCTGCCCCTCTACTCCACTCTGGTGAGACCCCACCTGGGGCACTATGTCCAGCTCTGGGGCACCCAACATAAGAAGGGCATGGACCTGTTGGAGTGAGTCCAGAGGAGGGCCACAAAGATGATCAGAAGGCTGGAGTACCTCTGCTATGAAGACAGGCTGAGACAGTTGGGGTTGTTCAGCCTGGAGGAGAGAAGGTTCTGGGGAGACCTTATAGTGGCCTACCAGTACTTAAAGGGAGCCTGCAGGAAAGATGGGGAGGGACTCTTTATCAGGGAGTGTGGCAATAGGAGGAGGAGTAAGGGTTTTAAACTAAAAGAGGGTAGATTTAGATTAGATATTAGGAAGAAATTCTTTACTCTGAGGGTGATGAGTCACTGGAACAGGTTGCCCAGGGAAGTTGTGGATGTCCCATCCCTGGAAGGCCAGGTTGGATGGGGCTTTGAGCAACCAAGTATAGTGGGAGGCGTCCCTGCCCATGACAAGGGTGTTTGGAACTAGATGATCTTTAAGGTCCCTTCAAACTCTAACCATTCTATGATTCTATGATTCTGAAATACATATACAGCACCAAAAATAGGGAATGATAACAAAACAATCACTTGCATTTTTGTGTCTGGAGCTAAAGTCACCTTGAATATACCTCACGGGAGCTAAGTGGGCTGTTGCTCTTCTTCAAGACTGTTAGCACCGTTCAGAGCAATACGTGCAACTCTTAAGGAGCAGTAAATAGCCAATATGCACAATGTGTAAGTAGCACAATGAATCTTTTGTTTCTAATATTCACTAGTTCTGGAAGTCTGCAATGATGGAATGATTTATAAGTAAATATATATATTTTTCTAAAGCCATTGTTATAAAATACTAAACTAGAGTTCCAATACAAAATAAAATATTTTCACGGGCATAGGAAGTCACATTAAAAAGATTAACATAGGTCTATCTATACAGAAGTGAAAAGAAAAGAAGTCACTTTCCAGTCTTTCCTGGTCTCTGAATGAATCAAATTATGCTTAGTAAATTCCTGCAACACAGCAATTTTAACACATTTAAGGGTTAACACAAAACTTTTCAGTCAGGGTGGGCCTCTAACATAGTAAAGAGATTCTTCTTGCACTTGGACTCCAACAAGCCATGAAATATTTAAAAACAAAAAGCTATTTCCCCAGTTACATGGCAACATTGCAGCTTTAAATATTAAAAACAATAGCGCTCAAGTATTCTCAGCAAGTACAAGAGTTCATTGGCACCAGAAACCTCTTGTCTTCTCTTGCTGGAGTGGTAGAAAAGATACTTTATTATAAAAACAAGGAGAGACTACTGAGGAATGCATACTCCCCAGATTCCTTTCTATCAGAGTATGGACAAAAGAAGTATCTTGCTGCTTTATCTGTCTAGGTATTTATATAGCACCATTCTCGAGAGTATCTGGATTCGTGAAGTGAGTAATGCAAGAGGGACCATTTGTTTGTTATGGGAATAAGGTACATAATGTGAGATAGACAGGAAAGATCCCTTGTGAGCACGTTATCACCATAGCTGGAGTAAATAGCAGCAATGATAGTTTTCCAAAACACTGTGGAAAGGCAGAAAATATATCCTGAAAGCTCTTTGTTCTCAGGTCAACAGGTGACACAAAAGTATGCAAAGAGCTAGGAGTAATAGCTGGAGAGAAATTAATCCATGCAACTGTGATGATGTGTCCTGTTTATAAAATAATGTTTCTATCCCCAGTCAGGTGGGGCAAATATTGTGGTAAATCAATTAAGGCCAGAATTAAATATCTTAGGATATGCCTGTTACTGAGTTCAAGCAGAGAACCTTCAGCAGCAAGCGCAGCAGCTCAGCTGTTAATACATGACTCCTGACTTCCCACTTCATCTAGAGTCTAATTCAAATTCTAGTTTTATATTGCCTACTTGTTGGGTTTTGTGATCTGTGCAGCAGCTCTCCCGGAAGGGTATTCTCTGCACCATTTTCAATCTTCTGCCTACCACAGTTCTCATCTTTTACTCTTTCCTCTTCCATGTCTCCCCTTGCCTCACTCCCTTTACATTAGCTGCTTCTCATAATTGTTTTTTCATATGATTCCCTTCAGAGTCCCCTCACAATCTGCACCATAAGAGATCCCTTAAACAAGCCTGTGACAAAAATGAAGAAAAATATTATAAAGCACAGGCCTGCCCTGCAATAGGGCAATTCAAAACCTGCAGTTTTGCTTGGCGCATTTGCTCCCTGGGTTACTCGTTGCCATATTGGTGACTTAGCGACAGAGATGTTTTCCTGCTCTTTGCTCGTGGTAACCCTGCAGTGCAGCACGGCTGAGAGAGGTGGTTTAACTCCTTTTGTGTGTTGCCAACAGACTCGGGTTTTGGACTCTCATGGGTGTGCACAGATGCTGGGATGGAGTGGGGACTGGGCTGGCTGAGGAGCTGTGCGCACGAACGTCCCCTTTGGTAGGTCTGGCCCACGGGGTGGTCAGCTGTGGATGGTAGTTAATGTGAGAAGGAAATAGTATAATTTGAAAGAACAAATCCAGGTGCCACTATAGTACTGATGCCTGGCATTCCTTTGTTTACATCTTATTACTGTGACTGATCTGAAAGAGAATAAAGCTGACCCTTTTATTGGGCACCCTTGGTCCTTCTCCGTGGGCGTGTTCAGGCAGAGGCAAGCTGCTCTGCCTGTGCCCCAGAAAAGGCATTGACTCCAGATTCTTAAAGTTAGGTAAGTCCAGCACTGTGCCCTAGTTAAATACGTGTTTGAGCACTTTCTGGGCCAGATAAAGGTCACCTTTGCCCAGCTCTGTAGCCAGGAGGAGGTTATGCACATCTGCCTGCCCCTGTGCATCCCAAAAGAGTTTAAATGCCCAGCACAGGAGAAGGGGTAGCGAGGGCATGGGAAGATCCTGCCACCCTCCTTTCACCCATGCAAAACCACAGGCTCTCCCATCTCTTCCTACCGCTCCTGATCCCCATGTGTCAGGCTATAGCAGTCCTCTGTAACAGGGTCCAGGAATACCTATTAGAGCTCAAGTATGCTTAAGGCTTTTCATTATTATATTTAAGATAAAAGGTGCTATGCAAAGTCTAACCTGTGAAATCAGCAAAAAGTTTCCAGTGCTTAAGAAAAAATAAATCAGAAACTGAACTTTTTCCTTCCAGCTTTGCCTCGAACAGGTCTCGTTTGTCAATGAATGCTATATAATCACCTCACTGCAGCTTCCAGACTTTCCTGGTACAGGAATAAAAGTACATCATGCACCTACCTATAATACTGCGAGATATGAGAGCACAGCCTGTTTGGGAATATTGTTAGCTAGGCCTCATTAATAAAATAAGGCTAATGATTTATTCATATCCAGGACAATAAGAGGACAATGCAGAGCAGTTACATTAATGGTAAGTAGATGCTTTGGGGGGAAAATGTGAACTCTAACGGAAATTGGTTCTGTCTGTTCCAGTGTTTTGTATAAAACAGCATGGGTGATTTTTCTGACCAAATCAGTACGTTAGGGACACAGAATTCCCTATTCTACATATTAAGATAGGAACTAGGAAATTATTCAGATTAATATAAGAATATATTATCACTTCAGTGCTTGAGTAACTCTCAATCTCATTTCCCCACATGCAATCTTTTATTCTATCTTTTCACCCTCATTTTCCAGAAGCCTTGAACGTGCTACTGTAATTATGAATGCAGACATTATTGCTGTGAAAATAACACTCTGAAAACAGTCTGTGAAGAGACTATTTGAAATGGTTACTATTTAAAGCTGACTTAGCTGTACTTCTGTACAACATTATATAACATATGCCCTTCCAGAACAATGCCGTAACTTTTTCAAACTACTGGTAGAAATTTTTTGCAATGCTGTGGATTTTCTGCTCAGAAAGCAGAGTATGTGAGCCGTCCTTTTCTCCCCCCAAAATCCATGGGCCAATCATCAAGTAAAGTCGTGGAGTTTCCTTCTCCAGTCACCTTCATGGTTACTTGGTGTCTAAATAATGGCTGTATTTTGTTTGGATTACTCTTGGCAGGGTTCAGCAGTATCAGAGTTCTAACTTGTGGTGAAGTGACTCCAGCTCAGAGCAAATGCCATGCTCCCTGTGTCACTCTTCATAGTTGTCCCAGTACCAGCCCAGAGCCACTGAGAGCCACAAGCCCCATTTTTTTCAGTCTTTTTTGCTCTACCAGATGTATTGCAAACAGCTGACTGACATATTCTTTCCAGGGTCAAATTCAGAACAGAGGAGAGACACCCATTTGAAAGCTGTTGATTTGCTGAGATCTCGTGAGCAAGCACTGGTGACCTGAAGTGTGGCAGATGACCAGGTGCATGCCCTCCCCGCCTTGGTGGTTTCAGCTGAAGGGCAACCATAGACGTGGCTAGTTGCAGAGTATTATCTGGCGAAGAGTATTATCTCATTACTTAATTTTGAACTGGTATCTATGTTTAAATAAAGAAGAAGAAAATGCAAAGAAGAGAGAAATGATGCACTATCAGTGACAGCATCGTCCTGTATGACCTAGAACTCTCCTATAGTAATCCCACTGATGAAAAATTGTTATTTTTCCTACATATACTTGTCTTCCATTACTAATATTTTGACTTTATGCTCGTGAATGAAGTTGAAGAGGGCCAAGCAGCTGGGTCTGAGAACTGGTGACTTCGTGCTGCATGTATCCACAAGCCTGAACTCTGTTTTCCCTCAAACAGGAGGACCTCTTCCATCCCATCTGCTGTGAGTAGTCCTTGGCCCCTCTTGCAGCCCTAAACTGTGGCCACCGTTGCCTGGTAAGGGATGTTTGACAAGAAAGGTGACAATAATTATACAGGACAGAGGATGGCGTGACAGGGCGTGTGGCCCTTGTCATGCCTAGTTGACTAGCATCCATGTACCCCTTAACATTTGCAATCTCTCTTCTGTTGCGGGACAACATTTCAAGGCAACTATGAACTCCTGACTAAGCTTCCGCTGCCCTAATTCCCAGGAAAGCAGGTTCACTTTCAGGACATGAATAACTCCTACAGGCAAACAGCATCTGTTGGGATGATCTAATGGTACCCCAAAAGCAGAGGAACCAACCGAGATTTCCCTGGGTTATGGCAGCAGACGTGTTAAACACACTTGTTGGGTGAAATCCCAGAAGGAAATGTATTGCTGCAGCATTTGTCTCCACAGCAGGTAACATCTAACCCCCTTGTTGCAAACTGAATTGCTTGGCAGGGTACAGGCAGGGTGAAGGCCAGCAGGTGAAGTGAGAAACACCAAGGGAAGGGTAAGCTATGCAGGGGTAGCAGCAAACTCGGGACATTATTTCTAATGCCATGTCATTCAGAGCTGGTTGATGCCCAGGTTTAATACTTAAAAAAGCCACTCAGCTTTTCCAAAGCAGTTACAGTTCTTATTTCTTCTGTCTGCCACATACCATTGCTGAGCGTAGGTAGTCTAGGGAAAAAAAAAGGGAGAAAGTGAAAATGCGCAATAGGATGACTGTCAGTATCAGACTAATCAGGTGATTCGGGGATGGGGAGGGTGGGAGAAAGGAGTTTATTCCTTTTTAAAAGAAAACATTTTACAGAGAAGAAAGTAGAAGGTCAAATCACATTCTTTGACCAATTCCAGTGCTTTGTACTGGGATAGAAGAACTGTCAAAGTAGCTTAAACCACCATTGTCCTTTCTTTTAAGACTATTATTTGTCTGCTAGTTTAGTTAATGTAGCCCACAAATTTTAGATCCAAAATCTGTATTTCACAATATTATTTTACTGTGTACATCAGGTTTTGGGTTAAACCTATTCATAATTACTGTTATTGCTCAAGCTATAAAAACAGATTTTTCTTTTATACAAAGGGTCTGCCTCTGATCTCATTCTTGATTTATATATACATAAATCAGTGATGGATTGAGCCTCAATAGAACTGGAGAAGTGGGGGAGCTGTGTGCAATGCCAGTCAGGTGGCAGAGGGAAAAGATGTTAAATTGCTCTTTTGGCTGCCCTGTAAATCTGTCCTGTAAATTATTGCATCAAAGTCCCAGGAAGCTGCAGCGGTCAGAGTCTAGTGTCAAGTCTGTGGTGAGGTCTAGCAAATCATCCTGTAAGGCCCAGGATGACTGAATGCTCTACAGGCCTTTGAATTGCCTATAACTCACCTCTTGGACAGGTTAATACTACTTCTTTTTTAAACCCAGACAGGGCCAAAGGCACAAAAATCTGTCTTCTACCCTGTGTGATCTTCTCGCTGTCGCAAGGCGCAGGAACAGCCTGCACTGCTCTGCCTTCTGGTGGCTCTTCCCAAAGGGTTTTTGGGCCCCGTTTGCTCAGTCATGATTTGACTATCAAAGACATCTAATTTCTATTGATTGTTTGGGCAGCTCTGTTACTCCAAAGCTCCCCCCATGCACTCCCACTGCGAGGGATCAAACCCTTTGTCTCATGCAGGTGCCGTGCATCTCTGTATGTCATATGCTGGGGAAATCCATTACCGGTGGATACCTTTGTAGCCTTAATGCCATCTCTTTCAGGTTTCTGCTCGCTGTTATGCCCAGAGAGATAAACCGATCTTGTTTCTTGAAGTTTGCACAGTCTGTGATGGTGTCGATGCTTCAGAATGTTTCTTTGCCACAAATGCTGCAAGTCCTACTCACCAAAGGTTTTTTCCTGCTTTGTCTACATATTTCTGTACATTGCTGGAAAACTTCAGGCAGTAACTTAATGTCACTAAGCAAGTTTAGGTCTTCCCAGCACTTGACCTTCTAGCCATAAGGGTTTATGTTGCCTGTGCAGTCGTCCTTTACTTCATAGCTTATTTTCTACTGCCAGAAACGCCTCCTGAAACCAGAATTGGGTTACCCTTAGCAGGTAACCACTGATTTCCACTTAGAAATCAAACAGGGCTCCTCACTAAAACATCAGAAATTTTATACTAGGGCAGAAGAATGAGGCCAAGGATTTTACTTTAATGTTTATAACACTACAGAAATTTAAAAGAACTTGGGAGAACTGTCATCAACAGTCATCTCAGGATAGCTGTACTTTGGATATGGTCTGAATTTCAGGGCTTTGTCTTACACCTCTTGTCTATAGTTTTTAAGATGACTGCAGCCAGTTTTGGATATGCAGAAGTTTATTATAAATAATAGCACTTAAAGAAAGAGTCAGTACTCTTAATGAAGCAATTAAATATCCACGTTGTATAAAACACACCCATATCCATAATTATTTTCAACCACAAAACTGTTTCTGCAATTTCCTTGGGAAAAAACCCCAGATATTTCATTTCACAACCAGTCTGTAATGTTACTTTTTGGGGATTTTAATGAACTAACCTAGTGGTCTTCATTAACAGCTCTCTTCATCAAGGTTTAAAAATAAATGTATGTGCATTTATATAAGATAAATTCAGTAAAGACACATCAACATTTGAACATACTTACAAAGCAAGTTATGCGAGATTATTGCAGAGGAAAGCAGAAAGGTAGCAATGTAAGAAATCTGAAAATTGAAATATGAAATATGAATATGAAAGCATCAAATTCAGATAATTGGGGTATTTCAAAATGGTCAAAGCTGTATTGTACACAACCGTACAGGACAAATATCTCCCTTTCTTTCCCCTCCTCCCTCCCCTGACTTCAAGACGATGGTACCCAGGAAAGTCATGACTGTAACTGTTATTTAAAATTCCTTGACTGTGCTGTTCCTTACTGTCGAGTAATCAGTCCTCCTCATCAGCTAGTTATCTGCAATTACAAATAACTAAGAGGTATTTCTATATGGTGGGTAAAGAAAAGGCCAAATTTCCCTTTACTGCCTTGGGCACTGTTGGGTCCTATTGCATCCTATGGAGGACCACGGGGGAGGTATATGGTGTCTGTCCATCTCACTGTGCATGAGAATTACCTCCTCACCCTTCTGCGTTAGAGGCTGCCCGAATTTCAACCCAAAGCCAAGGACTTTATGCCAGTGCCACAATCCTCATGTGGTATCTGCATAAACTGATCTAAACACAAGAGCCTGTCCCTCAGTATAAATAGAACTGCCACAGCAGATCAGTTTTATTTACGTCACATTAGACAAAACTCTGCTTTTTGGCTGAGAGTTAATGACTTTCAGCCAAAAGCAAATTCTTACCTCTGAGTTATATAAACCCCCTAAGTAGGCCGTTTATAATACAAATACTAACAGACGTGTGGCTTCCATGCAGTGATACTTCCAGGTAATGCTAGCAGCAAGATGGGCTAAATATCTGTCGTGGTTTGGGAATGACAAAATAACGCTCGATGGTGAATACGAGCCCCTTACAAAGCCCTGCGAGGAGATACCAGACAGAAGGCTGGAGCTAGGAGACATTTATTTTTAGGCTCTTGTTTTTTAAGGAGAGCAAAGGAACCGAGAGGGGAAAACAGTGTCAACAGTTCACACAGACTAGCTTTTCATGTTTGGGAGAAGCCGAGCTAGACTGAAACTGTAACTATGATGGGATTTAAGAGTAGACACAATAAAGGCAGCCACAATCTATACCTGTAACAAGGAAGGTCACTTCTAGGATTTTTTGATGTAGTGAAACTTGAAAAATATATTCATTTTTGCCCAAAGGCAGAGGCTGGCATGGCAGCTTGGGGACCGCAACGGTAATTGTTCCTATGAGGAAAAATGTTCCATAAAGGTACAATTGCCTTTAAAAGAGAGAAACATTTGAAGGACTCTTCAGCACTGTTCCAGGTTCAGCAGAAGGAAACCTCTCACGTAGAGCCGCTTTCATCCGTAGGTGTTGCCGCAGTCAACACAAATTGCTGGAGAGGGGAATAGGTCAGGGGTGGACGCAGGTGTTACTACAACAGCAAACCGAACTGGAATAAACAGAGCTTAAAACCCAAAAAGTACAATTTTTTTTTTTAAGAATCCTGGATAGTTTTAAATACAAAAACAGAATAAATAAAAAAAAAAAGGAGAAGTGGCAAAGAGGCATTGGGAGGAATTTTTTTCCAGGAGGTTGGTCTCTATCAGTTATTTTGTTGCATTGTTGATTAATGTAATTGAAGTATATATAACTGAAACAGAAAAGGAAATAAGACTTCTTCAGGGACCCATTAATTTCTTAAGGATAAAGTGTTTGAAGGTTCAAAGGCTTTGTTAAAGCTTATTTTAAATTTAAAATTTCCATTGCCAAGGGATTGATTACCATTCTTGCTTTGGCTTTGTCAAACAATAAGTTGATCCCAGTCCTTTCAAAGTTTTATGGTGATGTACGTATGATATTCAGCTAATTGTAAAAAAGAGGGGACTGTCTTCTATACTCAAGGACAGCTATTTCAAAAAAGTTCTGCAAATGTTCCTTCAGATATTTGAAATCCTGGAAACCATAGCAATTGTGTCCACTATTACAAGTCACAGTATTTTAAGGTATCATAATTATTTTTTAATATGTCTTCTTGTTGGGAAAATCATGTAACATCATACATGTCAATATTTTGGGGTATGCGCAATACTGGATAATAACATAATTTCAAGGCATTTCATATAAATTACATCATCCTGGAAAAAGCTCTTGTGTCAGGCTGAGACTCCTGTTTTTCTGCTAAACTCTGTTTTTTTTAAAGTGACCTCATCATCCTGACTCATTTTTCTCTCCTCTAACTGACCTCTAGGTTTGTACGTGTCCTGGAGTAGGATCAGATTTTCTCTTACAGTGACTACTACAGTGGGACTCTCATTTTCAGTTGCATCTCTGCAGCATTCCCATCATAGCAATGAATAAAGGGATACTTTATTTTTCTTATTTTCAGAATAAACTGGCAAATGGGATCAATTCATGCATATACACACACAAAAGGTTTCTTCACCAAAAAAAGTCATCGATTAATAATTTTTGGATTTTTGAATTTTGAGAAAACTCAGATGCTTTTTGTAAATTTTTTTTTTTTTTGTAATTCCATCTTAAATCTAATCTATCATTGAAAAAAACAACCTTGCATTAAAACAAAACAAAACAAGCTTGTCAAAACTGAGATGATTTGTTATTTCTATTATGGTAGTAACTAAAGACCTCAACTGTATTTTCGCGTCAAGTCAAAAGGATTTATTCAGCATCTTACACCTCACTCAGTAGGACTACAATTCACACTACAGTGGAGGAATTTCTAAAGCTTTAGAGTTCATTAAAGGAGACTCTTTCAATAGAAAAGTACTTTTGGAGCCTTGGTTGTATTTTTTAATCAGAAGAAAATATTGGTGTTTACTCTTAACTTTCTACTCTCCAAATGTTCTAAAATGGAGCTGTTATTAAAGATGGTGAGATGAGATTGGCCTGAGCTGCAAAATATATTTCTGCACTCCGATTTTGGATGGATATCTTGTGTTCTGGCTCTCTTATTTGACATGGATGGATTGGTTTTCTGAGGTAGGAGGAGATGAGGACAGCAAGGGAGCCAGTGACATAAAATGTTGGCAATACTCAGCATTTTATTACGAGTCTTAAAATGTTTGATATTTTTCTTAAAGCCTCGTTTGTGGAAAGAAGCTATTAACATCAGCCTGAGGTCCCATTTTAGGAAAAAAATTGTAGGCTCTATGATTGCAATCACTGGCATGACTCTGGAAACTCAAACCCAGAAGGCAAATAAAAGGCATCAAAATAAGCCATCTTGAAACAACAAGATTTTAAGGCTCTCTCCTGAATTTAAACAATCAGTTCATGATCTCTTTTGTGCCAGTGATAGTAGCATCTGTCAAAGCAGCTTCGTATGCATGAATTGGAGCTGGGGAGAGCAGCAGGGAGAGGGCCAGCAGCACATGCCTGGGAGCTGGCAAACGACCCCCGAGATTCCTAACATCATCAGCTCCTCTCACCATCTCCATGCACCAGCAACCCTCCTATGCTTTTATATTTGGGCTTTTCTTTCCAGCCAGCCAGCCAGCCAGGCGAGAAACTCTTCTTTAAGCCACTGCCAACTCAGAGCCTGAGGAAGGCAACGTCCCTGCATGTGTTCCCTGGGAAACCTCCCCACCATCCAGAGGTGGAGGGAGGCAGGGTAAGTCTTTTAAGATGCATTAAATAGGCAAAGTCACTGTTTACAGTCAAAAGCTGCTTTTTAAGATTTCATGAGTTCTTTATTTAACGTCAAGAAAACAAATTCAGGTCACCTCTTTATCCCGCTTAATTTAGGAAGGCAACTCTTCAAGATTTTCCTCCTGTATTTTTCCTGCTGGAATCATCATCACCTTGTGCACTGAATCAGGAAAAATGAGAAAGTGGGAAAGCCTGAACTTGGTTCCTCTGACATTTTAGATGAATCTGTCATGGCAGGGTATCCCACAGTGTTTTCCAATCCACCAGCACCATTTCAAGACAGATACCTCACCTGATGACCCTCTCAGCTAGCTACACAGCAGGTTAAAGGGGGAAATTATTCTTTTCACCTATAGAAGAAAATTTAAAACCCCGTCACAGGCTGCGTGTTGTGCTCAGTTTTTCTTCATTTTTCCTCGA
Source organism: Chionis minor (assembly GCA_013398295.1). NCBI lineage: Eukaryota > Metazoa > Chordata > Aves > Charadriiformes > Chionidae > Chionis > Chionis minor. The sequence continues at coordinate 887,763 of VZSF01001194.1, read as the reverse complement.
CAACGGCTGTGTATCAAGTTTGCTGGGATAAATTATAGCCAGTCTCCAAAGAACAGCCCCCACCTCACTGGGGAGTCAATGATTGTCTTGATGAATTACTCATCTTCCCCGTTAGCCTTCTGCGACGAAGATCATTCGGGTAGGTTGCTATGTCCATAGTGACAAAACTATGTTATAGAGAAGTACAAATAATACCTCCTTGCCATAGACAGCTTACCAAGTGAATACACACAACACCAGCATAGCAACAGGCTGGGAGGAAATTTGAGATGAGGGAACAGAAGGAAATACTGTTCCTGGAAAGTATGTGTCACAAATAGAGCAAACAACGTACTTCTCTAATTCCTCATGAATCTTCCAGGTTAACCCTGACCCTAGCGAGGCTGCTCATGAAGCAAGTTAACAAGAACACAGGGAAAATGTGTTTTTGGAATTTCAAGAAAACAAAACCAGTGGAGTTTTAGCCCTGTGCAATTCACTGTTTAAACTCCTCTGCCTACTTTCACAGCAGAATTCAGCTGATACGGGATCATACTGCCAGTCTGGTGAATTGGTACGGTTTTGGGATTGTGAGCTCATTTCAGTTTTGCCCCAAACCTCAAAAATAATGTTTATAAGTTTAATACTTGCAGAGCCTGAGCTCAGATGGCTCCTTTGGGGTGGGAAGAGGTGAGGGAGGTTCTGCAATGGCAGAGGAGAGACACACATGGACGGCAGGGAGAAGTAGGCAGGGTGCAGCCATAATGTATATGGACATATGCACAGCAGGGCAGCTGCAGCTACACGGGAGCTTACACTGATGCTTTTCTTTCTCCATGAAGCAGCACGTAAGCCTTGTGTCTGTAATTAACACCTAGAGCTGTATGATCTCTGGGTATCAGCGCCAGCAGATCACTGTTTGCTCTGGGTTTGGCTACGTCCTGAGACAGGGCAGCCAGAGCAACCCACGTGCTTTTCAGGTGTCTGGAGCTGGTAGATGCTACAGCGTGTGGTGAAATACATAGAAGCCCTGGTCTATTTGTGTGCTAAGTCTGCTTTTACAGCTTGAATCTCTTAATTTGGCACTGAACACAAAAAGGGACAACTCATGATTATATTCTACTGGCTCAGTGATAGTAGAGTTGGTCTCTGGGTGATGACAGCGGTAAGATGCCAGTGTCTTCAACCACCCCAGCCACACCTGGAAGAGGTTGTCTGTCTGCTCTTCTTTCCCACAGCTCAGGTGTCAGTGCACTTACCCAATTTGCAGGAAACCAAGATGCGGGTTCCTTTCTGAGCAGATTTAAACCCACATTGTCAGAGATTCCCCACCCTTTTGCTGAGGGCCTTCCTTTCTTCTAAAAACTGCACATTCACAAGGTAAAAGAGAGAGAAGAACTCTATGTCCTGATGATCCCAGTCCCAGTGTGCCAGTTGTAACTGTGCTATTTATATTAGGTATCCGTCAAAGTGGAGCTGAAATCCAAGTCTCCAACAGCCAACCTGTGGAGCTCTAGAGGTTTTCTCAAATTGCTGCCTGTATTCTGGCCTGATGCAAAAGTGTCATAGAATCGTAGAATGGTTTAGGTTGGAAGAGACCTTAAAGACCATCTAGTTCCAACACCCCTGCCATGGGCAAGGGGTTCCTGGTCTAGTTCCCACTAGACCAGGTTGCTCAAAGCCCCATCCAGCCTGGCCTTGAACACTTCCAGGGATGGGGCATCCACAGCTTCCCTGGGCAACCTGTGCCAGGGTCTCACTGCCCTCATAGTAAAAAATTTCTTCCTGAAATCTAATCTAAATCTACCCTCTTCCAGTTTGAAGCTGTTATCCCTCGTCCTATCACTACATGCGCTTATAAAAAGTCCCTCTGCAGACTTCTTGTAGGCCCCCTTCAGAGACTGGAAGGTCCTCCATTGTAGATTATCGGTAGGACAAAAGGATAAGGCAGTTCTGGTGACATAGGTGTTAGAGTTCCAAGCACCCTCAAACAGAAGAACCCAGAACTCGGGTCTTCTGAATTCCCACTAACCACTGAATGGGTGGATTAGGTGCCCAGCATGATAACTAGTCAAGTTGCACACCCCGCTGTGGCTGTAGTCCTTTAAGGTAGTTCTTACATATTGGTGTTTTATAAGTTTGCTAAAACAGCACCAGCTGTGATCTATACTAGTCTAAGCATTTTAATGACTTTTGGCTAAACCTTCATAGCTAATAGTGAAATTGCCAAATGCTCCATAAAACAAATATGCAAACAATTTGCTAGTTAATCATCTATCATAAATGGACGTACGCAGCTGCTGAGATATATAATTGCTGTTTCATCAGGGTTGGTACTTTATTTACATAATTCCCTTACTGATTTTAACATAGATTTTTTTATTTTTCAGAGAAACACAGAGAGCAAGAAACGCTAACATAATGCCTCATTAAATGCAGCATGTTAAAGAGACGGTTCTGGTCACAGCTGGTGGATAACAATAGTGATTTTCTTTGATGTATTTTTAAAAATAATTGAAATTTGTATATTTGCATATTTATATATATGCATATATGTGCATGCATTATTATATACTTATACAAAATGTTTGTATGTAGAATAGGCATACAAATGTTTGTGTTAACATATTTAAATTAAGATCTGTTAAAAGTGCAGAAAATAGGTCTTTTATGCAAGTGAGAAAGATAAAACACGAGCAATAAAATATAAATCAGCATTTTTTCTTTGATTCTGTTCAGTATTTTTGATTAAAGAGAATATCAGCTGCAGATAGAAACCAAGCCACACAAATTAATATGTTTTCTGAAAAAGCATATTAAGTGGTGTAGTGGGGTGGGGTTTTTGTTGTTGTTGCTTTTGTTTCTGTTTTCAGAAAAATCCCAATTAAAAATGGAATAATATATCTTACTAGAGTTTTCTAGTGGAAGTGTTAGGAAAAAGTGATTGCTAGCTTTCTGATTTTATGTCACCTTTTCTTTGTCACGCTCTAGAGAGCTGACGAAATTACTCTAAGCAAGGAGAGCACCTGAAATGCCCAGAGCTCCTTTGCTTGAAATGCTCTTTTATTTGAATGGAAGCCTACACATACTGACTGGATATTGACAGTATTTGAATCAGAGAAGCAAGGTATGGAAAGTAAGAAAATATAGGGTGTGGTTTCTAAGCTGGGTTGTGGGGTTTTTAAAGTTTGGTTTGCCTACATTTACTTTCTTTTCTGTGATCTGGTTTTCTAGATCCAGGTATGAAAGCTAGGAACAGGTTCGAGAATAATAATCCTCACTACTTTGGGTGTTACATTCATGTCTCTGGGGAACAGTTTAAGTGCTCTCCTTTGTAAACTGTGCTGTAAGGAAGCTGCACAATATCTGCACTCTGCAAATTTAGCAATATGGTTGCCTGTCGGCAAGTTCCAGCTTTTGTGTGGGTCTAGACTTTAGGGATATTTACAAGGAAGATATTTCCGTTCCTCTGTTTTGCCTCTCCACTGGCATTTCGTCCTAATTCTTGAACTCCCTCTGCAATAACAAAATATTAAATTAGCTTCAGCACAATGCTGGAAGAAAAACATTGGGAAACATGGTTTCTTTTACCAAGCAGTAGAGCCAATAGCTCTGCTTTTTTTTTTTTTTTTTTTCTTTTCCCTTCCTTTACCAAAGCTTTTTGATTTTCATCAGAAAGAGCTGTCTTTCAAATGGGAGGTGAAAGCAGTCAGCAGTTCCCAGCTGCTCTTTGCCTCGTAGGTAGAAAATTTTATTTTGGCTGAAGCTGATTTCTGTACCTCTACCAAAAAACTGGATGGAGATCATCAATGTTTCACTGGCTTTCAGTCATCATAACCCGAGTTTAAAAAAGTGGTTGAATAGAGAGTACAGCATTTTGTATCCTACTCTGGTATTTCCACATACCTAACTTTAACGTGCTGATCTCTAAATTATATGCCTGTAAGGCCAAACATTTAGCACTACAAAACAAGGCCAGAGTTGGCTTGGTTTGACTTTAATCTGACTTCTTTGAAAATATTCCTCATGACAGTCTTTAACAGTACGATTGTTCTGTTTGTTTTCTTCCCACTAGGTCTACAACTCTACTTACTGTCTGCTGCACCTGTTCCAGGCCCCACATATTCACATTCCTGAAAATTTGGTGGGGTTTTTTTTCACCACCTCTCTGATGTCATGAAAACGCCACCTCCCCCTACAAAAACTTGGGGACTATTTTATATGATGATTAACATTACGATTGCATTTTATATATGAAACAAAGCGGCTCTTTGTGACTTTGTTTGCAATGGAAAGCGCTCGTGATTCATGGCAACCCTGACATGGAAAACGAGAACCATAGACTGAAACCATCTTGCAGCGCATTGTGTGACCCAGGACACATTTTCCATGCCTGGATGAAGCAATCCTTCACAATCCCTCATCCACTCACCAGCTTTCATGCTTTGGGCAAGGCCCATCCTCTGCTCTTGAATGAGTCAGGGTGCCCACAGAAAAACGAGCATGTAGTCACTTCTTTTGGAGCCCTATCCTCTTAGATGGGTACCAGGAGAAGAAAGGCAGGCGCATCACACAACCTGAATGGCATTTCCTACCTTTTCAGTGCTTGGCTTTCCAATTTTGGTGGGTTTTTTTATAGTAGTCTAATTTAATTTCTTCCTTTTTAAAAAATACAAAGCTGCGAATGTGCAAGTCATTGCCCTGACCATCTCAGGAGGGAGAAAAACTCCAGGTTTCTGGCAGTGGGTGACTTGAAGCAACCGATGGCAATAGCGTGCTGTTTGAGCCATCTCCTGAAAGGACTGCCATGCTGTTTTTATCAGTGGTTTTGCAGGTATTTGCTGATAGCAGACTGTTGAGGCTCACGTCTCGGGTCCTGTGCTGGGGAAAGTGTCTTACAGACTAGTGCTCCCCTTTCATCCTTCCCCCCCATTTATCTATGGCACCTTTGCTGCCATCTCCTGCCACTTGTCATCTTCCTCTTCTGCTTCTGCCTCTCATTAGTAAGAAGTGATACGGCTGGCAGCTGGAGTCGTGGGAAGGACTTCTTTATCCAGTGTGCTCTCACACGCTGGGGCTTTAAAGTTGCCGAGCTGGCAGTGAGAACAGTCTGCATTGCTGAGCCTCCCAGACCCCATCTCAACTAGTCCCTCCTGGGCCCACATGCACAAAACAATATTTTTTTTTCTCCCCCCTAACATCATTCTTGAACCTGGGAGAATTACTTTTGCTGGAAGTTTCTCAGAGAAAATCAGCCAGAGCTAGACACTCAGCATGATTTTCTTCAGTGCTTAAAGATGGTTAAAAAGTAAAAGTTCTAAGCAGCTGCAAATAAGATCTTCTGCCGTCTCTAACAAAAAGTTGAAGTGAGGGCGCATCTCTCCTGGCCTGTCCAAGCTACCAGGTACTGAGGGATTGATTGACTACCAGACTGTTGCAAAGTCAGTCCTTAATATAAGGCATGCACTCATGGATATGGATTTACAGGACTTGCAGACAAAATGTTCTCATTTTTATTTTTCTTCATAAGGCAGTGATTTCATTCCTTTCAGTTTGTCAAGCAGTAATACGGACTTGAACCTTCGAGTCCTATCTCTTTTATTTTTTTTCTTAAGCCAGTGGGTCAAACTCTGTCCTTTAATGCACCCAACCAAGTTCCACTAATGTCAGCTTTCCTTCAGAGGGTGAAATAATATGATTTAGTCCTCGAAAGCAGACCTCAAAGTCAGAGGCTTTTATAAGCATGCTTCTTACACCAAAGGCTTTAGCTGGTGGATTCTAAGGATTTTATTATGAGGAGCTTGACATGGAGTGGAAACTCTGAGCCATGAGGACGTGCCCTTTCTCTCAGCCAGGCTGTCATCAGATGCGGTGGATGCTGAGCTACAGGTCCTCTGCATTTGTTCCTGCTGATATTGATGGCCGTTCGCCTGCTACCAAGCAAGCTATGAAACCAAAACCTTTCAGCAAATATCTTTTACACTAAATATTTTTCCTAGAATTAAACTGTGGGTGAGGTATGTAATATTAAGAAAAGTGTATTCAGGATAAAACAAATTTAAATACCTGTAGGGTATTTAAGTGTTTATATATGGTAATGAGGGAAATGACTACTTTATAATCAAAACCATACACTGCATTGCATTCTTGCGTGCTAGACTGTTGCCTAAATGAAGAAAAAATAACTTCAAAAATGTAGTGCACTGCTACCCATTTATAGACTCTACAAACTTCAAAGTTTATTTCTGCTACTTTATGAAGGCTGTTTTTACATTAAACATTTTTAAGCAGTTATTTATTACTCTATACACCTGTGTTAAAACAACTGTCTTCAAAAATGTGAAAATAGATCCTAAAGCTGACCTGTACCAAGGCTACGTATAATAGTTAATGGGAATTTTTTGAGTCTTAGTTGTGGCTAATATTAAAAGACTCCACTTTCTTCTCTCCCAGATCTTTTCTGTTGTTTACAGTAACATCAGATTTCTACAGGCCAGCATCAAATAACACATCCAACACTCTTGTAGTGGCTTAGTAGAGGTTAAAGTGGTACGAAAAATGCTGTCCAACCTTGTAAGGTACATGTCATATTCTGTGAGTAGTGCTTTTTCCACCTGTTGATTAAAATGGTTTTGCAATTTTTCATGGTGTTTCTTGTGAGAAGTGACTATTCTGTACTGCACACAGAAGTGTTTGGCAGAGTGAGGTGGACCCTCAGCCAATGCAAAGAGATGTAGCTTCATAAGCTGTCTGGGGCAAGGCTGATTCCTCTTAACAGTGCATCTTGAATAAGTGCATCCAGTGTCAGGTCATTTTAAATCTTCTGAAAAACAGCCAACTTTGTTTGTTTTTCACTGTTGTCTTGATTTTAGCTGGGATAGAGTTAATTTTCTTTCTAGTGGTTGCTGCGTTTCAGATATGATATGAAAGGAATGTCAATAGTGAATATTGTTTTAGTTGTTGCTAGGTGATGTTTATAGTATTCAAGGACTTTTTTTCAGCTTCCCACAGAAGCTGAGAAGGAGCATAGGCAGAAAAATGGAGTGGCCAATGGAATATTCCATAACATAGATGCCATGCTCAGTATATAAATGGGGGTTGGCCTGGGGGTGGGAATCCCCAGTCACTGCTCCGGACGGGCTGGGCAACCAATTCACCGAATGGTGAGAGTGACTTGTGTTGTATTACTGTATCTTGTATATTATTTTATTATTATTTTCCTTTTTCTGTTATTGTTCTCGTAAATTGCCTTTATCTCAACCCACGAGTTTGGGGGGTTTTCCCTTTCCTTTCCCCTCCTTTTCTCCCTCTTCTCTCTCTGCTCTGGGGAGGAAGGGGGAGAACTGGGTGAGCGGCTGTGTGGTCCTAGCTGCTGGCTGGGGTTAAACCACAACTGTGTAGGGAAGACAGCTCCAGGTGCAGCAGAAAGAGTGAGCATTTTCTCTCTTCTCAGGAACAGCATTGTTTGCATTAAATCATTTTCATAAGTAGGTGGTCAGGCCAAGACAGTGACTTTTTATGGCAGTTTCACTTTTCATCCAGAGAGATCACCGTTCTGATCTCAGCTGTTGCCAGGCAGTGCCTGTCTGCTAGGCGTGTTTAGGAGTGCCAAGCCACATCTCTCTCGCTCCACCTTTCCCTGAGTGCACCGTGATGTTTGCTGATGGGAAACGGGCTTTTCTGCAGCTGAGGAAGCTGCTTGCTGGTGGCAAACCTTTGAGCTCGATCCCTCTGGATATAGCCCACCAGCCCCAGGAGCAGTGGCACTGCACAGTGCCTCTTACACTCTCCGTCACCTTCCCTGCCCATACAGGATGTGGAGGCCACACTGCAAGGGGACACGGGGCAAGACCAAAGTAGGAGCAATGCTGTGCTGTAGTTTGTGCCTGGAGCCATGCACATGTCCCTATTTCCTCCCCCTGGGAGAGAATAGGAGGGTTCAGGGTGCCTCATGAAGGCATAAAGATGTACATGAAGCTGTTGCTAAAGCAACTGATGAGAAAGGTCACGCGGCATTGTCAGCTACCTACACAGTATGAGGAGCTGGACACAGGTTTATGGCCACCAACCCACATTTGTTGTCAAGGGTCCTGAAGGAAGGCTCATTGTTCTACTTTTTGTCTTTTTTATCATGGTCTGATTTCCAGTTAGTCCTCTTCTACAGTGCCCTCCCTCACAGGCTCGTTTTTTTCAAAAGGACAACGTTAGAACACTGCAGAATCCCTTAATAAAAAACAAGTATTGAGCCCTGTGAAAACTGGGTGGAATCCCCATTCATTTGCCTCCCTGTGCAATCACTGCCTTACCTAAGGTTACAGGTTTCAGAAGATGTTAGGAGGTACATTACCTACTGTTGTCCAAGAGAGCTGGGAGGATATATTCCATCCTATTTATTGTAATGTTGTCCTGTGATAGACATTACACACCTTGGCAGTTTGTTAGGCAAAACACATGCAGGTTCAGCAGTGAACTCTTTTTGGGGCACATCTCCTAGTATAAGCCTGAGATGAGTGAAAAAGCTATAGATAGGGAATTGCCAACAAGGCAAGAGGCATGGGACACTATCAACACTTACAATTCCCAACAACAATGGAAAAACACAATTAACTTTATGGAAGGCGTTATATAGATGCAGATAGAAATTGCCGTTTAAGGCACGGGAAGCATTGCCTTATATTTCTAGCATTAGAAGACATAACTGGCTTGCTCTTTGTTCTGACATAGACAGTTACATTATTTTATATCTGATGTGATCTCAGAGTTGTAGGCTGTAAACTGCAGGACTGTGTGCATGTGCATGTCTTCAGAAAGCAGGCACTCCTCAAGAGCTGACCTGCTTCCAGATTCCACTTTTTTACCATTGTTTACGTTCTCATGCAGATAATATTTATGTGAATGTAGAAAAAACAATGAAGATTAGTTTTGTTAAAATTGTAGACCCACAGGGTGAGAAGTGAATTCAAGAAATACTCCAGCCAGCTTTCCATCCTCTCCATCCGCCGAAGCATGTTAAGTGCATGTGTCATCCCTGCTGCTGGAGACTTTGTGATTCATTCCCTGCAAATTTAGTGTTTCAGTGCTATTATTACAATTTTTTTTTCCATTACTAGGGGTGACCTCTGTCAGAAAGAGGCTTTTTTTCTGCAGCCGTATTGACTTGTGTTCAGCAGCACAGTCCTTATGCTCCACCTGGCAGTTACTCTGCGAGCCCCAAAATGGTGCTGCCCTGAGCAAAATGACCCACAGGATGTTCATCATAAGCAGCTTGTTGGTGTCCTCCTCCTGCTCTCCCCTGCTGCTGCAGCGGCTGCAGCTTTCCATGGAGTGTCCCCAGTCACAGCTGTGGCACTGGCCTGGCAGGGCAGTCCTGCCCTCCTGCGCATCAGTACTGCCAGCGCTGGCTTGAGCTGCCAGCCGGCGTGAGATGGATCATGGAGTATTATGAGGATTACTGTGTTTGAGCCCCAAAGGGAAAGAAAAGCAAGGGGAGAAAATTCTGATGCTCTTGTATCAGTTCACTCATCTTCTGCCACAGTGTGAAAAATGGCCTGTGTTTCCAAGAGGGACAGCAACACCACCTCTTTCACAGCATCCACGCTCTCCCTCTTTCCTCTCTTGCATGTGTCTGTGTGCCCAGGTAAGCCATGCCTGCTCCCTCCAGAGACACACTCGCTTCACTTCTGCTCAGCAGCATCAGAGCTGGTGTTGCAGAGGCTTTAATGGATTTAAAAACATCTTTTTCTTCCCCCCCGCCCCCCCCCCTTCTGTTCCTTTCATGCGTCCTGGTTAGAGACTGAATCAGAAATACTGAAAGGTTTCCCAAGAGATTTCCAGTAACACACTGACGCCTTTCCAAGATTTCACTGCCAGTAAAAGTCAGATGAAGTTTGGGCCAATATCAATGTTTACAGATTCTTGAGTGAGCTGAACTGAATTTGTCAACCTGAGCTGTCTTATGTTCACTGCAACGCCTGTCTATACAAAGCCACTTTTAGCTCTCTTGCACGCATGACTTCTTATATCTTGTCAGTCATTATGGCACACCTCTCACATTGGAAGGACTGACAGAAAAATTGGCTTTGATCATGCCAGATAGTCACTTTTTTTTTTTTTAATGGGAAATTAAGGAAACAAAAGGTACTGGGTGTGACTCACTTGTTTAGATGTAAACATCTAAAGCAGGTCAGAGCTGAATCTGTGCTAATCACCCCGGGCTCCCTTGCTAGTCTAGGGCACAGCCTGTCTTACCCTGAAGGGGTGTCAGAAAGGGCCAGCTCATCAGGTCCCAGCAGTGCCCCTTTCTCTCTGCTGGCCACCAAGGCAAGGCAGGGTGGCTAGCTCAGAGGTGTGGTGTAGATTTACCCAGTTAGATGAGGTGAATCCTAAAAAAATAAAATTGTCCAAAGCTGTCTTCTAGTAAAGAACACAGTGAGTCAGTACACTGAGGAGCAATTAATAGCGATTCTTTGGGGATTTATTTCCTCTCCCACCCCCCTCCTTTTTTTCTGTCCTCAGTTATATAGCTATAAATAGAGATGAGTAGTTGGGTGCCTGAAGCAGTCACTTATCAGTGCCATCTCACTGAAGTGTACAATTAATTTCTGTTTCAAAAATGCCAATTGATTGTAATTTTCTCATTGTGACTGAACAACTGCAAAACATTTATTAATTCTTGCGCTGGCATACACAGGCAGTTAGCAGTTGTGCATACTCACCATTAATCTTCCAGTTGGTGGCAGAGAGAGAAAGAAATCTTCCTGAAAGGGTTGGTCTGAAAAGTGAGTTCATTTCAGCTCGCACATTACGGATTACCTTTTTGCTCCCTTCTTTTCCCGTTTGCGAACTTCACTATTTGCCCATGGGAAACACAAATTAGGGACCTGGTGGTGCTGCGGGGCTGCATCGTGGCAGCCTGTGCCTCCTGCTCGCCCCAGCAATGTGGGAGCGATCCGGGGCTGGAAGGATGCTGGAAGGACAAAGTGAGCTCTGCTGAGCATGGGCCAGCACCGCCTGCAGGTCCTGTGGAATTTTCTTGGGCCGTCTCCACCTAGGAAGAAGGGTCTGTATGTGTGTGAGCCTGAGGAGGGCGGAAATTACCTTAGAGGCCCAACAGGCCTGGTAAAAATACTCTGACAGGTAAAACAATGTTGCTTGTCTGTTATAGCCTTTCCTTCCTCATGTAACTAGTTGGGAATAAAATTGTTATTGATCTGTAACTGTTTCTGACACTACAAATCAAGATTTGGAAGCTCTGTGAATACTCAACTGTCTAATATTTGCATCTCATCTCATTGCACTTTTTCTTAATCCATTTTCCTGGGATAGCAGGTCGGGAACAGCACAAAGTGTGAAGGAGTGTAATCAGCCGAATCACTAAATTTAAATTCTTCAGTTGTGAAATCTGAGGGTAAGGAATATAATAAATGCAATAGATAGTAAAAATGATAGCGATAATAAAGATCTAACATTTTCCAAAGGAGCAAAGATTCCATTTTTCACTTTGCATTTGCTGCTCCCGCTGAAGACAGCATAAAGTGCAAACCAGGTTTACTAAGGATGGCCCATGCCGAAATAACATGATAGACTTCCTTGACAAGGCAATAGGTTTGCTTTAAACAAAAAAAAAAAAGATTTTTAACAAAAAAAAATTATAGTAGAGCTCATTTATCTGGTGTTCAAAATGCAGCTGAAGTCACATAGAAAAGAATTAGTTAAGATGAAGAACATGGAGACAGCAGGGGAATTCTGAAGTAGGTAGTGGACTGGCTCGAAGGGTGATGGCAAAGGATCCCACTGCAAGGAAAAGTACCAATGAGTAGCTGCCATGTGTGCCTCTCCAAGCTTAATCTGGGGACTGATCTTGCTTTATATATCCATTAATCATTTTGTTTGGCACACAAAATAGAATGGGCTGATACAGATGGAGAAGAACTCGGGTCTGAGAATCAGGAAATGAATGCTGTCACGCAGACAGACGTGAATAAATTCAATCATACAAATGCAAGGTTGTGCCTGATATAATAGAGACTCCTGCTATAGGCTGGCAATGGAAGGGAAAGATTAGTTGATCATGCAATAGTACAAGACATTGGGGAAAAAAGAAAATGCACTCATACGGACATTCAGTTCCCATATTTCCAATAGAAGTGGGTAGGTACTAATGCCATGTACTAACCCCTGTCGGGACCTTATATAGAAAATTGACAACAATTGCAGTCATCCTAAGAAAAATTCAAATATGTATGGTCAGAGGGGGATTACTAAACTGAACAAGGAAATCAGGTCCTTGTAACAGAAAAAGAAACTTAAAAAATCTGGAATTATTGAGCTTAGCTCTGCCTGTGCTGGAGAGGCTGGGTCACTCTCTGGAATCATCTTTTAGAGTTACTTTCTACATTTCAGTGCCCCTTTTGTATTGCAGCTTTTAGGCACCTCTTTGCCCTTGTGTTTGATTGGTGTCCAGTTGATCAACTGCAGTAGGTGTCACCTGGACAGCACGGGATGGTGGGTAGTGTGGCCTGGCAGCATGTGTAGGAACAGGAGGAAAATTATTGTGCTGAGGTGAAAAGACAGAGGGAAACAACTTCCAAAAGCCTGCACCAAGGGCCTCCTACACCCCATTCCGTTAAATATTTCATGACACATATCAGTTGCTGGACTAGTTCTTTATCTGGTGAAATGGCAGCTTCACAAGTTCATTTAGGAGTTTGCTGTCACTTTTGACACCACTCAGAAGACACCTTCAGTCTTCACGCTGGAGTTCATCCTTGAGGGCCTTTTACATTTTTTTGGAATAGAGTCATCTAAATTAGAAATGCAACAAGACCAGAGGGTGAAGCAAACAATAACACAGCTCAATGGCAAGATTCTATAAGTATTATGCAATTAGTTTGCAATTACTTTACAGAAAATTCAGGCAAATAGATAAATAAGTAAACATTGTGACTTACTGGCACTCAGTTTGTGCATACAAGTAAAAGCTGTTAGAATGCATTAAATAATCTCTTTGACAAAAAGTAATCTGGAAACATTACAAGAAAAAATAAGAATATGAGCAAACAGAAAGATTTCAGAGGGTTTCTAAGCATAAAAGCTGATGCTATTTTACATGACTAGTAGCAAGGTCTGTTTTTAAGGCAAATGGAAGACTACTGAGAAGTATCTTCTAATTGCTCTTTCGTTTGTCATGTCTTTTTACAGCCTCTATGTTTTCTTTAGTTTCATAATCCAAACAATTCTAAGTTATTTGTACAACTATAAAATATAGAGTTTCTCTAATTTAAACAAACCGGACAGCAATCACAGCCCTGTGTATAGGTTTTGCATTCTTCTGTCTATTTTTTATGGTGGTATCTAAAATAAAAAGATAATAAGTACATTTTCAAAAGAAGTAGCTTCAGACGGCTATAAGCCAGTAAAAAGTTGAACTCCTGTTTTCTTAGTAAACACAAAATGGAAATTATTTTGGGATTACAAATATTCTATAAGAAAAGTATATTTTACGGTCACTAAAGGCCAGGCCTTTAGCAGTAACTATACACTCTCAGCTGCTCTGGTCTTCTCTAGCAGCTAGTAAAGGAACGAGTTGTTCCTATAATGGCCTTAGGTGGCCAGTTGGGTCCAGACAGGGGGGAAATGCCTCTGGAAAAGCCCTTCCAAGCAAAGTGCTCAGCCCTCGGAAAGTCATTGCTCCTGGCCACAGATGGAGAGCCGTGAACATTTGTTTAGCTGGAAGACCCTGAAAAAGTCTTGCGAGATGTGTAGTGTTTCGTCTGGCTGTATGAACTGAGGTTAAATGCTGCCCACATAGCATTATTCATTCAAAGATTTCAAAACGCTTTCCAGTGGTTAGATGGCTAATTCCCTTCCCATCTCCTTCACTTTTTCACAAAAAAGCTTCAAACAAAAACAAAAAATGGAGGTTTGACTTACTCAAGCCTGAGTGGCGAAGACAACCACATTCTCCTGAGTATTAGTCCTCTGTAGACTATTTCCTGGTGCTAATCCCACTCCAGTCATGAGGTATGACACTAATGCTGGACAACAGCTAAAACAGGGATTCTGTGGTCTTCATGCTAAGCATCAGTTCAAATTCTTAAACACTGAAATCACAGAAGGAATCATTTGTCTTTTTGCTCTTTCAGCCTTAAACCATAGATTCATAGAATCATTTATGTTGGAAAAGACCTTTAAGATCATCAAAGTCCAGCTGTTAACCTAACACTGCCAAGTCCACCACTAAACCATGTACCTAAGTACCACATCTACCTGTCTTTTAAATACCTCCAGAGATGGTGACCCCACCACTTCCCTGGGCAGCCTGTTCCAATGCTTGACAACACTTTTGGTGAAAAAAAAATTCCTAATATCCAACCTAAACCTCCGCTGGCATAATTTGAGGCTGTTTCCTCTTGTCCTATCCCTTGCTACTTGGGAGAAGAGACCAATCCCCACCTCACTACAACCTCCTCTCAGGTAGCTGTAGAGACCAATAAGGTCTCCCCTCAGGCTCATTTTCTCCAGACTCTCCCCCAGCCACTCCTCATAGGACTTTTAATGAGTTTAAATGATTCAAATACACTGTTTTAATTCATTAAATATTTTACCCTCTCCCCAAAAAAGCCCTAGGTGTGATGCACAAAAGCAATTAATAAATTATTCAACTTAGTCCCATGACTCTGTGCATTAATACATGAAGCCTCTGACCCGCTACAACATGAATGTTTTAGTGATTAAAGAGGCATTCTGGCATAAATAGGTCAAATGCAGAGCTCTGGAGCTTCCTTCACCATCTGAATCTGCATTGGTAGTCTTTCCTTAATTATAACATCTCAGAAATTGGGGGAAATAGAGAAGCCTGAAATCCTATAAATAACACATAGCAATGCTTGGCTTCTTTGGGGTTTCTCAGGTGTTGTAATGTTCTGAACTGTGCAGCCAGCATTCTTCATACATTAATAATCAAGAGGAGAGACATTAAAGAAGAGGAAATATGTGAATAATACAAGAGACAAGGGAAAAATAATGAAAGCAAATGTCCTTCACCTGACATTGGGCATGATCATTTTGTCCCTGTGCAAATAAATTTCAGGCTTCAGGTTTGGTAATGAGGCAGTAAGTTGCTTATAAGTGCTACTGAAGGCAGATAAAGACAGCTGTACTTCCAGATAGCTGGAGTTCTGTTTTACATAGTACTGCAGAATTAAGCCCTGTAACACAATAAGCAAAAATTGAAAAGGCCTCTTAGCTTCGCTGTGTTTTGCAGGGTCCCTGGTGTTCCCTTGCATTTGGAAAAGCTGCAGTAAAAGCAGCTTGAGGAAACTGAAGTTGCAACCTCCCTCCACCACTCTTTCAGTCCCACCTCTGTTGGGAGGGCTGAGTCCCTGCTGGTAATGACAGATCACAGCCATCAACAGCCACAGAGAAAAGGTGTTATAATCAGTTTGTTATACCCTGATCAATTAGTATCTTTCTCTAACCCAGAACCAACATCCTTTTTTTATTTGTTCTTACTCCCTTGCTGTCTTATTTCCCTGCAGTGAGAATTCCCCAAGCTCTTGTTGCTGGTACCGGCTGCTTCCCAGAGGTAGGCAGTCAGGATATTAAATTCATCAGCACTGGCATGCCCACAGCTCATTCGCATGTTTTGCCCCCAAGTGAGTCAAATGGAGGACCCTAAAGAACTCTCACTTTCCTGCCTTGCTCCCACTCCGTCTCTGACTCTGCTTACCTCAGCCGCAGAGGTACCAAGGCTAATGGTTATGTCAGGATGGGGGATCAGCACCGCCAGGTCATTTTTGCACTTCAGAACCTTTATTTACATATTAATATTTTTTAATTTGTCAGAAGAAACAATTGAGGAAGAAGTCAGGTGAAGAATATGGCTTCCCTGTGTCAAATGTGGTCATCTGAAAATTGCGGTTCAAAATCACAGCTACTTTTTATGTGATGTGATGACAGCTCTTCAGACATGGAGCCCTAACCCTGAACTATCCAACTCCATTTTTAAAATTTAAATGGTTTTGTCTCATGATAAGATTAATGTAATCTGACTTCAGATATCTAATAGTTATCCTCATTAAAAAAAACAAATAATCACTATAATCAACCTAGCATAGTGTGCACCTGCAGAAGATCATTCCTCCCAACTACTCAAATGTTTATCAGAAGAGGGGATGATTGCACTTTTTCATGCCCGCTTCACCAACTTCAGAGGTAGGGGCAATGCCTAGCAATACAGCTGTTAGACCTCCATGGTCTGGTGAGATAAATTGCATCCCACGATGGCCAGCTGGGAAATCTGAGGGATCAAATCTCACAGACTCTGTGTGCTATTCGATGTCCCTGAAACTCCCCTGCATCCCAATGACTCAACATAACATCTGATACATGCCACACATTTAAATGATGTTTAAAAGCAATAGGCAATGCTTACAGAGAATGTCAACACCAGAATGACAGTTAACGTAGATATATTTTTGAGAAGGGAAAACAGATTTCTCCTGCCTTTTCTCTAATTAAAGAAGCACATATTCCATGCAGAACCTATGTACAGGAATTCTTCCTGTTGGTTGAACTTGACAGATCCTGTTGAATCATGCTTAGTCCTACTAATGTTCAATTAGAAGTCATGATTAAATCTTCTTAGAAAAAGAAGAAATATTTTTAATTATGAGAAATCAGTCTGGGAGGAGAATGTGTATGCTGACAGAGAGAGAAAAAGAAAAAAATGCTGAATTATAAAGTAAGTATTCCACTTGATCCCAACACAACCACAATCTTTCCTGGGAGTGACCTTCTTGGAAAGCTGTGCCACTTTTATTTAGAAACAGGTTTGAACTACAGCAATTGAATGCAGATTTTTCGGCACCACTGGTTGGCACAATGCACATCAGGGTTTTGGTTTGACCAAGTATAGAAATAGAGACCAGTGACAAGTATCTATTTACATGCTAAATATGGATTTGTACAAATAAATGACAGATTACGTATAAGCACTCATCCATACTAATCTGTCAAAAAGCAGTTTGTGCCATATTTTGCAGGCGTGCTGTGGAAGTCCAGCTTAAAATATTATCCTTTTCCCATCTAGCCTTAAATAGCATGCAAACAAAATAAGCTACCATATTTCTATTTGAGTGAAGAAATGTATCTTTGTCATATGTCTTGCCCAGGTAGCCAAGAAGGCCAACAGCATCCTGGCTTGTATCAGACACGGTGTGGCCAGTAGGAAGAGATGTGGTGTGGCTAGGGAAGAGATTGTCCCCCTGTACTCAGTGCTAATGAGGCCCCACCTTGAGTACTGTGTTCAGTTTTGGGCCCCACAGTACAAGAAAGACATTGAGGTGCTGGACCGTGTCCAGAGAAGGCCAACGAAGTTGATGAGAGGTCTGGAGCACAAGTCTCATGAGGAGCAGCTAAGGGAAATGGGGTGGTTTATCCTGGAGAAGAGGAGGCTGAGGGGAGACCTTATCGCTCTCTACAACTACCTGAGAGGAGGTTATAGTGAGGTGGGGGTCGGTCTTTTCTCCCAAGTAACAGGGGATAGGAGAAGAGGAAATGGCCTCAAGTTGCACTAGGGGAGGTTTAGATTGGATATTGGAAAAAAATTTTCACTGAAAGGGTTGTCAAGCATTGGAACAGGCTGCCCAGAGAAGTGGTGGAGTTGCCATCCCTGGAGGTATTTAAAAGATGTGTAGATGTGGTGCTAAACCATGTGGACATGGTTTAGTGGTGGTTTTGGCAGTGTTAGGTTGATGGTTGGGCTTGATCATAAAGGTCTTTTCCAACCTAAATGATTCTATGATTCTGTGATACTAGAAACCTTACGCTGTGACTGTATTTTTGGGTGACATGCAGGGTCTCCATTCTGGCAGAAGATGGGAAGGCATCAGGAGTGCCAAGTGAAGACCATGAAAAGTTCAGTATAACAGTCTTGGCTGACCCATCTGAAATCTCATGCGGATCCTTGAGTACTGAGCTCCTTGGACTTTGTAATTTCTCCCTTACTACTCAGCTCAAGCAGAATCACCATCAGTCTCCAAAGTTATATTTTGATTTACAGGACAATAAAGTCTGTCTTCATTTACAGACTTGATGAGGTTTTCATTGAAATTACAGCCTCTGGATAAACTATCTTTCGTGCACTTACAAAGGGGTACATGTAATACCTATTTCGTATATGGTTAAGAGACATTATTCTAGCATTTTCCTTTCTTCTCTAGCTTCATGTCATGTTTAGAAAATGTTTACATCCTCCTTTTGTGAGTCAGATGCGTCAAAGTCAGAAGAAAAAATATGCCAATTTTTAAGCTCTCATAGGAGCAATCCATTAATAAAATGGCTACGGATTTCTATCCAGTACGCTGCCCATTAGCTAGTACTTCTTTACAATGCAGAGATATGCACAACCAGTGAAGGTCTCTGCATTTTGTGTGTGGTAAACAGGCAAACGAAATAACTATTAAATTTCCTGTTACAGGAGAAGCTCAGTGTATCACCCTGTATTTAAACGCATTTGATCATTAGCGACTACTGAAAACAGAGGCCACGCAAAGCATGAACTTAGCAATGCGAGCATTTCTGATGACGTGTCTTTGCTTTCATGCTCAGTGCAGTATATCAGTTCTCATTTGTGAGTGCACCAACTTCCCAAACCTTGGGCGACATCAACCAGAATGGTATTATTTCCTCCCTTATTTCCACAGTGAATGTAGTTTGAGGAGTGTTCATTACAGTTTTTATTCTTCCTTGTAATAGGACTGTGCTGACACTAGTCCTTGAATTAATGAGAACAGGTGTCTTTTTGTATTTTCTCCCTCCTGTTCACCCTGTTCTCCCAACCCCTCAATCCCTTTCTTTGAGTACAGATCTGCTGCTTCTTTGTTCATGAGTAATGTGCTGGTTTTCAAGTCAATTAGTACGTAGCATCAAAAGAGGTTTGTCAGGTGTTGTTACCTGATGCTCCCCCTCTCACTGAAAACACTTTTATATACTGCTTCTTCGATATATCGTGAAACCTAATCAATAGCTAAAATACTGGAATGTATCATATTTTGTAAATGAGATACGAAGGCGATTTCCAGCTACGCCACATAGGTTTGCAAAAGGCATTTATGCACCAATGCCCCAGAAAGGGAGTCAAGAAGATGCGTTTATGGAAGTACGATAGCTTAATTTTCATTCTCTTTTTCACGAAAACAGAGGAATATCAGAGAACCACATGGGTGTCTGTGTTATAAAGCATGACGCAGAAAACGGACATTTTGATTGCATACTTGATTGCTTTTTGAAGAATTCCAGGAGTGGTTAGAAAGAGAGGCAGCATTAGACAGGGCAGAAGAAATCTGAAAAATGAGATCGTACCCAATACAGATGATGCAAAAGAGCTAGAGAGCATTATATGAACATCTGACTGTTTCAGTGAATGTCCTGTGTTAGGACAGTGGGTTGTAAAGAACACCCTCAGAATCTAAAAACATTACCTAAGACTATAAATAGCCTAACAGGAAAAAGAAATATCTTGGAGGCAGGGAGGCAGAAAAACAGTCGTTCTGGACAGGTAATGACTTGAGTCATAAGAATCAATACTAGCTGCAACTTAGTGGGTTTGTATTTTGGCCAAATATTTATTAGTTTTCACTTGTTAAGACTTAGTATGCAGTAGTTTCTGTAGGAAAATAATATTTTCCTGTACCTTGAATAAGATTAAAAAATAACTTAGAAATACCTGCCTTTCATAAGGAATATGAACTTTCCTTAACGATTTCTGCTGTCTTGATAATCAAATGTTAAAATGAATTTTCCCACACATATTTTCACCCTCAATATTGATTTCTATCAAGCAATTGGCTTTTTAAAATTCCTTCAGTTGAGAATTACTGAATAACTAATATGATTAATCCCAGTTCTTTTTCAGTTTGTATCATTATATTGGTGATTAGCTAAATGAAATAGTCTAATCATAAAATAATAGAGTTTTACATTGTGGAGAGGAGAAAGCAGCAAAGTAAATTTCAAGTTCAAAGTGAAAATTAATGATAGGTGACAACTTCAGAGGTTGACTTGAAGAAGTTATAATCTAACCTCCCCTTTTTCATCTTCTGTTTCTTCATATCCTGGGTTTGAGTCTTCCCTGAGCTATCTGGACTGAACTGAGCATACCAACGTTTTTTAATGGACTAATATACAAAACAGTAGAGGTAATATACAGAAAGGTACATGACAAATGGAGCAGGCAGTGGCAAAAGTTGGGGTTCATTATGGCTTTCATCTGCTCTTTTGAAAGTCCAGGTAAACAGCACACACACTGTTTGCAATTACAAGATGTCCAGTGGGAAGTTGCTGTGAATTTACCTTGGTTTAGAACTGTAGGGCACCCCAGATTTTCTCCACACCAGCGTTGCTCCTGAGCCTGTGTAAAACAGAGCAGTGTTGGTCACTCCCTGGGAGCAGGAACCATGCTTGGACCACACCAGGTTGCACCAGGCTGTTTTCTTTGGGTGGCTGCTATCACTTTTTACCAACTACAGAGAAAGACATGGCTCAAAGTTACATGGAGGAAATTGTCTCTTTCTTCTGACCTACCCTGGTGCAAAGCATAAGGGGTGGGAATTGTTGAGCCTTGTGTACTCATGGCAATGGTGAACAATCGCAGCCCTGGGCTTGGGAATGTCACAATACACAATAAATTCACTCTTTCCAAGCAATAGTCACTGTCACTTTCTAGTGGCACCCCCCTACATATTGGGATCTTTTCTGTATATGATTTACTTTATAAAGAGAATGGTCAAATATGCACTCAGAGTTTGTCCCATTGACAATTTACTTCCCAAAATCTTCAGCAAGCAGAGTATACTTGTATTTTCTCTTACTATAAAAAGGTTACATTTCAAACTCACATGGGATTTTCAGACCCAGCTTGGATAAAGTGACCATTAAAAATCAGAAATAAACACTTCATGCCTCAGATAAAATCCTTTCAGGTCGTTTACACCGTAAATATTAATAGCTGTGATATAAATTACATTTACTGTCCCAATTACACTGCAATAACTGTCTGGTCTATACCAGAGGACTGAATGCATCATGCAGAGACTTAATTGGCACTATTAAAGTTTGCACTAATATTTCACATTAGTCATGTTTTTTTAAATTTTGAGCTATATAAACACAGGAAGATACAGTCATTTCCTTTAGCTCATTCCTGATTTTTTCCCAAAATGTTGAGCTTTGATTAGTTGTAGTTGCTTTTAAAATCTTCAAATCAGAAGATTTCATATCTATTTTTTAGAATAAAATTGTTTTATACCATTGTAAAAGCATTTTAGCTGAAATCTCAAGATATCCTGTTAATTTATACAAAAGTAATAAAAAATTGTAAAAACTCCAGAATTTAGAGTAAGTGCTTACTGGTTCCAAGCAGGTGTTGTAGTACATGAGTGCAATGTATCTACTGACAGTAAAACCAGACACTGTGAGGATAAAAATCCTTCAAGACCAATAGCAATTTATGTAACATTCTCCAATGTTAAACTAAGAAACTGCTCTTTAAAATTATTTCTATATGTAAACAACAGATGGCCCTTCCAGTTTGTGCTAAAATATGTATGAGAGGAAGGAATGAAATGGAATGGCAGAAGATGTGATTTACTATGCTTTTTACAGTTGTGGATAGTATGACCGAGTTATGTAAATAAATGACTCACTGCAGAAAGGTCTAAATTTTATAAGCCAATACAACAAATTCCAACTGTTTTAGCTAAAAATGATGGCTTTTTTTAAAGGCCATTTTATCATGTCTAGAAGTGTCACAGGCAGCTCTTTTTATTGATGTTCTTAAACTCCGATGTGTGTATTTTGTCTTAATGTCCAATGTCCATAGACATGTATATTTGAAAATTGTGGTCTTAATATAAAATGTCGTGGGTTGTGCATGGTGTTTTCCAGATCATTGAAACCAGCCACATCACAATTACCAATTATTAAACGAAGTAGGTCACAGTGCTTCAGAGTAAGCTCGTCCTCACTCTAAAGGATGTGAAAGCTACATCATCTGCTATAAACATATATGTGTATATTTAAGCGTACAGTATAGCAGTTCGCAAAGTGCAGGAACACACGCCAACACAAAACAAGCCTCTGCTGGCTGAAAGAAGAGACTAGGTGACTCAAAAGAATTCTATTTTATGTTTTCTCACCTGTATTTAGTGTACTTTTTATTTTCCATGCCCTCCTTCAGTGCAATTATTTTAAAAGCATTTTCTTCATTTCCTTTATTTTGCTGTAACTGAATCAGAAATAAACTGCATTTCTCCTGTAAATGAATAACTACCTACAGCTGTGCAGTAATATAGAATTAAAAAAAAGAGAATTAATTAATTAATTAATATCCGAAAAAGGAAGATAAGTAGTATGTAGTATAACATAAATAAGAACTGGTACTTTCCTATATGCTGTTTTGCCCTTAAGGATTGACCTCATTCTTACTGGTTGGTACAAATACTTATGACATCCCACACAAGGTATGTAGCAAAAACAAAGAAATGGCTTGAGTGGACATCAGTGCTAAGATCCCATGAGATAAAGCTGTTTTTATAAAGGTCTCTGTTAATTGTGATGTCTAAAGGATGCATAAGGATCAAAGTTACTGCCAATAATGCCACATAACTCAGAGCATCCTCACTTCTCCTCTACAATCTTCCTCTCTGTAGTTCTTGGCACCCAATTGCTTCAGGTTAATTAGAAGTTCAAGGACAAATGTTTTGAAAAAACGAGATCTCAAAAGAAAATCTATGCTAACAGATTCACAAGCAGTTACACTGTGGATGGTAGTAATTAAAGACCCACTCCTTCTTTTGGGCCCTAATATTAAGCAAATAAAAAAATCATTCTGTTCCACAACTTAGTGCCTAAGTCCTTGGTGCTACCACTGCAATGTAGAGGTAATATGAGTTATTTGCATCTCCACCAAGGTGTGGTTACGTGTGCAGTTCTGAGTCCTAAAAAATTTTGGGTGCCAGAAAAAAGACTATGTTCCTTGCATGTCCAGTTTCAAAGGGATTGATTTAAAAGACATAAGGGGCCATATTCTGTCCTGAATTATACCAGTTCATGCTCAGTGATACATGCCTATGTGCATCTGAGCCAGTAGAAGGAAAGAGAAAGATTTGGCTGGAAGGATCTCTGCCCAGTGTTCTGCTTGTTTTACAGCCATTAGTAGAGAAATCATTCCTTTTCTTCATCCACTGAGCAACGCCTTCTTTCCGACAAAAAGTGTTAACTGTACTATTTTTATATGGTCTTAGAGATAGTGAAAAGTGAAATATTTGCTCAAGATGAAGCTGAGTCAACAAAACTCGTTGTATTCAAAATATATTGCCATGTGGGTGTTTTTCTCCCAAAACCTTAAGAGGTGAAAAGCCAGTGCTTTTATCCAGCATGCCATCCAGTCATCTGAGCAATTACTTGCTTAAAGCAAATGACGTCTAGATACCGGAGAAAGATAAAGTTAAAAGTCAATTCATTAAAAATATTTTTCTCCTCAAGGAATGATTTGGTTTTTGAAGTAAATTGGACATAAAGAACAGGAAGGAAGAAGAAAAATGTGAAATTTTATCATACCATTTTAAGTTTGATTATGTCACAGAGGAAGTAAATGGCAATAGAGTATAAAGGAATCTAATCTGTAAAGGAAGAGAAAAAGGTTAAAGAAGTCAACAGTAATTAAATGGTGATTGAAGCTGAAAGAAAATTGATCTGTGTTAGCTGAAGGCCATTCTTGCCTTTTGGGATGTTATGCATCGGTGAAGAGGGGAAAGAAAGGTTTTTCTTGTTTTGATATGGAAATATATGTCACATCTTCTTAGCCCACGGTGCTGTGACTCCAGACTGCACGGAGTTTCTGCTACACTGATTCTAGCGTCCCACGCATGCTTGTGGGTATTGTGTAAAGATAAGATGCTCTAACAAAGCTTGGCAAGGTCAAAAGGCATGGGAGCTTCAGCAGTTTGCATGCTGTTTTGTCTTGGGGCAATAAAGAAAAGCACCCTAAAGCAAATGAATCTAAACAGGGGTAGCACTGACACATCCCTGTAAAAGCTCTGCAGTGTCCAGGACTCAGGGATGCAGTGATCCACCTGCCACGCACTCAAGGTCTGGCTGTTTGGCCAACTATTCTGGAGGGATACATGGATAAGCTGGCATGAAAAGAACATATATTTACACTGAACTATGTAGAGAAGTGTTAAAAAAGACAACAGCACTGCTGAGTACTTTAAATTTTGGTTAAGTGCTTGAGAGGCTGCAATTGATTAACTTTCTGTCAGGGCAGGAAGAAATGAAGCTAAGTCTGTGACTCTGCTCAAGTCAAATGCTGTCAATCACAAACGCATTAGCTAGTGCCACTGTAAATGGTAGTTTCCAGGCCAGGCAAGAATCCACTTCATAGAAGCCTTTTATTTTTGCAAAGATCAGCAACATTTGAAGGCACCAGAACATTATGAGACGGCATGTAGACCCCAGCATGAGATGCTGAGTACAGGCTGTATCTAGACCCTGTTGTGAGATGGGGAGCACAGGCTGCAAGTGAGGCTTAGTGCTGTGCAGGAGAAGACCTTGTGGTTGATTGTTTGTGGCAGAACTAAAAATGGACTATAGTAACCAGTTACAAAACCAGCAATATTTACTGGTTAGAGACCAAATCTTGCAGCGATTGTTTTGTCACAATGTCTGTTGACAACACTGGGAGTACTGAGTGTGTAATGAGTCAGTACCGCATGTTATGGCCATAGCTATGTAGATTTGTGAAATAAGTGGATTAAAATGATAAAATCAAGTAATTTGTCTTACTTAAAGAATACCAAACAGTTATTAAATGTTCTGAGCTACAGTTTTTATGAGCTTTTTGTCACTAGAGAGAGCTGTAGATACATGCAATTAATAACATTTATGTTAAAAAAGACATTAATTCCTCCCTCAGTGAAGAATTAGGACAAATCACAAATAAAGCATAACAACCTTTTCTCTTATAAACCACTACTGGGAATCTTTCCCTTCTGTGGTGACCATGGCACTAGATGCCTGCCATCGTCTTGTTTGACCTTGTCAGGTATAACAAGGATAAAAATAATTTGAGAGGGCCACTTCAAAAAGTAACTCAGAAAGGAAAGCCAATTTATTTTTAAAAGGCACTTAGTGATCTATATTTCTCATAACTAGCTTTCAGATGTAGGAAGACAGAGGCATTTTCCATGTACTTTAAGACCAGAATGAATGTCAGTGTTCAGGTTTCCTCCAGTGAAGATGGCAAGTTTTCAGAGAATTTCTTCTGTCATTTCTGAGTGTGCTGATAACTTAGTTATAAATCCAGGCCATTCACTCAAGAGCAAAAAAATCTGTTAAACTGTGGTTCAACAAATGTCTTTGAACTTGCTTTAGTTAAAATTAACATAGATTTCCAGTATTTTCCAGTGGTCATAGACATATTGCTTCTTAATTTAATAATTAAGGGTTATTATTTCAATCAGTCTTTAATGATAACATGTCAGTAAAATATTGCATCCTATCTACCCAGCTGCTTACGTACAGACTTCACCATACAGCTCTCTTTCACACTGCAGATCATTTTGACCACTCAAATTATTCCCTTAGCTTCAGCAAAGTCTCCTCTGCATACTTTACTGTTGTAAAAGCCCCAAGCCCAACTTCTAACTGGTTTTTAGGACACCCAGGCCACTTTGTCTTGCGACAGTTCAGACTGAAGTCAGAGTATTTCAGGACCTACCATTAAAAAGATATTCACCATTTTTTTTTACCCAAGAGAGAGAAATACTAGATAAACTATGAGCTATGAGGTCAGATTAGGATTAATTCAACACTAAAGTCTCTTATTTAGAGATTAAAGCCACAGGAACTTTTTTGTACTGAAGTTCACTCTATCTAGGGCTAGTGGGACGCGAAAATTTCAGTGCTTAAATTTTAGGCATCCTGAAACTTCAGGCATCCATTTATGTTCAGGGTCTCCAAGAAGAGCACTATGTACATGGAAGCTGTCTACTATGCTGGTGTCTTTGGAGATGTGATCACAGCTAGTGCCAGCAGCTTGGTGAGGCATGGAGGTCATGAAGGCTCTCGGTAGCTCTGCCACAGGAGGCCCTTGGCCATTTTGCGTAGACACCACACAGAGCGACTGGCTTATTCCCCAGGTGGCAGCCATCGCAACTGTTCACAGGCTCATTCTTACTTTACAGCAACGTGCCATGTGAGTTTTCTTTGAGGTTGAAAATTTCTCACATTTGCTATACATAGGTGGTTTATTGCTGTACAGAGCGTCCAAATGATCCGTAGCTCCTCTGACACCGGGGTTTCAGTTCATCTGTCTAAATGCAATCACCAGCTGCGCCAGCAGATACGTCTGAGCTTATCACCGCAGGCTCACTGTATAGTCCATGGGATGTACTCAGACCTCTAAACTGGGTCAGATGAATCATTCCTCAGAAACTCCTCTTTTCTCTCTGCTGACCACAAGAGGAACTGAGGATGACTAACTCAGATGTAAACATCTACATTGCAAATGTTTTAGCTTAGGTGACATAAAACCTGAAACTAAGGAAGAGTTAAAACGTCAGGCAGCAATTTAGTGGGAGTTTTGAGACTCAGTAACACATAAACACTGGATTTAGGTGCCTAAGCAGCAGTTAGTCATATAAATCTCTTCATTGATTCAGCACTTTGGCCCAAATTCAAAGATACATAACAGAATTTGCACTTTTGAATGAGAGGTCCGAACTGGACCTCAGTACCTCAGAGGAGCTTGACAAAGCCCAGGAGGCAACACACCAAAGCTGGCCAGACCCTGCGGCAGAGCCTTGGACCCTGGAAAACCTTCTGAAGACTGGCATTTACACTCTTTCTGTCAGAGGACTCAGGCTTAGCTTCTATCTCTCTAAAGATGGGTGTCTGCATAAAAGATTGTTTTCGTATCTCTTTCTGGCTGCTGACCCTACGCAATTCAGTTTTAAGCTGGGGGACCATGGCTGAGTTCTCACTGTGATCATGGTGCGTTTGAATCTGTACCTCCCAACCTTTGGTTCCCTAAAGACCAAGTTACAGGACTGAGGAAAAAGCAAAAACACATTCATTTTTGCTGAAGTTTTATTTTATATTGCTTCTTTGAGCTATAAGGATAGTCAGTGTGGTTCTGCGGCTTACCAGCATCCACCACATAAGGGGGACAGCTGAATCCTGCCGCTGTACTGAAAGTTATATATGTGTGTTATTGAGCGGTCACATAATGGGTAACAGGAAAGGTCACAGGTGATGAGACTTTTCAAGAGAATTCCCTTCCAAAATAAATGTTCTGCCACCTAGACAATACTTTACAAATGCTGCGAGAAAAGGAATATCTTCAACAAGAAGGGAGGAAAGGGGTATTGTCCAAAAATAGCCTATCAGTGTGTTGATTAGGGCATGGATATAGGCCTCAATTATCTTAGGAAAGGGAAGGAATGGAGACCGGGACTCCACATCCCGATTTTAACCACTTTGCAAATATCAGAAAGGGAGGAAAAAGCCAACACCGCTTCTTTTAGCTGTTTTCTGTGCAAAACTAGGTTTTGTAAGAATTCTCTGATAGTGCCTAATTCCAATTGACTGTATCAACTAATATAGCTGGAAAACCGCTGCTTTCTACAGCATGAGGGCATCCTTCAAAAACCTGAAGGTATATCCAACAAGGAAAATACAATAATAATTTCTGGAAGTTTGAATATAAAAATGCAGTAAGGCCGGTAAAACTATTAAAAACTTTCCAGGGAGTCTGCAGGACTACTCGATGATCATGATACAGAAGGAAAAGATCACTTCAGAGAAGTTAAATGAATTATTTGCATCAGTGTTCTCTATGGAAGAAACTAAGGACATTCCCACTCAGGAGTATTTTGTTGTTGTTGTTGTTGTTGTTGTTGGGTAATGAGTAGAATATCTCTTTGAAATTGAAATGACTGCAGAAAAGGATAAGGAACAAATGGACAAGTAAAAAAAAATTGCGGAGAGCAGATGTTATTCAGCCAGTTGTTCTAGGACAATGCAAGGAGGCAATAGTTGAATTATTAGTGAGGGTGTGTGATTTCTTGCCTGGAATTGCCACAACAGCAGGACTGAAGAGTGACAAATGGGATGTCAGTTTTTAGAAATTATTACAGGGAAGATCTGAGGAACTGCAGGTCTGTAAGACCAATATCTACCCAGGGCACATCGGTATCATGTTTAATAAAGATAGAAATCAGGCACATCTGGAACTACTACATGTCTTTGTCCATGGAAGTATTGCTTTATAAATGTAGAGTTCTTTGAAAAATAAAAAAACATGTAGCTAAGGGTTATCCGGTAGGTATGGTCTACTTGTATTTCCAAAAAGCTTTTTACAAAATCCCTCAGTAAAGATTTTAAGAAAGTTAAACATCTGTGGCCTAAAGGGGAATTTTTGTTTAGATTAATATCTGAATGAAAGACAGAAAACAGAGGGTAGGAGTAAATGTTTAGTTTCACACTGAGGTGAAATCACCAAAAGAATTCTGCAAGGACAGTTCAATATATTTAAAATGTCCTGTAAAAAAGGATGAGCACTGTGTTCAAGTTTGATAATCATACTTAGTTACCCAGAACATCAAAGGACAAGGGGCGAACGCGGAGGACTTTATGTCACTAAGCAACTGGGCAATAAAATGGTGAAGGAAATTCAGTGTTCATAAATGTAAAGTGGTGTACATGGGAAAACTCTAAGTCATTTAGAAAATCATAGAAGCATAGAATGCTTTAGGTTGGAAGGCACCTTAAACATTATCTAGTTCCAAGACCCCTGCTATGGGCAGGGACACCTCCCCACCTGGTTGCTCAAAGCCCCATCCAACCTGGCCTTGAACACTTCCAGGGATGGAGCCTCCACAACTTCTCTAGGCAACCTGTTCCAGTGACTCACCACCCCCATAGTGAAAAATTTCTTCCTGATACCTCGTCTAAATCTACCCTTTTCCAGTTTGAAGCCATAACCCCTCATCCTATCACTATGTGCCTTTGTAAAAGTCCCTCTCCAGTTTTCTTGTAGGCCCCCTTCAGATACTGGATGGCTGCCATAAGGTCTCCCTGGAGCCTTCTTTTCTCCAGGCTGAAAAACTAAAAAACCCTAACACTCTCATCCTGTCAATGTCAAAATGGTGGTCTTTGAGATGATCTCACCATTCAGGAGTGAGATCTAGGTGCAAAGGAGGATAACTCTATCAAAGTGTTATACAAATATTGAATAGCAGTGAAAAAAACAAGTGAAACGTTAAGAATTTTTTGGAGAGTAGACAGAGGGCATCACCATGCTGCTGTATAAAGCCATGATCTACTGATGTCCTAAGACTCTGTAAAGTTGTGATCTCCTTGTCTCAAAATGGATGCAGTAGATCTAAACCAGGATCTACGCAATGAGGTCTGGAGAAGAGGTTTAGATCTATGAAATCACCAGTGGTATCAAGAGCTAGATAGATAACTTTTCTTCACAAACTCTTCCAGTACCAGAACTAGTGGGCATGCAGCGAAGCCAAATGGAGATGAAAATAGTTGAAAGCTGGATGTGAGGCTTAGTGCGAAGTACCACACAGAATTGACTTGCTCTTATTTCTCCATGGGCACGTGCTTATGTCCACGGCCACAGGCCGAAAATAGAGCTACAGTGACATTTGATCTGAATTAGTAAGGTCATGTATATATTTTTAAATTAGTGTTTATATGTGTTCTAAACTTCAGGGTTCATAAACTAGGGTGCCTGAGGAGTCTAAACCTCTCCATGGAATAGGCAGCTGGTGGGTGGACGTTGTGAGGACCACAATTGTATAGGAGCTCCAAAGTCAATTCTCCTCTCCTTTTCAGGTTTTGCAGAGATACTGTTGGCAGTTTCACATTGGAAAAGGCAAGGACTGAAAGGACATGGAAAAGAAACTGCTCTTCAGTGACACAAAGGGATGTCTAAAGGCCAAGATTAACACGTTGGCTGAGCTGCAGTAAAGCTTGTTCCTCAGTTCTCTCTATATTACTTAGTTTGTATACAAACAGAATATTCAGCAATGCAATGCATGCTTGTGCAGTGCCCGTTGCACGCAAGTCCAATATCCAAAATATCCAGAATGCTGGGTTGTACTTGTGGCAAAGATAACTGTATATTTTTCCAGTCAATATGAGATATGCTACTGGATATCTCATCTTCAAATATCTGTATTGCTCTGTCATGCTTCACTTTCCATTTTAATGAAGTATAAAGTACTTCACTTTCCCTGGCCAGTCAACCTCCCTAGTTTTTCAGAACTTAACTTCCAGAAATACTTAACTGCCAGGACCCAGAAGTTGAAGGGGGATTCTTATCATTGATTTAATACAATTCCATACTTGGCAACCTTGTACTTTACTTTTGTCGTAATATCTACATGATGGTGTATTTGACATCAGAAATGGAAAATACTTCTTTTGTACTAAACATAGGTGTAAAATCATAACCAACTAGTTGAGGCCTTAGTTTTCTAAACTCTGATCTAACACAAGTAATGACTTCTGGGCTTCACATACAGAAAAGTAATACATATTTATTCTTGACCTCAAGAGTAATCCTGGTGACTGTAACCGTGTCTGAGATAATGGAACTCAACAAATTTCTGCCCAGAAGTTTTTGTGGCATGGGATGACAATTGCTTTATATTTCAGTTTCTTGCATTGCTCAGAAACCATAGATTCTGAGTTTGGTTCTAACTGAAATGTTTCCAGATTCTTATAGCCTTATTTTATGGGGGGATACTTTGCTTTGCA
The DNA here is from genome assembly GCA_013398295.1 of Chionis minor. Taxonomy (NCBI): domain Eukaryota; kingdom Metazoa; phylum Chordata; class Aves; order Charadriiformes; family Chionidae; genus Chionis; species Chionis minor. The sequence continues at coordinate 856,944 of VZSF01001194.1, read as the reverse complement.
GTGAAATAAATTACTCATAGAAGAAGATACCACTTACCACAGCTGAGTATGTTAACTACTAATCCATGGTAAGTTAACTACTAATCCATGGTTGGCTAAGGAGGGTTTCTTAGTGGTAACAAGCACACCGCCTTCTGTCATATTAAGGATCTTCAGTAATAAGTCCTAGACCACCTGACAGGAAAAAATGATACATAATTTTTATTTTCTGTGTTTTTGATAAAGAGACAGTAAAACTTAGTCACTGATAAATTCACAAGAATTAATGGCAACAAGTGTAAAAAACAAGTTCCAAATAGGATATGACCAATTATCTTGCATACAAACATGATTCCAAATTCTTTAATTCTGGCAAGAAAATAAGTCAGGAAATCATGAGCTCAAAAGTTTTTAACAAAAGGAATGAGTTACCACACAACATAGACCTAAATTTTTAAACTCATTGCCAAAGTACATTACAGAAGCCAAAGCTATAAATGAGCTTACCAAATAATTGCACAAATTAATGAAAGAGAATGTCCGTTAAGTGCTATTAAACCCGAACACTTGGATATAAGTTCCAGCTATTGTAGTCCGTGATTCACAGATGGCCAGGAACCAGAAGGCAGCACCAGTGAAAGGAGCGTGGGAGGATCGTCTTACGAGCATCTTTTCCTGGCCAGTGTCAAAGTCAAAGTAGCGAGGTTTATGCTGTCCTCATCACAAGGAGTACTAGCCAAAGTTTCTTCTAAGTGTAAACAGAACTGGACTGAAGCACCTTTCTTAGGTAGCCAGCAACTTTAAAAAAAAAGGAAAAATTAAAGACTTTTAACAGTTTCTTGGGTGATCTTTTAAGGGTAGGTTGCATCATATATAAGTAGTTGCAATACCCTAGGAAAGCAATTTACATTTACAGTTAATACTACTATATCAACAAAAAGAAAGGGGTTGAGTTCCTCCCACTCTCCACACACTGACCTACTCTCCTGCTGTAAGTGTTTTCGGAGAGCAATTGTGACCTGAAGAGATGTTTCATTCTTGAAAGTACTCTTTTAATTCACAGTGGAACACGCCTGAATTTTACAGGTCTCTACCAAAAAAAAGTTTTTTGTGAATAGTTGGTGAAAGAAGCCTAAGGAAAATGTGTATCTAATCCTATTAGCTGACTTAATTTAGAATTATTAAAAGCCTTGATACACAGGATTTAACACAATCTTTCTAGCAGGGTGTGATGTAATCTATTTTTGTTCCTCAGCTAGCAGATGGCTTACCTTTAAGTAATTTCCAATATGTTAGGAGATCAAAAGCCATCCTTACGCCACAGAGGCAGTAATCGTTCCTCTCTGCTGGGGGTTGCTTGGTACTGCGGTGGGGATATGCAAAGGCTGCTGGCATTTCCAAACATAGAAGGCCGACATTTCTTCAGACTTTGAAGTTAATAATCCTTCAGAAGTTGAAAAACTGAGAGATTTTCAAAACCCTTTTAATGTTCTATATGCCATGTGCTAAAGTAAATATCTGTAAGTAATCACTGCGGACTAGTGCAAGGAAGTGCTGCACACGGGAGCGCGGGGCGCAAGCCATGGTGGGGCATGTCACACACACTGCTCTGCTGCGGCAGGGTCACTCCGGGAGTGGGGGGTCCCACTGGGTGGCAGGACTCACCCGCAGGACCCCGGTGATCAGCTCAGTGCACACCAAAGAGCGCCGCTGCCGCTGGACCCGAAACGTCGCACCGTAGCCCTATGCGCGGCCTCAGAGCATCCCTTCTCTGGGCTCTCCCTTGCCGAAGCTCTGTTTGCAGTGGCACTGTGTGTCACAGACACAGTCTGGTGGCTTCCTTTCCGCAGAGAGGGCAATGTTTTGTTTTCCTGCAAATGGGAGACTCAGCCCTAAAACGCCTGTTAGCAGATGGCTTCAGACAATAGAGGGGAAGTGATTAGGATTGCCCGTGATAGCCTTACTGAGAGTACGCCGCGCAGTTTCCAAAGCAGGCGTATTAAATTGCCTGGTATCTAACCCTATGTCAACTTTTAAAAGTCACTTTGGTATAGGTAGTTTCAATTTCCCTCCCTGGAGCAGTACTGCCCAGCTGTCTGGTGATGAAAAGACTATACCAACTGGGAAAGAAGAGCGCTGGCCCAGCAAGGAGCGGTGGTCTGGCCAGGTCCTTGCTTCCGAGCAGGGGGCTCAGACATTTTGAATAAAACCAGCCAAGTCTTAAAAAAATTGCCTACTGGGCACAACCTTTCCGGCTTCTGATCACGACGCATTTATTTGGGAATCACAGGTTTTGCTCTTCTCGCATTAAAAATCACAGTTAACATCACTGTTTCTCTCTAAATATAATTGAGCTGTTGGAAATTTCTAATCAACTTTTTTCTACGGCCAAAGAGTGAAAAAATTAGTGCTCAGAAAAAGTAATGACAGGGTCTGTACTTAAGTGATGCCAATACTGACTCATTAAAATAATTAAATAATTTAAAATTAACTCTGAAATTAGGTTAACCTATACAAAGGCCTAAGATTACTGAAATAACTTAAGGCCATTTCATGTTAAATTAAAAATAATACTTGAGTTAAGCGTATTTATTCTCAAAATTTTAAGAGAGTACCCACTATTCAGGAGCAGGAAGTCAGTGACTGAACACCTGGAAAAATGTTTGCTTTTGCCAGCTGTAGCTTGTCCACAGGTGCAGAGAAGGGGTTTTTTTCTGCATTTGGACTTATTCAAGTCATTCATTCAAGCTGAGAAACTGATCGGGTACTGAAAAAACAGGAAAGTTTGCTTTTTCTTTCAATCTGTGAATAAGAATTGGGTGGTAGAGACTAGGGTATATTAGTTTAAAACTCTTAAAGAATAGCAAGAAAAATTCAAGGGCATTAAAGGAATATAGACATATCTTAGTCAATTTTAACATATTTTGATAACAAAAATCATAACTTGCCAGAACATTCCAATTATCTAGAAACATTTTTACAGCAGTTTCCTGCAAGCATCCCAAACCAATTTATAGGCTATTCTTGAGCCAAACATTAATCATCTAGTTGGTAGGGAGTATAAGATACTGTTTTATGAGGGTAAGACAGCGCAAAAATAAAAAGTCTGAAAGACATACAGTATGCTATAATATCGTTACAAAAAATATGCATAAGGCATGCCTGCTGCACAGCACAGCGGATACTGCCTGGGCGATTTGAGGTGCCTGGGGGTGGCCACAACATCTGGAAGCCAAGGCAGATGTGTGCCTGCCTGCCTGCGGAGGCAGCCAGATGCCCATTCCTGGGGTGCGGGGAGCCGAATCCTTTGCAGGGAGCAGTCAGGAGCATGACAGATGCGTTGGACACCGGGGAGTCCCTGGTCACCCATCCCACCACACAGCCCAGCATGGGGTGCTGGGTGCAGGGCAGCTTCTGGTCCCCAGGGCTCAGGCAGAGCTTCTGCCCATGCAGCCCAGTGGCACAGAGGATGAGGAGGGCTCATTAGCCGCTCTCGGCTGAATTCAAGCAAGTGCAGAAACCTTTTTTCGCTGTTTAACTCCCCCAGCAGGAGAACTGACTCAAAGAAAGGTTAGGGCAGGACCACGTCAGGGCTCTGCAGTGAAAAGAAAGGAATTGTACTGAAAGCATGGCCAGGAGTATCGCCTTGGTCCAATTTACTTCTGCTAAGGTTGCAATGAATGCAGCAACAGTTTTAAGTCGTTCACAGGCTCAGGAATCAGCTTAATTTTTCCAGACACGAGTATGGGGGAAAATCAGATATTGCACACTCTGGAGTAGGGTTCAGCAACTGATTGCTAAGAATAGGAAAAATGTTGCCAAGGATACTCTTTATTTGCAATCATGAAAAACCTCTCATAAACAGTCTACTATTTGGGGCATACTGTAAATGTCTGTTATACTCGGGGGAACTAGAGACAAAAAACGACAGTTGTAGTCGTTGTGTACTAGCTGACAACTCCCCATGCAACCCCAACAGTTTCGGCTGCAGTAGCCCCCCCCGCCTTGCTCAGGTCCCTTCTGTTCCCTCCCCATGGCTTGGGGATGCCCAGGGCAAAGCAGTGGGCTCAGCTGTAGCTAATTCTGGCTTTTTTCTTCCTGTCATCTTTTCCTGAGAGAGATATTCTCCATGCATGGAGATTTACCCCTCTTCTCCAGGACTTCTGCAGCTGGACTGGCTGTGCCTCACCTCCCCTTGCGAACCTTCGCCGCCTGCTTCACCGTGCATAAGGATTTCTCACACCCTGTTTCGAGGTGACCTGGGTGTATCCCCCTCCCCAGCTGCTGCTTCTCCCACTCTGTGCTCCCATCTGTCCCTTCTCTTTTTACTCTACAAAAGTCCATGATTTTTGTTCAGTGCTGTTCACCAGAACTGAAGAGAACTGTCTCCAGAACTGAAGAGCTATCTGGTTTATCTCCGTTTTCAAGTTAGGAAACTGATGCTCAGAGCAAGGATGTTAATTTTCCAGGATCCTGGTGCTTTAGTCAGTCACCTCTGCTTCCTCCCTAAGCTCTCCACTTTTAATAAAATGAGCCTTTGCTTTGACTTCAATGTCTATTATTAATGAGAAACCTACACTTAGGGGAAGGCTAAAATTCACTTGTAGTCTCACTGTCCAATGCTCATAAAAATGAAATCTCTTCAGTCAGGTGGAATCGAACAACAGGTTCAAGCAACTAATAATGTGCTGTGTGACCACAGAAGGAAAAACAACCAGGCATCCCACATTAGGAAGACACCTTTGTATAATCGGGGGAAATCAAGTAAGATTTCCTTTGATGGCACATATATTGCAGAGATATCTCAGTGCAAAGCAGTCTCCTTCCCCATGGCAGCATGGGAAATCAAAAATCTAAGTTAGCAATGGGTGTCTGAGGAGAAGTATGAATCTTGTAGCCATTAAAATAGAAGGGGAAAAAATCTCCTCTCTGATTCGCACTTGCATTTCTACTGGGTATTCTGTATTCTTTCCTCTAGCTAAGCTGGACTGTATGCCCAAAGGAAACAAAATGAATGACTCTACAATAGGCTGAAAACAGGGAACATCCAGGGTTCATGCCAATTAAAAAAATGAACATGTCCTCAAGTTCATAGCTCAGTGCCTCAGATTCAAGTCCCCATCTGAGCACGCATTTGCAAAATACAGACGTTGTAGCAATGCTTCCCAAGTATACTTGCTGCCTGAAATACGAACTGAGGACGAACCTCAGGCTGGCATATTAGCAAAAGCAAAAGACACCAGTTTCTTCCGAGCACAGCACAGGGAACAATTATGCACAAAAATCTCTGATATATATTCCAGTGCAGGCCAATGCACTGCACTGGAATATATAAAGCCCTTTGACATAAAGGGCTTGTCAAAATGAATATGAGATGACTACTGTGTGTCTGTATATATAGAAAAAAGCATAGCACAGCAGTGGCTGCACAGCACTTTCTGTATTCCTACTGTGTACCAGGCAAAGATTTTTCAGTTCATACATCATTCACAACTTGCTACAGGGATTCCACAAAGCCAGTACATATCCTTTGCACAAAGGAAGGGTGGAAAAAAGAATAGATTCAGAAAAGAAAAGATTCTGAAAATATGTCTGCCGGATGAGTAGTCAGTGTCAGGGGCACTAACAATACACAAAGCTTAGCAGAAGCAAAATAAATAAGTAAACAGTGACATTGCCCCTGCCCTGTCCAAGCCACTACGAAGCAGAGCGCTGCCTCTGATATCATGGTGTATCTCCTCACTGCAGAGAGAGCGAGCAACCCCCCTAGGGTTTTCTTCCCGTTCCCCCAAGAAGTATTTGCACCATTTGGCATAGAAAGGGCGAGGGAAAGGAAGAGGAGAATGAGTATAAGGAATTATGTGAGGGGGAATCAACTCACCCAGCTTCAGCAATCTACAAGGTAGGTGTATCATCTAGGATACTTATTAGGCTCTTTTATAGTGTGTAGGGAGAGAGAGGCCCTTCCAAGGGCCATATATTTCTTCTCTCTTCACAGGCTATTGTGCGAACGTGACGACAACAACAGAGGTGAACATGGATGGACAGTGGATAAGCACTATTGTATTTGCTCTTTAGACATGACACCTACCATCTTGGCCAGGGATTGAACCCAAAACCTCTTTTGCTGAAAAATTCTCATCTTTTCTGCAGAAGAGTCTCTGCACAGGCACACACAGGAACATCTACTCACCAGTAGACCTATACGGGTCATCCCACCAAATCAGAGAGTTGTTGCAATTCAGAAGGCAAATTTGCAGCTAGAAAGTTCAAACACAGTGGCAAGGCAGCGCAGGATAACATAGATCCAAATAATCTTTTCTGGTTTGATCCCTTTTTGGTATTGAAAACAGCAAAATGAAGGAATTTTTTGGCACAAATAATTTGTGGAGCAGGCGCAGCAGCATGAAGAGAAGATACTCCAAAAATGAACCCCCTTTTTACCCTCACTCCCCCAAAATTTTGTAAGAAATGACAATAATAGCTAGTGTGATTGATGACTATCAGGTAATGCCTGCTGTTGTGTTCCTTGATGCACCATCCTTAACCCACTATTTAAGTAAACTATGCTGAAAAGAAAATTTTGAAGGGCTTCATATAGGGCTTTATATCCCTATAGGTTCTGTGCCAGAAGCAGTGGTTAAAAAGTAGTTTATAGATACTATATTACACACAAGGCAGTGCTGCAGCATAGTGCCAAGCCCAGATCTAATCTAGAAATGTGTTTTAACTCTGAAATGAATACTGTAATGCAGACAGCCTGCTAGTTCGGTTTCAACCATATTTTATCTCCTGGGGTTCTGAGCTGATTGTAGCAGAAAAAAAAGGTGCCAAGACCATCTCTTGTATTAAAATATATGGGTTACATATGCACCAAGTTTTATACGCAGTTTAGACTTAAATATCAGCAGCATAAGGCATGTTGCGATGTAAACTGTTTTCAGATGTGTCTATGGGCTTGAGTGGAAAGGAAAATATTAACGGTACTCAAGACTGATGGCAGTCAGGACCCAGAAGGTGAGCTGCAAAGTTCTGAAGGGGAGCTGCTGTGTTTCTCAAAAGCTACAACCTTGACATTGAGGTTAGCTCTATTTCTCCCTTATACAGCAACGTGTTGCATTATGGCTGTCTAAATATTCCTGGAAACGTTTCAGAGATTTTGTGACCCAGATGTGGATTATGTGTAACACTAACTATGTACATGCTGGAGATGATTACACTGGGAGCTTTCAGATTCCATTCTGCACGTGTAGCACTGAAAAGAAACTTGACTTGTACTTATGAAATTCCTTTTGACCATAAGAAAAACAGAAGGAAACCCCCTTTGGAGACTTCCATAATGCAAAACAGGAAACAGGGCTGTCAAGAGTGGAAAGTTTGCAGCACAGGAAAAACAATGGACTATATAAACATAAACGCCATTATCAGATACTCTGCAATGGCCTTGCAATAGGTCTAAAGTTGAAAATATGCAGTGGTTTGTGTTTTCATTCAGATCTGAAGATTGCTTTATGGGCTATTCCTGTTCCCATTGAGATCAAGTGGTTTTTGCATATTGACAAATGGGCATAGGTTAAAACCAGGGGTAGTGGTTTAAAAAAGACACTCTTTATGAGTGTTTTCAGCATCTTGATTCATTTCTGTTCCTTGTTTTTGCATATCTTCACAGTCAAAGCCATTGAATTGGCGCAGCTCTCACCAAGGTTTCTTGGGTAGCAACACAATGAGCTTCAATAATAGCATCTAAATTTTAAAAGTAGGATGATGGTATCCCAAAGTTCCGTCCATAACTTTAATTTCTCTACAGGATTGACAAAGGGGCAGATTTTTCATTGGCATGGGAGACTCTGTTCTAGGGAAAGTAACGCAGCTCCCCACTTATATCTCTGTTAGGGACACTCTTCCAAGGCTTCCCTCAACAGGAGGAAACACAGAGAATGCCACAGTCTGGCTGCCTTATGCTCGAGAACTGCAGAGGAAGAAGCTGATTATTGATTCGGAATATTCCTACAGTGCTCCAGGGCTCACTGGTGGTAGAGGGACAGCTTGCAGACATACTTTAAAACCATAAAACCATTTAAAACAACTCAGCAGTCTCTAGGGAGCAGATGGCCTCTTAGGCTCCCAGCGAAAGACAAAGCAATCTCAAGATAGCTTCTGCTAGCTTACATTTATACTTTAAGGTCTGTGTTGCAGCAAAATTCACTAGAATAGAATGTAATCAAGCTAGAAGCTATCCTGTTTTTAACTCAAGGTCTGGGAGTTTTCCAGATAAATGTTATCACCCATCATCCTACTAGGTAGCTTTCTGGGTCCTTTGTGCTGGTGCCAGAGAAGGCTCTAAGACACATTTACAGGGCAAAAGTTGTATCCTTGTCCCACAGGTTTTGTGGTACTACAAGTGGAGAAGGAGAGGCCTCTGATTAAATATAGATGTTTACATTGAGGTGGTCACCAATGCCATTAATATCAGTGGAACCACTGCATGCTTCATTTCACTCCAAAGCTTTAAAAACAGCCCGTATAAAATGGGTGTTTCTCTGCATGGATTGTAAATTGAGACTAACTTGGGCAACTGCATCCACAGTGTAAATATCAGTATTTAGGTCAGATGAATTCCACCCCCCACTTACACTTTCCAAGAACACCCAGGAGCCCAAGCAGGTCACTTGCATGTTGCAGCACGGTTACCCTGAAAAGGGCTGAATTCAGCCCAGTCTTCGCTGTGGCACTGGCTCCCTGTTGCAGACGTAACCAGACTGAAGATGGCACAGGACAGGAACAGCTCTCTTATGCGCTTGCTGCAAGCACAGAAGATTTTAGAGAAAAAATATATTCTTCTCCAGGTGGAATATACGCATCCCGGGCTTCCCACTGCCTTCAGTAACAGAGCAACACAGAGGTCTATTGTATGCCGCTTCCTCTCTGCTTCTGTATGACTGCTGTAGTGAGAGTTGGACGTTGCTCTTGGAGTCTGTAGACTGACTTAGACCTGGTGAGAGAGATTGTGGTGTTGATCTGTTATACCGAATGCATCACTCATCTTTATCTTTGGAGATACTTCCCAGCTCTTTTGTTATTCCTGTACTTGAAATCATGGTGTTGGTAGAGCATCAGTAGCTTTTACTTTGCTAAAGCTAACACTAAATATTTTTAAAAGTCTCTTCTGCCTTAAGAATCAGAAATTAAATATTTTCATGGCCTCTAGAAAATTATCTCTTTTGTCTAAAGCAACTTCACTGGCAATGTTTAGATCTGATAATCGGATTACTACCATGTTGAAAGATACACCCCCAAGCGAATGAATAATGTAATTTCTTTGTAGCACAGAAGATATCAACCTGAAATGGCACCTTCCTCTCTGGATGATCTCTACTATCTTAAAATAATATGATTCAATCAAAGCTGGTTGGTTTATTGAAAACAAGGAAGAGTGCATTCGCTAAGTGGAACCGAATAATACTTGTTTGTCTTCCAAATACTAAGTTTGCCCTTTCACCCTACCCTACTCACAGGGTGCTTTATCCATCCCTGGGAACTGCCTCCCAGCATCTCTTGGGTATCCGCAGCCTTGGTGGCCATGCATAGATGGGAGGTCTCTGATGAAGGAGGCCCTGTTTCCCCTGGCTCAGCTGGTAGGGTTTCCACTCCCTGTGCCTGGGAAAAGGTCTTTTGTCTGTAATGCTCAGTCCCACTGTGCCTCAGCATCGATCAAAAGTCATCTTCCTGGCCTCTATTTTCAGTTTCTTTCCTTTTCAGAGTCTCTGAGCAAATGAGGAACTGAGCAGTTATGTAAAGAGAGCACAGAAGGGGGCATCTGCCTTTGTGGTCACCCCTTACTCCATGCCGTTCTGGATGGTTGTCCCAAAATGATGGTTAAAAAGTGGTGATTATGCTGTGCCAAGAGGACAGCCGAGGGTTTCAATTTGTTAGAGTATTCTCTGCATTTTCTAGTCCTGCAGTTCCATGGAGGTTTTCCTAAATGAGCTGTGGCTGAGGGAAGTACAAAAATTAACTGCCTCTCTTCAGGATATAAGGTATAAAATTAAAGCGATCATAAAGAAGAAACCATGCTTCTAACAGCCAAAGGCTCAACTTCTGTCAGCTCAGTGCTGAGCTCTCCCCACCATTGTCTGCCCTTGGAATTAGATTCCAGTTGCCGTTTTCTGAAGTACCTCATTGACTACAGCTTAAATTTTCCTTGTGTATGATTTGAAAAGCCTGGCTATACTTTCTCTTCACCCCAGCCACATCATTTTCAATAACTCCTTTATTCTGGAATTAATGACAGAGCATACTTCATGGTCCTGTTGTACAGATCCTAGGAACAAATGACTTCAGACTGCTCTAGTCATCGAGGAGAGATAGGACCTCCACAGGGCAATTCATCTTACCTATCTTAAACACCTGTTTTAGGACAGAATAAATCACCCTCTGGAAGTGCCTATCACTTCCCATTGGCTATTAAGGGACCCTAATAACTGGCAGAGAAAAAATGCCTAACTTCAGAGCTATAACATGAAGGATGATGAAGCTCATCATAAATAGGCAGCTGAACGTTTCACCTAGGCTGGTTCCCTAACTGGAAAAGGACTCCAGACAAATGTTAGCATCCCCAAACTTTGTGTCATCACAGGAAAGCTGATTTTCATTAAGGAATGAAGAGAAATGCTGTTGAAATGCTTCCTTGTTAACACCTTGGAAGAAGAAAGCAAGCAGGAATATCCAAGAGAGAACATTAAATACAAGCTGGTAGCTGCCAGCAGGAGGAACCCCAAGCTATACATATTAACTTCTATGAGGTTCCTTTAACTTTGCATGGTAGGATTATGTCAGACATAACAAAGACAACGTTCTGAAATTGTTTATGAAATCAACACTGATGTACAAATCAAGGAAATAAAAACCTTAACTTCAGAGTATAAATTATTAGGTATATAAAGCCATCTGCATCCTCCATCCAGCAGGATGGACTCATCGGACGAGATTGCATTAATTTCCTAGAAGTGGCTGGATGGTGCATGCAACTTGGTACATTGTGAAAGATGCAGTAAGAGAAGCTAAAATGGGGCTGCTGGTCGTGGTATGACTGCCGCTTCTTTATGCTGAAGTACAAGTCCAAAGCATGGCAGGGAATCTTTTCAAAATTCTTCCAGAAATGGAGGTTTTACCCACAGAAGAGTATCTCCCAGAAAACTTGTTTTGTTCCCTCTGTCCACCGGATCAGACAAAACAAAAGCTTTTTCTACAAGCAATTTATAAAAGGAAACACTGAATGTTTAAGAAAAATTTCTCAAGAAAATGCAAATGAGGACAAATAAACTCAGAAAAAAAATTTCTATCTCTCTATGTAAGGTGTTTTTAAAGCACTCAGTTTTATTTGAGGATATTTAAAATCTTGAACCTCTCATCAGGAAAGAAATAACAGATCAACAGAAATAGAAGTTTGGAATGTATAGTTGTACAGATTTGATTTCAGCCATAATTATTTGATTCTTAATTTTTCTGGTTTCAAACTAACCATTATCCCAAGGATGTCAGTAGAGATATTGCTTATTTTGCTCAGCCAGTTTGGGAAATGGCAAACTTGAGGGAAATGGTGGGTCAGGGACCAGAGAACAATACTGCAGTTGAATTCATTTTCAGTAGTCAGTGTTGCTTAGACACATAATTTTTATCTTCTCTGGGACATGAAAAGTTGTACATGTACACAGGACCAAACCAATGACTTACAGGTAACAAATGTCATAGAATAATTCTAAGAAAACCAAGGTGAAGGTAGGTACCTGGAAAGCTCACTAATTTAAAGTCACTCTAGGGGTTTTTAAAGACAAGTTGTAATGAGTCATGTTTTACAGGGATTAGTTTGGTCACTCTAAAAAATGAGATAAAAAAGTTTTCAGTGCTGAGGTTTCCATCCTTCATCCTTGAGTATCTCCCTGAGTATCTCAACATCATGCAGACAGATGCATCCTCTAGCCTCTTACTGTTATGCAAAGGATCAGCGCAATTACTTCTACCTTATTACTCAAGGAGAGAGATAGGCAAACTACACTGCAAACGGATGCACGTATCTAGCAGCTACCTCATTTTTTTAATGGAAATTTGATGTTTAAATTGCACAGTCTGGGGCAAGCACCTGAAATATCCTCAAGAAAGTGCAGAACCCAGACACATAGATGGAGCGTATTGGATTGCCCCCTAGCATAATTGGCATTGCTACTATCACTAACCTTAGTACACGCAGTTGCTTGAAAGTGAACATCTTTGCTTGTACTGTTATTCACATGGGACCATATTTCCACACCCCCGCCCCCAATAAACAGTGACTATTGTCATTAATCAAGAAGAAATCCTTCTATGTGGATCCTACCTGGACTTAAGCAAAGCATTTGACACTGTCCCGCATGACATCCTAGTCTCCAAATTGGAGAGTCATGGGTTCGATGAATGGGCCACTCGGTGGATAAGGAACTGGCTGGATGGCCGCACTCAAAGGGTTGTGGTTAATGGGTCAATGTCCACGTGGCGGCCAGTGACGAGTGGTGTCCCACAAGGGTCAGTACTGGGACCAGTCCTATTTAACATCTTTGTTGGAGACATGGACAGTGGGATCGAGTGCACCCTCAGCAAGTTTGCCGATGACGCCAAGCTCGGTGGCGCAGTTGACACACTGGAGGGAAGGGGTGCCATCCAGAGGGACCTGGACAGGCTTGAGAGGTGGGCTAATGCAAATGGCATGAAGTTCAACCAAGCCAAGTGCAGAGTCCTACACCTGGGACGTGGCAATCCCAGGCATAAATACAGGCTGGGCAGAGAATGGCTGGAGAGCAGCCCTGAGGAGAAGGACTTGGGAGTGCTCATGGATGAGAAGCTCAACATGAGCCGGCAGTGCGCGCTGGCAGCCCAGAAAGCCAACCGTATCCTGGGTTGCATCAAAAGAAGCGTGGCCAGCAGGGCACGGGAGGTGATTCTCCCCCTCTACTCTGCGCTTGTGAGACCCCACCTGGAGTACTGTGTCCAGCTCTGGAGTCCTCAACATAGAAAGGACATGGAACTGTTGGAACAGGTCCAGCGAAGGGCCACTAAGATGATTAGAGGGATGGAGCACCTCTCCTATGAGGACAGGCTGAGAGAGCTGGGGCTGTTCAGCCTGGAGAAGAGAAGGCTCCGGGGAGACCTGATAGCAGCCTTTCAGTATCTGAAGGGAGCCTACAGGAGAGCTGGAGAGGGACTCTTTGTCAGGAAGTCTAGTGATAGGACAAGGGGTAATGGTTTTAAATTGGAAGAGGGGAGATTTAGATTAGATATTAGGAAGAAGTTCTTTACTGTGAGGGTGGTGAGGCACTGGAACAGGTTGCCCAGAGAAGTTGTGGAGGCCCCATCCCTGGAAGTGTTTAAAGCCAGGCTGGATGGGGCTTTGAGCAACCTGCTGTAGTCAGAGGTGTCCCTGCCCATGGCAGGGGGGTTGGAACTTGATGATCTTTACGGTCCCTTCCAACTCTAACCATTCTATGATTCTATGATTTTGGCTGGAGTCACTACTGCCCCACGGAACATCACAGGAGGCAGCAGGACCGCAGCTGTGCCCAGAGCATCTCTCCACTGCCGAGCTTCTCCCTGCAATCCGACCCTGAGGAATCTGTTCATCTATCAAAGAAGCACAAAGAGTTAAAGCAACAGGTGTAGTATCAAAGATGACAAGCCTTTCCCACTTTCATCTCTGAGAAAAGCAGCAGCATAATGAAGATAAATAGGAATTTTACAGACAGGTAATCACATGATAACGGATTCCTGTTATTTAATACCACCAGAGCTATTTCAAATAGTGTTAGGACTTGTCTGTGCCCACCAGTATCAAGTTCTGCTAATCAGTGATCTGTAAATGTGAATGGTTCATTAGGGCCCCGAGAACAGCTGTCCGTGTCCGCTCAGGATTAGATTACAGGATATCATTAACTTGGATTCTATATATGCTCCAAGGCTTTTGTTGCAACTGACTATAATTCTTTCTTTTTTTTCCCCAACAGTCCTGGAAATCAGGAGGGCTAAAGGCTAAGGTTTCTGTTTTACCTGCTTCTGTTCAGTGTCATTTTAATGTACATTCGAAAGAAAGCTGTAAATATAATGTTCATTGTAACTAGTGCAATAAAACACAGAATAGTTTCATGCCTCTTGCACATGCCTGTGCTCAAGCTTTATAGTTGAATTGTTTTAGTGGAATGACTTAAATCCACTCTAATCTCCTACCGCCTGTAAAATATGTAAAAATACATATATATATATATATAAAGCCACATTATATATTTCAGAGAAAGCTTTTCAGTTTACTTTAGTGACTCTTATCTGATAAAATAATACCTCGGTTTGGCTATTACTGCATGACTTAAGTACAATTCCGGAAACATAAGGCTGAGTATGCTCCTTCCCATGAACTGTACTCTAATTATGGTATGGGTTGTTTGATTTTAAACGCTTCCTACTACAATGAGAAATTTATAGGGCATATATAGAAAAAATGGTGGTCATTTGTTTCCTTACTGTTTTTGAGGCAATTTGATTCTTTCTACTTTTTTCTGCATTAATTCTAAGAGAGATCAGCAAATCAAAGAAAAAGATGGATTTACAATTGATGGAATTAGTAGCGGGAATAAAACCCAACCAATACATTATTAGCTGAATGTTATTCAATTATCTTGACTATTATTCTTCCAGGGTAATTAAACAATGACAAGTTGTATTCATGAATCATTTATTCAAATAAAAATACCCAAATTCAGTAGTCAGTGTGAATAATGATACCAGCAAAAAGGCAGAAAAGAATACTCTAAGGGAGTCATTGCTGTCTATAGCAAATGTGGGTTTATAATAGCCTGTTTTACTCATCTCAGCTATTATGCAATTACTGATTAGTAGATCTGTTATTAGATACTAGGCCTGATCATTCACTACTGTTCTTATAAGCAGATTTCTTATATTCAATATGAGTATGACCAAAATCTACTTATTTCAGTACATGCAACAGGATTAGCTTCCTAGAACAGCTTGCTAATTAGTAAGATTAATTAATTAAGATTAATTAGATTAGTAAACTATTAATGCAAACTGTAGATATCTGGATATAATATGATGCTCAAGCTAGGGCTCTAGGGTAAAAAGTGTTTTTGAAAGAAACTTTCCAGATTTTGCTGCCAAAAATCCATTCCTCGTAACAGGCCCTGCCGAAAATCCAGATACGGCATACGCCACATATTTGGGTAGCATGCTGAATGGCATGGCTCTGAAGTGGGGCTGTCAGTCCCTACCTAGACACCAAAGTGAGAGGCTTGGTTCTCTCCAGGAGAAGCTCATAAAACATCTGCGACAGGAGTTGGACTGGCCCCCTTATCAGTAAATATCACTCTTCCTCTAAATCCCTAAATGCACTCTAATGGAGAGCCCCTTTGCAATTTAAAAAAAAAAGTCCCAAATTTATAAAACTGCTTGATAAAGCTAAACAGAATACACGTGAGCTACAGAGGCAAAAGCTGCCTGAAAGAAAACAATGCATCTGTGGAGGTTCAAGGTGCCATTTATGGAGCCCAATTATGTATCCGGGTCTTGATTGTCTCCTGTTCCTTCTGAACAGGCTTTTCCATAGGGATGACTTCAGATCGTGATAGTTAGACACTGAAGCCTGAAAACACTGGCCATATCATTTATATTTCCATAGCCTGAATCCAAAAATGTTAATGCTCCTGATCTGGCATGAGTGCTTAATAAGGTAAGAGAGCAGAATTAAACCCAGTTGTGCGTGCTGTGCCCTTGAACCTATGGCTGTGAAAATGTGTTCACTTTTGCTCTGTATAAATGATGTGCTACATAC
This sequence comes from Chionis minor, assembly GCA_013398295.1. Lineage (NCBI taxonomy): Eukaryota > Metazoa > Chordata > Aves > Charadriiformes > Chionidae > Chionis > Chionis minor. Next base: position 841,100 of record VZSF01001194.1, on the reverse strand, counting down.
ATTTTCTTAGCGAAAGACAGGCAAAATAAGACTGGGGTTTTAAACAATTTCATATGATCTTTGCTTAGAATAAGAGTGTATTTGTCTTTAAAAATGGAAGGCACTGGGGACTGTCTTTGACAGAAACTGCATCACGGAAATTCTCAGATGCTAACCCACCGACCCACAGCCCTTGGCTGCAGATGCTAAAAACCCTGTTTTAACGTTCTGCTGTAAGTGTGCGTGCCTTGCTGAAACACCCCTCAGGGGCTGCCCATACCTCCTCTTTCTGACAGGACAGGAGACCATCCCCAAAACCACGGACGGCCCATGAAGTCCCAAGGGGTGCCCCTGGGCTGGCAGGCTGCAGGCAGTGGTCTAGGACGGGGGGAGCCACACTGGCCCCAGGACACCGGCAGTGGGAAAAGGGGGGACAGGTGAGATCTTTCTGGTCACTTGCCTACTCTTCTACATCTTGCTCAGCTCCCTGATGGTATCCTAGCAGGACATCTGCTTGGGCAAATTTCTGGAGTACACAGTCTGCCAGCCCATGATGACAATTTAGACTGAGTAGAAAATTAGCCTGAAACCAATTTATTGCTGGAATATTAAAGTGAATCAAAACAAAATCATTGGTGGTCAAATTAGTTTAGTTACAATGGCCTGCAGGTACTGCAGAGCTGTGAGGCTTGTGGTTTGGGTTGGCATGTATTTCTCGCAGCTGGAGATGTTGTCACAACAATGGGAAGCAGATTGTAGGTCATGTTGTGTAAAGCAAAACTTCCGTCTCAGTTGGGAGAGCTCAACACAGAGCACAGGCATCACGCAGGGCCAGAGGGGCAGCCTGTTGTACAGCGGTTTGGGAACTTCTACCAAGCTGTATGAAGGCATTTGCAAGCTCTGTGTGTGGGATGATCAACAGTAATCTCTAAGCATTTATCAACATGGCTGGAGAAAACCCATCTTCTTTATCTTTCTGAAGGGTATCTTCCTATAGGTAGAAGCTGTAAAGAATGTACATGGCGTTTGCATGCTAGCCATTAGAGTAAAAGATTCCATCACTATTAAAGCCATAGTACTGAAACCTATTGGCAAAGCAGAGTCCTGGCTATAAAACTGGGTAAACAATAAAAAAATAAGATCCATGACTACTTTATTTAGTCACGAAACATTACCTATCACTAATAATGCTTATTAATGAAAAAACGTAATATCAAGCCACCTGGTATGAAAAGGTAAGTGTCAAAGGAGCAATAAACTACAAATAATTGATATGAAACAAAATACAACAGACAAGGTACTGATGCTTTTTCACAAAAGGTTCATCTTTTAGCTCTGTGCAATAACTGCTATGGAAATTCTGGCGAGACCTCAGTTCTCTGTTGCAATGCTGGGGAAGGATTAATGTTGGAATCTACTGGCAGGACAAATCACAGCAATGTGCTTGATGTATTTTTCAAAAGCGTTCATTTTAATACAGGAATCTTTCTATCTGACATAGCTTAGTCAGGGAATAGTAATTACAGGTAATCATTCAACTCATTTAGTGCAAATTTTTTATTTTTTCCCAAATGAATAATAGGGCTATTGTAAAAGAGAATGTTGCTACCCCAACTTTCTTTTGATAAAGCGATAATAAGAGACATAATAAAATGCTGTGATGAAAACAAAGTCACAGCTCCGACTCTTTTCCTACAGCTTTTCTTGCAGCTGTGGCCCAAATTATAGGAGTTTTCCACACACTTAACTCTGGCTCTAATTTACAGTAAGTAGGTTTACCATGGGCATCTGGAAATATGTGATTTTTCTTTCATCATATTGATTTATATGACTGTAATTATGACTATCATGGTGTTTGGGAAAAATACTAGTTCTCCTGTTACCTGCTTGGACTTGTTATGTTGTGCAAACTACTGTAGGGCTTTTTCCAAAAAAACCACATCTGCATGCTGGCTTCTTTACCCTGTTGTCCTATCTGCTCTGTCCTGGGCATGTGGGAGCTGGAGCACAGAGGGACAGGAAAATGCGCAAGGTTGCCTGTGATGATGACAGCAAGGATCAGACATGAGAAGCCTGGTCTGATGAATGCTTTAGATGTTTCGTCATAAAAATGTAAACCTTTCCACCCCCATGAAATCAGGGCCAAAGAAGATGATGGCTTCTTTGAGCTGTGCCTCTATTTGTAGTGTTGAGACCAAAACCCCAGATCGAAACGTCCTGAGGCTCTCCAAAATTTGAATTCTAGATCCAGGTCTGGACCCACATTTTGCATTTTGGGCACATTTCTGAGTAAGTAGGAGCAGCGGTACCCCATTGATCCAACATTCACAGCGATAGGCAGACAGACATTAAAACACAGCAAAGACAACTCCCCAGCGCAGTTAAATGCCTAAAGAAGGGACTCAAGCTGCTGCTTTGGAAGTACCTGAGGAAGACTTTCAGATGTCCCAGTCTTTTGCATCAGCTTGCCAGTCAGTTCTTTTCATCATTAAACTCAGCAAGGATCATTAACACAGTGACTGGCTCACCTTCACCTGTGTAAAATACATCCTATAAAAATCCCATTGAATTCTGTGAAGATTCAGAGCAGGAACAATCTCTTTTCCTGTGAACCTGTGCTCTTTATTGTCTTTAAATCAAGAAAGACCATTATGAGAAAAGATTGCTCTGGGACTATTTGGGGAAACTGGTTCAGAAACTGGGGTATGTGTAAAGCCTTCACTTCTTACAGGAAGCAAACTGTTCTGCCATGTGAGCAAACCGTTAGGGTTTATTTGGTTTAATTGACATATTTATGTGGCTGGCATGAAAGGGCATGATGTGGGCATAAAGCCTGACTTCCTGTGAAAATGAGATTCATATGGCTTTGTTGTTGGTATAAGCATACATCTACGTATACATTTAAAGTTTTTTGACTTCTGGGATTTGACTTATGCTACAATCTGTATGAAAATAGCTAGCCACTCGATGAGAAAGCTAGTATTTTGCCCACATTAAGGGAAAAGCATCAGTGAGTACCTTCCCCTTTATGAAATGCCAGAGAATCTCAATGTGGGACACCGACCCTTGGGAAGACAAGGTCGCTGTTAGATCCACTGCTCACAGAGCACCCTGCCTCTTTAGGCAATATTTAATGCTATGTTAATAAAAGCTACTTGTACAACACTCGGGTTTTAAACCTCCGGAACTGGGAGATGCTGGAGACCTCTTCAGGAGATGGCCAGTTATTTGGGCAATGTCCTCCCACAGGTAGGACTTTATCACAAGGGAGATGAGCAGAAGATACCATCACCTGTGGCTTCTGTGCTCTGACATTTTTCTGAATCAGTTGCTCTGTTTCAGTTGATATATAGACCACGTTTCTACAGAAACACAGCCATGGGGTCGTTGTTATTTGTGTGACCTCTTGGGCTTCCGCAGACCCACACTTTGTCAATACAGCTTTTCAAGATGTTACATATTTCAACCAAGCTCACAATGGGGTTAATTCTCACAGATCATTCATTTCCACAAGAACCATCATACCAGGAAACTGTCTGCAAGAAATCAGAAGACTGTCCCAGAGCCCTGATAAAAGTCCTCAGGCAGGGAGTTCCCACCTTCCTAGATACCAAAAGCATGAATATTGTGGGACCTGCATATGCTGCTCCATCCTGCTTTGCTGTTCTCCACATGTGCAAAATACATAAACTAAGTGGAAAGTGGCTGTTTAAAGTGGCTAAAGGCATCCACTAGCTTGCCAAGTGTATTTACAGCACATCTAAAAATTGTTGCTAGGATAACTAAAATGTTTATTGGCAGAATATGAGGAGAGAATTTTATAAAATGTTTGCTTCTGGACAATAAAAAGGAGGAGAGGGTGATGATTGTACTTCTGAATGTCTGCAACCCAAAAGTTTGCACAGTCCCAAATCCCAGCCCATTTATAATGATATATAAATGTCATGCCTTCCATGTCTGAGTAGAAGCCAAGCTAAAGACACATGACATCTGCTCCAGATGAAACTGATTCATGCGTATAATGTATTTCCACATATATAACAACTTCCTCAATTTTTTTTTTGCAGTTACCAAGGAATTATTTGGGGCATCTGGGGAGGATTGTGAGTGTAACAGTACTGGCTTGTTAAGAGAGTTTGGAATTCAAATTCCCCTCATGAAGATGAGAAGTAACAACTCGGTAACAGATATCTTGTAAAGAATTATCCATTTCTTATGCACAGATAATTCCATTATCTGTGTGTCCTGACACACACACAGATATGTGAGAGATTTTCGTACGCTGAAGTGGATATTCCAGGCTTCATTTGTTTCCTCTGACATTCCTGAAAAATGTGACTTTCTTTATTTTTTCTTGTGCAACAAATGCTACAGAGACAAATGCTACAGCCTTTAAGTGGAAGCAATGCTGCAGTACTGCTCAGCCACAGTGGTCTTCATCAGCTTGGTACTCCCCAATCACGTGGAAATCTAGTCAACTGGTACAGTGCTCTGCAATTGATTACAGCTTGCCACCACTTGAAGGACACACTCCCTCCCAACATACAACGTTGCTGGTATCAGCACCTGCATATTTTACAGGTTTTATGTTACTGCAGTTGTTAAATCTATTCCATCTTTCCTTTGACACCCACACCGGTTAATCTACAGTCCCGAATTCACAAGGGCTCAGTGCTCATCTAATAAAAAGTTAGTCTCTGCCCCAGTAGCATTTACTGCATCATCACTTTTCTTGCAGGACATGAATTTTTCAACAGCTTGTGAAAAGTTGTGAACAGAGCCTTAATTAAAACCACATTCAGCAGAAAGGTATCTTACATTAGGACTGAAGGAAAGACCTGGGTAATATTAAGCAGCTGTTAAAATACACAATTAAGTCAAGCTAATTGTTATTACTGGCAGTGCCAATGACAGATGAGCAGTGAAACGCTTGACTGAACAGGCCTTTGGTCAAACAACTGATGTTGCATAGCTATTCTGCAGTAGGCTCCTGACCCCTATTGAATACAGAGATATAATACTGACAGTTAGATAAACAATGCAATTTGTAGGAGTATCAAAAGCATTGTCCTTCCTCCTGTTCTTACTGAAAAATAGTGGCTGGCTGAATTCAGATGTGAGAAGCCCTAATGAGAGTTCATAGTTTTGAGGGACAGGAACCACAAAGGCAGTCTGCTCTCCTGACACAGATTCACAACCTCTTCCAGTAATTCCCATTCAGTAACTCGTGGCTGAACTGGAATACAGCCCATTAAACAGGCATGCACTCTTCATTTTACAGATACCAGGGATGGAGATTCTGCATATTTTTCCAGAAGTCCTAAAGTTTCTAAAAGTTTCAGGATTCAGGTAACAAAGACAGCATAACAATTTCTTGCCTTCCCACCCTCTGGCTACTCCCTCTCACTTCTGTGCTGCTGCTCCCTCATTTGTGCCAATGCAGCTCTTTGTGGATCCATGCTGTAAACCAGATTGCTGTAATGATTAAAAAAAACCCATGGGAACCTCTCAGTTTGACTTAATTACAGAAGAAGCATATTGTTAACTGCCTCCTTATAGGCTGAGGCATTGCTGCAATCTTGATTTAGTCTTTTTCCACACGCTTTGTAATTATTTACATCCAAAGTGTGTATAAAAGGCTAAGTTTCTGCTATGGAAAAGCTTTACAACCGCTACAACTGTACTGCTCTTACTATGCACTTAGAAGTAAGTGAGCAGGTTTCATCGCAACTGTCAATTCAGGAAGTTATTGGAAAGGTGAAAATTGAACACAGGCACTTGAGTAGCTGGACAAGAGCATGAGAGATCTCTGATTTACAGATCCAATTTTACACCAAACTGCAAGCAAGGCAGATCATTCAATATCTCAGTTTTCCCTTTAGTTTAGAAGTGGGACTCATGGTGTCTTCCCTTGGCAAGGCTTGTCTATTGACCCCCTAGGAGTCTTTTTGAGCTTGTAGGAAGTTAAGGAAGAGTACTTTCCTTACAGGGTCAGCCACAAGACTGTTTTCCATCATTTGAGCCTACCTGGGAGACTGGGGGTTGACAACCAGTTCCAACACAAAAGCTCCTTGGGGCATTTCTGCACTTGAAGGACTTTGTGGCATCAGCTGGTCTGGCAATCATACCTGGCAGTAAAGGGTCCAAAGGAAGTGTCTTCTGCTTAAACCTCTGCTCCTTGGCCAGCATGATGACTAAGTACCTGCTCTGCCTACATACAGCCCTGCTGTTCATTGGGAGCAGCCTTGTGCATGTGGGAAACAGATTGTCCTCAGCACCTACACTAAGACACAGGAATTTACTCTTGAAGCAGCTTACCTTCTTGGCAAATTCTCCACTCAGTGTTTTCTTCTTTGTCCTCATGTCCCAGGAGAAGGCTCCTAATCCCTCAGCGTTTACTGTGTGCACACTCCATGGCTGAGGAGACGGAAAAGGAACTTTTATGTGTTGATGTTGGTTTTGCTCTGAAAGGTGCTCACGTACATGGTGATGGGCACGTTGGAGGAACCTGAATAGTACAGAATAAGCTGCCAGCTCTGTTTGAAATCACTTTCTTCCCAGTGAGGTGGTTCTGCTTGCGCCTTCATCCTGTAGAAAGACATTATCATTCATTTAATACAGCTTAAAGTGGAAAGATAAGAGTATTGTCTCTGTGTGGGGGACTCATCTAAGGCTGCAGTTCGTTTCTGAGCTGGTGAGCAAACAGGAGCAGTTACAGGAGGGAATACAAGTGAACAATGTAGAACAAGCCTGATGAGATCCACAGATGAATAGTTCTCTTTCTAATCTCTTCCTTTAAAGAAAAAAGGAAGGAATAAGACTGGAAATAAAGCACTAGGTTTTTAACAGTGCGTGCAATTAACTATTGAAACAGCTTGCTGTGGATTCCCCTTCATTTGAAGGCTTTCAAACAAGGCGGGATGTCTTTCTAAAACAGATTCAAACAGAATCAGCCTTGATGGCAGGATTCCTGTGTTGTGCAGGGGCTCGGATGAGATTTTTGTTACAACCCTCCTGGCCTCAGGCTCCCAGTAAGTTTGACTTTAGTTGCTCTCCCTCTGCATGGTGGGAAAAGGGCATATTTTTTTAACCAGACAGCAAAGCAATAATTTAATTCTTGGTGATCGCATATTGCACATATATATAGTTTTAGTTGTAGACTCATACAAAAAAAATTCTGTATCTCCATCATGTCCTTGTCTTTTCTTTACTCCTGTTAATTAAATTTTTAAGTTTCCAGCTCCTGTGACTAAAGCCACTAAAACCAGCACCAAGAGTAGAAAGCAGCTCCTTGTTCTAAACCTACTAGGATTAAATATCAGACAGAAAAATAAAGCATCATATAAAGATGCACAGCAAGGTCAAAGATTTTTATACATCTGTGTGGATCAGATAATGGGACTTTGCTGTGTATCATTATCTTCCCAGTATGATCTTAAAAGTACTGCTTATTTTAAAAATCAACTAGTGTTTAAACTTAGGCACCTGATGTCATTTTGGACACCTAAGGTTACCTAAAAGTTGCATGGGCTTGGTACGTATAACACAGGGTGACAGAAGAGGCTTGTGCCCTTCCAGAGTGACAACAGGACGGCAGGCAGGACGGCCAGGAGGCCCTGAATTCTTACCAGCACCTGTGCTCCACCATGGAGTTACTGGGACAGCAGTTCACTTCCCAGCTGTCTAATATATAAAGCAAACTACCGTTTTGGTTTTTTTTTAATTCTAAACTGTATTGATTTAAGAAAGAAAATTATATGCAATTAAGACTTCAGATGACCTACACTGGTCTGTCTTCATTAATTTAAGATAGGGCTATATTATGCTATCTGAGAACTTATCCCATAACACTTAATTACTTGAATAGCATTTGTGATAGGTAACTGATTTCAAGAGAATTATGTTAAAGTCAGGGCTGTCAGTGAACCTTCCTGACAGTAATCTAAGCTACCGTTCTGGTCTCTTTTCAGTGTTATTTATGGCTGGCTAACTTGACTACCAGATAGAAAGTACACAAACGCAGCCATTAAAAGATCTATTCCAGATAACAGATTATCTTGGAGGTAACAGTGTTTGTGTTCAACATTTTGTCAAAATACCAAGCTGGTCCTGTGGGAGCCTGGAAAATATTTTCCTTCCCTTTGAGGTCTCGGTTCTGCTCAATGTGACCTGTACAGCAACCACTGTGAGAATATGGTGTTTACTTTGAGCTTACATTTTCAGTCTTACTGCAATTATAATAATTAGTAGGATCTGGTCTCTGTTTTCTTTCTGAGTGTTAATCCTGTTCATCATCACTTATAAGCATTGACCAGCACTCTAAATAGGTTAATTAACTGCAAATTTATTTATAGTCATCCTGAATAAGAGGCATAAGCCTAAACGAATTGCCTGCATCCACTGTTCAAAATCCAAATTCAGATCCCTTCTCAAAAGGTCCCTATTTTGACACATTGGACTGAAATCCCCAGTGCATGCATCCTGGCCTTCAGGCTTATCTGGAATCTACATCTGAATAATGTTTGGCTTTCAGCCTCTGTATTTAGGAAAAACAAATGTCTCTAAAAAGTCATCATCTAACAGCAGAACTCAGACAATAAATCAGGCCAGCTGGCACTATTTGGTCAGAAATGAATAACAAACTTCCAAAAATTGAGATCTAAAAGTTGAAAATTAGGTAATAGAAAGTTAAATAATAATAGAAAGCAGCTTAAAAAGAGACATGTTTTTTGGTGTTTGATTTTGTTGGGGTATTTTTTGTAGTGACTAAATAATAGAATTTTGTTCTGTTAATTCTGTTAATAGAATTTTCCTTTTTTACAAACTGTTTTAAAATTATGGTAATTCCTGTTGTTTTTCCATAGTGTTGGTTTTGGTTTTTCTTAATCTTTGTAGACATTTTGCAGCTCAAAGGGTGGCCTATAATATGCAGTAAGGTGGTATTGACACTCTTTTTGCTCCTTGATTAGGAAGATATATCCATGTACACTTGAAAAATTTCCTTACTTCAGACAATATTGTCCAAGGAAATATCAAGAATGCTTTGGTCTTCTTGCATTGAGGGTAAAACCTGTAAGTCAGTGTTTACAAAATGTGTCTTGTTGCTCTTGATATAATTTCCACAGCTGAGATATTTCAAATCCCCTTTCCTGAGTTGCATCTCAGTTAAATGCTCCTTAAGAAAAAAAGAAACTTTTTCTGCTGTTGCAGCTCACTCCTTTCCAGAGACAAGGATCTCACACCAGTCACTGTCAGTGCCACCTTCAAGTTATTAAATTATTTTAAAGGAAATGTTTAAATAAGTGCATATGTTTCCAGTTTCTCCTTTTGGATTGTGCCCAGAAGATGTACTAATGTTGGCTATGCAGAACACTCTGCCTGTAGCATGAAAGCAAGATCATCTGACCATGTCCATCCAAACTGAAACCGGCTGTATACAACACCCAACTTGTCTTCTCTGGAAGAAACTGAAACACCAAGAAGACTTATACACAAAGAAAAGGAGGGAAATCATTATTTAGTACTGCATAAAAAATATGAAGAAATCTGATAGTAAGCATATAACCACCCAGGAGATCTCAGTACAAGAAATGAGAATGATTTGCCCTAAACCTCTCGAACAGGGTTCATTAACTTCAGCTATCTACTGAGTAGGTGACTAATGTAAATTTTCATCAGAATTCCTTGATAAGCAATGGGGAAAGATAGACTCTTTCACAGTACCCATTATCCAGTTTCAATATAGGTGTTTACAGTAGGTGGGATGAATAACACTCAGTCGGTGGGATGAATAACACTCTAAAGATGTGTATCTCCATATAGGCTCCATATTTAGAGACTAGATAATTTGCTTAGACTAGACACCTAAATTGCAGATAACTGAAATTAGGGGAGTTGGATCTTGCCCTGGGTGCCTGGCTGAGCAGAGAATATTTCTGAAGTTGCTTAGAAAATGAATGCTGCACTGCTTAGGAAGGCTTCTAATCACTCATGGTCCTTCCTGGGCTTCATAAGCTGGTGTGCTTTGTCCAGGACCTACTGCAGAACTTGAAAATGTACTCTGCAGAAAGTCTGACACAACAAGGCACCCCAGGATTGTTGGGAAGAGAGCAAAGCACATGAGCGCTGGGTCTGGTGCTGACTTGGAGCTCATAAGCCCAGCTGGACCCAAACTAACCCAAGTATTGTTAAGGAGTACTCCCAACCGTATCTCTGGAGAAAGAGGACTTGTCATCAGTAACAGCAATCGACTTCCAATGGCTCCATGCCAGTTCATGGCACTGAGCAAACAAGCCTTCCCAGAGTCTGAGAGAGGTGTCTCAACACCTCTGCTTCCAAATTTCTGAGGGTCCTGTTAGTGGAAACACAGGGCTGGCTCAGCACAGCACCATTTTCATTTGGCTGAGGTCTACTGGGTGGGATTGTGACTCAACCTGTCCCTAAAATAAGCTTAGCTGTACGCCTGAGTGGCACTGTGTAGTCGGTAGGACCACCTCAGTGCCTCTGCTTTCAGACCACGGTTAATCCACACTGCAGATAAACGACCCCCTGAGTACTAATTGTTGACTGCAGCTTCTACTTTCCAAATCTGTCACTGAGAGTCCCAAGTGCCCTAAGGCTGAGGACCAAAACCCGTGTGCTACATGAAATGTACCAAAATCCCACTCTGCACCCCTTCTTCTGTCTGTTCTCTCTCTGAAGGCATTTAGAAAGAAGCCCTAAGGCTGTAATATTCTTTTCTGTTGAAAGGCACCACTCACGTAGGCCTGCCTGCCATGGCAGTTTTTCTTGTTATAACATGCAGGAGTACTGAGGGTCTCACGTGACAGCTATGGCAGGTTTACCGGCTTGTTTTTATTGGCCTGAGACACTCATTGGGGTAATGTGCGAGGAAGTGGTGGCAACAATGCCTGCATGGTCCACCTGTCTCCAGAGGCACTGCCTGAGAAGGTCTGCCCCAACAGCAAAAAGCTTTCGCACCAGTGTCAAGCTTTTAGTTAGGATAGTCTCGTTCTGGCACGCTTTACCAGGAGGACTGGAAGCCGGGCCTATGGGCAAATGCCTCCCCATCACGTTCCCACAACGTGGCATTAGCTCACTTAATGGGCTCTCAGGAGTAGGACAGGCAATGGGCTAATGAAAGCAGTTTCCCAACAGTTTCCCAACCAAGCTGGAGGGTGAGCTTCGGACAGACGCATGCATAGATCCTATGCAAAAGCAACAGAAAGGAAACACCTCCATCAAATATTTTGACAAGTTTCTTTTGAATCCATTAGTAGCACTCCTAATAATTCATACAGGGATAGCGAAGATCTCAGATAATGTGACGATTCAGTCTTATTTTTTCCAAATTTATTTTTTACAAAGTTCATGAAATCATACACAGAATCAAAGTTAAAGGACTATTATTAAGACTGACATGTCAATAATTCAGTGTGAATACTAAAGCTGCCAGTGCAAGCTTAATCTGGTCTCTTTGGTGTGTGCACATTATGATAGCCTTTAATTACACAGTCACAGATTGCTTCATGGTGAGGTAACCATCTCTCTGCGACACTGCTGGGAATTTGCTGGTCTGACATCAGAAATGAAGTTTGGAGGTTTTCTCACAAAGCGGGGAGGTCTTGGTGTGCTTCTCCCGTGGGGCAGGAGAAAAGGAGGGACCTTCAAAAGGCTGCCCTCACTGTCTGCCGTCAATGCTGTGCCTGGACTGGTCCCTGCTCCGCAGGCGAGATGATGTACCCATTACAGCAGAGGTGTGGACCTCGGCTCAGAGAAAGATAGGGAGCTGTATTTTGCATGTGAGAGAACATGCTGAATAAGGTAGGGAGTATCAAGGGAGAAAGGAGGAGGATTTTCAGCTTGTCAAGAGATAAGGGAGCTTGATAACATTATGGAAAGCTAGAACTTTCCTCCTTTTCTGGAGGAGTTTTGGCAGTGTAAATGAAGCAATGGGTTTACAATATCTTGGTAGCCTCCTAGCAGCAAGAAGTCAAGACAGAGACATAAAAAAGTAGATTTACTGGCGGTATTTGCTTTTTATTCCACTATATCACATTCATACAAAGCATTCTTGCATGCATACTCACTACCTTGTTCTCAAGGGCTAACATACATGTTATCTGACCATTTGCTGCAGGGTCAGTCTGTGCTGACTCAAGTCTTCTGAAGGACAGAAGGGAAACTTTAAGTTTTATCTGAAAGATGTCCTAGGATGCTATTATGTATTAAAGGACATAATTAACCAATTCTGAGCTACATTCTGATCGAATTGAATGAGTTCTAGTAGAGTCTGTACTTTGATACAACTGCTGTTTTAAGAAATTATTTTCTTCCATTTCTACCAACATAGGCTTTCAGCTTTTCTAGCGCTCATGAGTATCTTTGAATGAACATTTATTCATATAAATGCATGTATTTGTTTTTTAACACAACCATTGTCATATACATGCCAGAAGAATTAGTGAGGAGGTGCAGATCGATGTGCTCTAAGTATGTTGATTTTCTACCCGTCTAATTAATCTAATCTTGGTAGTCTTTGTAAATGCCTTGCCCAGTTTCCAAGGGAGAAAAAGCTTAAACCAGGACAGCTGGTGCCCATCTCAGTCTGCATAAGGGTGCAAAACTAGGAAGCAACCAGAAAAGCAGTGATGCTCCCTTTTCACTTGAACGTGTGGTTACTTGTTATTAGTTGGGTGCCTGGAGCCTGAGGAGTTTAAGAATTCATTCAGCTTTGGAGGATCACCTAGCAACAGTGTCTGGGAAACCACTGCTCTGAGGGATTTTTCTCTTTATTATGTTTTCAAATACGAGGCAAGAGTGTGCAAAGCCTCACATGAGATCAAAATCTAAGCAAAGCAGCATTCAGCATCCAGTTATCACGATAACAGGAGTCATAAAAATAGGCTGCCTTAGACTACTCAAATTATATGGAAAAATTGTATTCCCCAAACATTTGTGCAAACAAAGTCAGTCTCACTTAAAAGTTCACTGGAAGTCAGTGGTGCAGGCAATATGAAATAAGATTTGATTTAAAATATGTATGGCCAGGAAAAAACGCATTCAGCCATCTTCCAGACCCATATTGGTGTGGGATGCATTATACTACAAAAACAGGGCATTACTGCAAATCAACAAAATGCAATTATTCAAACTGGAATTTGACCAGGACATCCATCTGAACTTCTTCTCCTTCAAAAAATAGTACTGTTTTGAGACCAAATGTCCTGCAGAAAGTTTGGGGGATGGGGATGGCTTTTTTTCCCCTTCATTTGCTCTAATAGCCATTGGATTATTTCCAAAAATGTCTCATTTAGACTTCATTTAAAAAACAGATAAGATCACTCCCACACTAGGTCGTGGTCCTGCAGGCTGCTGCAGGAGGGACGGTCTGTACCTATCACATCACGATCTTCATGTGAGCGGGATAAAGGAATACGGAGAAAACATTAAGTTCATTTTTCAGTTCTGAAGACTTTAATCTTGCATCTGTGATAAAAGTAGGCCACATACTGTGGATGTCTCACCATTATCCTGTGGGGACAAAGTGTTTAACAGTGTGTTTTGACTTGTATGCCTGTAGGAGCTTCTGCATACTCTCTCTCCTTTTTCTCTTTCACACACACAGGGAATATTTGTTCTTCAAATAACCTGATGTATTAGAGGACTGTTAAAACTACTGCAAGCCAAAGAATCAGTAATAAATTTGTCTGTATGATATATATGGACTGGCATATCATCACAATGAATTATTTAATTAACTATGGTAATGATAGCACATTGACATATGAAATGCTGAGGTGAATAAAGAGGTGCTTTGAAGTGCAGAAATATTTGGAGTCAGCTGAGGGAGACTAAACAATTTTTAATATAGGTTTCTGAGCAAGTGGTTGCATCTCCCTGCTCAGAAAAGTCCCCTGTCCAAACCCACTCTCTAATAAACTCCAAACACAGCTGGACGTAAGGTGCTTGCTGCCATGGGTTCAAGTAAAATCAGGTGGTAGTCGTAGTCTCCAGCTCACAAAGGAGAAGCTAATGGTCACTTAGAGGAATGTGAGAAGACACATGGAAGTCCAGAGCATCAATCTTTAAAATCAGGGACAGATGGAGCCAAATAAAGAGCCAGTTTTTCCACTTGCACTTTGATTATGATGGCTGGGCACATTTGTTCCTGTACAGGCAGAGCAGGGAGGCCTCCCTTTGTTGCAGAATAAAGACAGTGGTGTGGTCTTCCTTTTGTGAACTGTGCGATCAATCATCATTAGTGGTAAGACCACAGCAGTGTCCAGAGCCTCTGTCAAATCAACGTCTTCTACCAAAATGTCTACATGCCATAATATCCCCTGCTCGCCAAAATTAAACTTTGAGTGAGAAGTATACTTTATATACAGGAAACCATGGCAAGAAATTATAAGCAAGTCATCAAGTGTAGGATTCATCTCATCCAGTTTGACTTGTCTGCAGTGTAGACAAGTCTGAGCTCATGGCCCCGAGTTCACAGCACAATCAGAGGTGGGAAATGCACACTTTAATAATGTCTGCTCCTTACTAGACAACTACTTTCAACTGAAATTAGTTGTGTCTAAGAGTGTCTATTTTCCTGTACTAATTGTAAAAGAAAACCAGGTAACTAACTCAGGTGTATGTACATAAAAATAAAACCCTGGCATGTCGGCATTATTTTGGGTGCATTTAAAGCACTTAATGGAACTTTTAGAGGTACCTGGGGCCCAAGTTATCTGAGATACCTGGGCACCTAATTACCTCTTTAGCCTATTTAAACATGTGTATATGTATATATCAGAGCCCCTCATCTGATCCTGAGAGTTGAGCTCTGACTTCCCTGAATCCCCAAGTCTCCTTCTGAGGTCAATGAGTGAGGTGGGTACAGAAGAAATGCTGAGTTATGACTAAATTTTTTTTTTTTCTCACCTTTTGTGACTCCTGTGTAGCTAGGCATTATGTGGCAAAAATAGAGTTTCTAATCACATACCATTTTCCACAATGGCCCTTGGCCTTTGCTTCCTGGTCCAAAAATCACAAAGCCATGTTTATTTTAACATCTTAAGAATGTAAACCGATTGAAAAATATGAAGATAAAGAGGGGGTATCACCAGCTAAATAGCAGAGTAATAAATATCCAGTGACATTAGAAGGCTTTTTGCAGGATACCAAGGGGAGTTCAACCTCCCTGGGCTGGATTGCAAAACACTAACTCTTTTAAGCCAAAAGAAAGAGAAATAAATTATCCTGGTGATATTTATTTGCTTGTAGCATTTCTCTCGACTGCATCCCTCTCTCTGAGTACCTTACTCTGCTTCCCATACCATGGAAACTGTTGATTTTCAGGATCTCCTGGAAAAGCAGAACCTGGCAAACACAGGGCAGGGCCCCTGTTTTTTATACCATGTCTTCACTGACAAAAATGCAGGGTGTTTTACCTCTGGAAGGTAAAGTTGATGTTAGTTGTCCGCTATAAAACCATGGTGGAGACATGACGCTAATATTCTGAGGCTGAATCTCTCCTTTGCAATCAAAAATTGTTTAGGAAAGGCTCTTGGGGCCCCTGCAGACAGCCCTATTTGATGGAAGGGCTGTCTTGTGTCTCTGTAACTCAGCCTTGTGAAGGGCATAAGTGTGTCCTGTCACTCAGTATCCAGCTTTTTTCTCTGGTTCTTACTCCAGAGCTTTTCACCAGGGAAAGGCCCCAGGGAAGGACCGCTACTCTACTGAGAGGCAACTGGGAGAAGATGACCACGAGCAGAGAAGTTACATACAATAAGGTAATTATTGTATGTTAGTTATCTTGTTACCAAAACAAATGAAGCAACAGAAACTTCCATGTTTTTGTTTCAAAGAAAGTCAAGTCTCCAAGCTTTTCAGGCCCACTTCCCCACTTGTGTGTGGGGTTGCGCAGCATGGGTACTACCAAAATACACATGGTACATTCGACTCACATAGAATCATAGAATCACTTGGGTTGGACGAGACCTTCAAGATCATCGAGTCCAACCATAAACCTACACTGCCAAAACCACCCCTAAACCATGTCCCTCAGCACCACGTCTACCTGTCTTTTAAATACCTCCGGGCGATTCCACCACCTCCCTGGGCACATGGAGGTGATTTTTTTAAATGATCTCAGAGCTGAGGGGAGTAAGGGTTTGGTCACTGGGTGTGGATACCGGGGAGACAAAGGCTACAGAGGGAACAAAATGCATCCTCCTCCCTCGGAGGTTCCAGCATGACTGCTCTCTAGGCAGCCCTGATGGAGAGGAGAAGGGAGGAAGATATCTATTATTCTTCCCCTTTCTCAGATGGGGTCACAGAGAATATCTCCTTCAAGAATATTCCCTGTGGGTGGTTGCATGCTGCACACCATATTTTCTGCAGACGTGACCCTAAAAGGCACAGCACGTATCTGGCAAAAGATGTGTTCAGCCATTATCACTTGAACTTGTGTGCCGATTATTCTTCAGGGACAAAGACAGTTAGAGGTGATAAAATCCTGTGTTTCTGTAGAATCATTCTTGAAGAATTAAAAAGGTATTAATTAAGCTTCCCAAGAGACCTCTATGCAGCTAAGCCAAATGCATTACACAGAGATGAAAGGTCCTGTTTTCAAACTTGCTCCCCAAAATACAGGCAAGTGACTTCATGCGTCTGCATTTTAAAGCATTTTCCTGAGACCTTCACCCGTCCATGTAAGGAGGCTACAGCTGCCCCAGAAAGCACCTCAGCGATACCGCTTCTGGGCCATAACCACAAAAAAATACTTCTTCCCTCTTTCAAAAGTTATTCCAAGTCAGTGAGGAATGTATTGGTAATTGTAAATCCACCTTGAGAATAATCTATCTTGAACTTACATTTTGGAAGGTTTGTTTAAAGGTTCAGAGGAATGTGCCAGTGCTTGTTTTAGGAGATCATTCCTTCCCTCTTTTTGGCAAGACAGGATTTTCATCTTGAGCAACACAGTCCTCAGACGGGGTTACATGAATCCCAACCAAAGGCATGTGCTCCTCTGGCTGGTGAAATCCTTTTGGCAGGAGCATTCCCTTGAACTGCCTTGTAAAGCACCAAAGACCGCATTCCAGAAGGACAGGGATTCCTGACCCGGTGTGCATTTGCAGGTGAGAGAAAAGACATAAAACATAACAGATAATGGTTCACGTGCAGCTTGGCCTGAAAGGTCTCATTGATTTTACATACTTCCAAATCAAAATGGCAAATGTGAAAACAACTTGATAAACCCATTCCTCACAGTGTTTTTTTTCCATGGTTACAGTGATTTAATCCTGTATGAGCTCAGTTAAACAGTTTGCATAATGTTTGGCTCCCCATCTTGAAGTCTGTAGATGCTATACTAGTTTTTACGTAATTTATTTCTAATCTTTCACTAGCACTAGGTAAAGAACAGGCTCAGTTTTTCATATTAGAAGTAATTGGTTTTGATTTAAGGGTCTGCTTTCTGTTTGACTCCCTTCAACCTCATGGAATCCCAAACTTTTAGGATTAAAGAATTTTCTGATTCTAATTAATATGTCTGATTACTAATCATCTCTAGTAGTAATCTGATGTTATTACAAGGAAAGGCTGAGGGAGTTGGGTCTTTTTAGCCTGGAGAAGAGAAGACTGAGGGGGGATCTCATCAATGCTTATAAATACTTAAAGGGAGGGTGCTGGGAGGAGGGGGCCAGTCTTTTTTCAGTGGTGCCCAGTGATAGGACAAGAGGTAACGGGCACAAACTTGAATGCAGGAAGTTCCACCTGAACATGAGGAGCAACTTCTTTCCTTTGAGGGTGGCAGAGCACTGGAACAGGCTGCTCAGAGAGGTGGTGGAGTCTCCGACCCTGGAGACATTCCAAACCCGCCTGGACGCCATCCTGTGCAACCTGCTGTAGGTGGACCTGCTCTGGCAGGGGGGTTGGACCAGATGATCTTCAGAGGTCCCTTCCAACCTTGGCGATTCTCCGATTCTGTGATTCCATTCCAGAAATGCTGCACAGCAACACACCTGCCCTAGCGAAAAGAGGCTCAGTGGGAACTGCCTTTCATTGCATGGGCTGGCTTTTAAGGGAATAAACTTCTGCTGCTGGCTCTGCTGCTGATTTGCACTGAGAGCTTAGACAACACCAAAGTGCTGGCATTTGTGCGTGGATCCCCAGCAGCAGCACCAGTCACACAGCACATCGAGCCCAGTCTGACCTGGGACCTGCTGCTCATGCTGGCGTCTCCTGAATGTGTGACTCTGCAGCTGCACCGTCGGAGCTGCTGCCACGCTCCGCTGCGCCCGCCCGAGGCATCCACCCATGAAGTCCAGACGAAGGTAGAAAATCCTACAAATCTGCTCCGACAGGATTGTCATTTAGATAAAGACCTGTCCAGAAGAAAATAGGTTTGCAATGACATTACGAAAATTGTGCTTTTACTACTACAGCTTGTTTCGTTTGAAGGGTAAAATGATTTTATTACACCAGTACGAAGCAATCCAACAGATTAAGTGTACTTCATTTCCAAAATTTACAGGGACTCCTATACCAGTAAAGCATTCCCAGTGTAGGTACAACCTGTGTTTCAGTTACTCATCTCCAAAACAGCAGAAATGTCTCTAAAAAGGGTATGGTGAGAATCCAGTCATCAGTGGAAGAGAAGTGCTTTCAGATCATCACAGAGAAAGTCCAATTGCATAAAGGATTATATATCAATATTACATAATCTCTTTCAAGAGTTTACGGCTTTATAAAAACATGGAATAAAAAATGGTTCTAGCTTGCAAACAAAACATTACTGCCTTGAGTATTTGAAAATGATGCTTTACTAATTTGTTAAAAATCAAACGTAAATCCGTGTAGTACCTGACAGACACATATTTCTCAGTTCAAAAATTGTAAAGAGCATTCCTAATTGCCATCACAATTTTACAGATTTTCTTCTGTCATACTGGACCAGCTCTTCATGTATTTCAAAGTTTCCTATTACTATGTCTGCATATGGCATGTACCTGTTCTTTACAGACATGGAAATTCAGTAAGGCAATATCTGTCTCTTTAAATAAAAAGAGAGATAGGAACAAAAAATGTAGTTTGTTTATTTAAAGCTATTTAAAACCAAATCAGTACTTTATTTCCCCGAGCACAGGCTGCCATATCATATTTGTGTTTTAGCATGATTCATATATTTGGACTTTATTAAATGCCAAGCCATGAAAGTCCTGTCCAGTTTACAATTTCCTACATATTGCAAAGGCTGTTGAAATTATTTGCAACCTCTAATAACTTTTAAAAAGTGCAATTGTCTGAAAGATCCCAAGCGAAGTGAGCAAAGAATGGGGGAGATTACTGACTATGGCTGGCAACATTTCTATTATTGGCAAGGCCAAATACAGTCGAGAAATAGTAACATTTCTACACAGAGTAGCTTGGATTGTGCCTAAGGAGGGCAAATTATGACCATCTTGAATAGAAAGATCGGAAGTGTGACTCTTCATGTGCTTCCTCAGATATTTGTGAACTCTTGCACTTCTTCTGCCGTGCTTTGGAGTAGGGCTAGCAGCAGTGCCAGACCTGCAGTGGCCACCGGAGATCTGACCGGGGGCCACCAAGGAAGCACACACCGATCCCCGTCCCCGTTCCCATCCCAGCCGCTGGCCCTGGATGCCTGCCTGCCACATGCTTCAAAATGCTCCTCTGGGCGCTGGATGTCTGCCTTGCTGCCACGAAGGATACACATCTGACCGTGCCACTAGACCTTTGCTGGGTGTAGCTTCTATTAGCAGGACGCAGCGATTAACCCCTATGGAAAACGCAGCATCTGTGGGCTCGAGGGGGTTAAATGAATGAGGGAAATACTGGTTCAGCCTTCATTAGCCAGGGGGCATTGGATTACAGTGTTTTTTAAGGCCCTGCTCTTGTCTGTATTGGCAGAGACTTTCAATTTAAAAAGAGGTCTGTTGTCAAACACCCTAATCCGTGCAATAAGAACAAACTCACCTGATTAAGCCCAACTACATAAACAGATTAGGCAGCTGTCGTGCACCAACAGGCAGTGTATAATGTGAGATGACATGATATGATAAACAGCATACATATCGTTTGGAAATTTCTCTCTCTGCAGGTTGAGATTAAATATTTATGGAACACACAAAGGCTGACTTTTATTTGGCCATTGTCTCTCTTTCTCCAGGACAAACACTCATTCAGTAATTCTTCACACATGTTCCGTTCATTCAAGCTTCATGCACACCTTGTTCACTGTGGGTCAAATTCTCTTCTCAGCTGCTTTCTTTGCAAACCATTGGAAATCAATGGATGTGGAAGTGATTCACAAGCAATGAAAACAGAGACGTGCTTTTTTTTTTTTTTTTTACTGGGAAAAGGCTTTGGGGATTATAAGCATGAATTTCAGCAGAATTTGGGCTGTGATACAATGACTTTTCAAGAGGATTTAAGAAAAATGGATCTACATCCTCTTGCCATATGCTTTCTGCTATGAACATCTGGTTCCAGTGAGATCTCACTGTGGGATATTTTGTAATGCAAAAATGTGTTAAGTGACTTTTGCTCAGAGAAAGGTTTGGTCACAGACCCTTTATCCTCACTGTTATATGTACAGTAAGGCTCCAGTCTGTACATTATGCGTCTGGGGACAATTAAATATCTACAACCAACCAGGAGGCATTGATCTTAGCAGGAATAGCAGCCAGGCTGCAGACAGACAGATTGGATTTTGTTGTGAGATCAGGGTAAGATGGAGCAATATGGAAGAGAATCCATGGCACGGAAAATAGCACAATATATCATGTGCCAATGGTATCATTTTTTTGCTGACTGCTCAGCCAGTCATTCTTTTCTCTGAAACCATAGCCTGTGGCAATTAAAGCAAAGCAAAAACATAATTTTTCCTTAAGCAGTCACTGAAATTTAAACCTGTTCATTGATGAAATTTATTCATGACCTCTGGTAATTTCTGACTTAATGGACTGAAACCTGAGGGTTTGTATGCCTTCATTCAAAAATAATATATATTCTGGATGTATATACATAATGAGTATACATCAACGTAACTCCAGTTTTTAGGTCTTGCTTTCCCTAAGCAGCTAAAGGTTCTGACTTTCAGAAATTAGATGTCCACTACTTTTTGGAAAATCAAAGCTTTCTGAGGAAAGTCAAGTTGGACACTCAGAATCAGAGATCCTCACAGCATAGACCCTAGCACATTTTATGAGTTTTGCCTCTGATGATATCATCTGGCAATGAATTCTTTGAATGATTTGTATCAGTGCTGCAGGCTTGCCAGTCACCCAAAGCAGCTTTTACCCAAGGGCTAGAGAAGATGACCCATGGCTGGGCCTTAGAGTTCATTGTCACATTAAAATCCTCTTGTCCAAAACCTATATAGTGTGCAAGTCGTTTAGTTTTTCGATCAAATAAGGCCACCCTGATGCCATTTTTTCTAATCTGAGACAGCTGAATGGGCACTGTAAGTGGTACATAGTGTAATGAATACAGAGACGAGATGGGAAGACTGAAGAAGAAACAGAATTAGTTTCGTAGAAGTGTCCTGGAAAGGTGGATACTCTCCTTGGGGTGGGAGACTATAAAATACCCTGAATTGATGGTTTTCACTGGGGAGGGCTGAAATTAGGCAAGTCGCAGAAATGTTTGCACAATCAGGGCATTAACAAACTCAGGAACAAAAGCAGAAGAGTGATCAAAAAGGGGATTTTTCTTAGAGTCAGAGCTAGAGAGGACTGAGATGCAGGGGTACGGCTGGATTGATGGAGCTGTAGCCAGACAGAGCGTGGATCGCTCATGCTGGGAAGCCCTGGGAAGGTGTTCAGGTTGTGAGGTATCCAGCAGACACAAGCAATGAGGAATCCACTAGGAGTGGATACTACTAGTGTAATGGCGGGTGCTGCACAGTGAGTTTGTTTTTCAAGAAATTCATAGTACTTACACTGGTAGGTTTTTGATCAGAGTCATAAGATCTTCAGATTCTGAAACCAGGTTGCTGAAGTCTATCCATCCCTCCATATCACCAGAGGAGTTCAGGGTGAGAAGAGAGCTTCTGGTAGCACATCTTTGTGAAAGTCACACAAGTCTAAAATATTTCCTCCATGATGCTGCTTAACTGTATTCCTGTAACTTTCCAAACACACTGCCAAGACCAACACTCCTTCAAAATATTTGGCACAGTGGGGATGGTGGCCTACGAAGTGAAGAAGTTAGGTTCTTTCAAATGGAAGTTAACTCTGAAACCCATTAATGCTAGATTAACTTTAGGCACAGGATTCTGAAGTCTGACTTCTTCCCAAACAAAACATTAAAAAATTAGGAAAATCTGTGCAAATTGCAAGACCACCAGCTCACTGTGGTTTTGTAAAATAGGTGGAAGTGACCTACTGAAATAAGCTTGGAGAACTGAGCAAATTTTCCCTCTTTCTGTTTTGAGCTGGAATAACTGCAAGCACAATGCGGCATTTGGAGAGATACCCGGGTGTCTAAGCATAGGTAACTGGTGCCATTTCAGGTGATTTCTGGTACTCAAAACACCCATGTGGGCTGACAGGTACGTGGGAAATCCTTGGGCTCTTGCAGCAAGGCAGGACGCTGTAGGGCATCTAAATTGTACTGGACATACATGTTCAGGCACCTAAATCACTCCCTAGGTGTCTTCAAGTGGGACTAACACAGCAGCTTGCCCTTCATGCTTTTAGAAATCCATCCCTGAATAGCTTCACTGTATCCCCAAAGGTGATTAACAGGCCTGAGGTGAACTAGAGCAAGGGTTCAGCAGCATAGCTATGGGATTAAATTCCCAACCCCAGGCTCATACAATGTTTTCCTGCTAGCATGCACATTTATACCCCAAATCGCTGTGGGAGTATGCGCTAAGCTAAGCCCTACAGTTCCCCGGCAGGGCTGGGAGCTGAACTGGAGATGTGGAAATGTACCCTCTTCCTTGGGAGGGAGATCTGACCCACTGTCCCCCACGCTTGTCCCTCACACATTTATTCCAGCTGCCCCTTCTCTCCCCAGAGGTTTCTGCTGTCTCACATCTGTCACTTTACTTGTTTAACCACTCTACCAAATGCATAAAATACTCCAACTTTACACATCTATCTATACTGAGACAAAATACATATTTTTTTAATGCCAGAAATGGTCTAAGCTATTTCTGTGACTACCTTGACACAGATTAAGAGCACTGGGGCAGGCAGCTCCTATCTGCTCCAGGGTGCTGGCAGTGACGTGGGATGTCCTCTCCCACTGTATGGCCAGGATGTAGGGCTGAGCCCGGGGTGAGCTCCAGCACCCACCAGCTGCCGGCTGCCTCTCCTGAGCTGGAAGCCAGCAGCTTTTTGGGTGCTCCCAGTGTTAGGGCTTAGAACGGCACAAAAGCAACCTTGTGGGTCAGGGAGAAAAGCATTATTGCTCAGATCAAAGTCAGGATTTGTTTCCTGTTCTGAGTCCCAGCTAGAATTATTGCTCTCTATCTTATCTGTCATATTAAAGTTTTGAATGACTTTCACTCAAAATAAAACTTAAACTAGTGCAATTAATGCTTTTAACACATTTCAACATTTAAAATTATTATCCTTGACTGTGGCTTAAGAGTGGGAAAAAAAAAAAAAAAGAAGAGAGACTGAGACTCTAACTTTATTCCAAGCATTAAACCATGTATAAATTATAAGGATTCTGGACAAGGGGATTATAATGTGATCTCAAATTATTAAAAGGCTTTAACACACTAAGAGAGTTCGCAGCCTTTGGCGCTGCTAACGTAGAATGTTTCAGTAATGCTTAAACAACTTTTCTGCAGATCCTCCTTTTTTATTTTCTTTGATCATATTTCTGTCTTCATAGCAGTAAATGGAAAAGTTACAAGCAGAGCACAAGAATGCCTGGGCTGGCCAGGCACTAAAACAAAGAACCCTGGCTTCAAATCATGTCTTGTAATTGTCTTCCAGTTGCCTCTCAGCTATCAAAACTCTCAGCTATTGAAGGCTAAGACATGTCTGCTGCTTAAGAAAAGGGTGAAGCATTGGTATGGCTTTCGAGAGCATTTGCCACTGGGAAAGGTCAAGAGCCTCCCCAGCTAAATAAACCAATATAACCTCAAACCCTAAATGGCCAAAGTAGATGATAATTAAGAAAACCCATCATACTCATACAGCATGGTATTGTCTCTCCAGACAAGCAAACAAGAGGAAGCAGAAAGCAGGAGACTTTATTCTCTGAATTTCCCCTGGGAAAAGGGGGCTATTCCCAGACATAGGGGACAGGCCATTACCTGGGAAGCTGGGATGAGCAAGGGATTGAAGCCATGGTCAGGCTGAGGATGGAGCATCCAAGGGAGGCCAAGATAGCTCCACTAGCAAGATAGCAGCTGCCCCAGCAAAAGAAAAGGGGCAAAAAACTGCAAGGTGAGATCAGCAGTAACTGGGCAGCCTGGGTGAACTCATGTACCTCAGGGTATGGTAAGCAAGTCGGATGATGACTTCCACCACAGGCAATCCATGGAGAAACCAAAGCAAAAGGACTTTACAGGGCACAAATGCACCCTCTGATTTCATTCAGATTATCACAAGAGTGCAGGGACAGATTCTAAAACACCGGAATATTCACAGTCAAGGGAAGATGTAGAGGAACAAACACTGATGCGAGGGCCAGAAGACCTCTGCAACCAGGAAGGCCCAGTGATGCTGCTGTGTTGTTCATTGCAGAAGGACCTCAGCACACGGAGCGTGGGACTCTTTTTGGATAACTGAGAGCTCTTTTAGACACCAAAATTGAAGGTCTGGACATATAGCCACCTTTGCTGTCTTTATCTCACCAAACGTCTTGCACAATGACCATAATAAACACCTGTAGTAGTTTTGTACCTCGTTTCTGCAAAGTATTCAAGCACAGGAGGATACCTGAAGCAGATCCTATTGCTTATGTCCTTCGTAAAAGAACTGCTGGGCCATGACAAAACAGTGTAGCTTATACTGTGATCTTTCTATAGCTATCATTCATTAATGTGGCACCTTGCCTTCCTCTGATTCATGGATATATCTTTCAAAATGAGGCCAGTGACAGCATGGACAGTAACTGAACACACAGGTGTTTCATTGTGTAATGTGCCGAACAAGAAGTATACCTTTGTGCCATACATGTTCTCTATGGTTCCAAAGCTTAAAGCAAATATGAATAAATTTAACTCTGCTTCATTCCTAGGGGGGCAGATTTCTCTCTGTTTTGTAGAGAGGCAAAGCTAGGCACAAAGGGCAAGATTTTCAAAGATGTTGAAGTGCCTGAAGATGGAGAAATGCCTTTTGGGATTTGCAAAAGTGCTTATGCAGAGCAGGTACTTGCCTCCCACTGAGATCAGTGTTTTGTATCTGTTCAACAGATGCAAATCTGACAGCTGGCTCTGTTAGAACAATATTTGCTGAGAGTAAACCAACTGCGTACAACAGAGAATGGATACGGGACCCATGCTCCACTTTCCTCCTGAGATAGGACCAAAGTGACATTCACGTGATGCGGGGATCTAGTACTTCTACCTACAAGTGGCTTGTATCCGCCGCGGATCAGGCTGTGCCACGCTTGGCTGCTCTCTTGCCATAACCCCACCCTCTCCAGTCCCTCAGGGAAACCTTCTGCTGTTTTTCCTGTAAAGCAACTGCCCTTGGCAGTCTTGTCTGCCTTTTCCTGCAGCAGTCATTCAGCATTCAGTCACGGATTAGCCTTGTGTTTGAAATAGTTACTGTATCTTCTAATGTCTGAAGATCTAAATAATTTTGGATGCATCCATTTGAGGTATCTAGCCCCTGGCACCTTCAGAAAAGGGTATCCAGAGGCTCCTGGACTGGGCTCATGGAGACTGATGTTCAATCCTGTCACTTGCTAGGAAGAATTAATTCACAAAAAGATTGGGATATCTAATGTAAAGACTTACATACCAGCAAAATTCCACTTGTTCAAGCTGTGTGTGGACATGCCATGAACTGTCTTTGCCTGCTACTACCATGCAATTTGACAGCTGTGCAACAGCTAAGTCTACCATTGGGAGTTGGGAGGCATCAAGCCCACAGGTGTGCTCAGGGCACAGCTAGTGTACATGTGCAAAATCAGAGTCCAGAAAGCATGGGGCCAGCAACCCTGGTTCGAAACAGTGCCCAAGCAGCAGCTCCTGCCCTCAGCTCTACTGCCACCAACCCCTCTTGGAGGTGGAGAAGGCTCAGATCCACTTTGCACTTTCATCAGAAAGGATTCAAACCATTGTGTCCCATCTCCAGCGAAAGGACAACCTGATGGGCTGTCAGAAGATACAAGAATGAACATCAGTCTGGAGCCAAGCAGATAGCAAGGGGGACACCCAAATTCCTGTCCCTGACCTGCAGCCTATCTACGTACTTTGACCAACAGCTGTCTAATTCAGTGTTCAGCTTTATGATAGTAATTTGCATTTTGTGAGTAATTTGAGGTAAACGTATCTCTACCTATGGTCCTGGACAAATGAGGATTTTCATATGGAAACAGTGAGAGAGTCTAGGCAGCTTCGGTGCTGTGCCGTTTTATGTGTTTGTGACAGAGAGTTTGTTGGCTTGAGGGCTCGTGTTACTGACACAGCTAAGCCCGCTCCAACTCTCCCAGGCTGGAGCGTTGGTGCTGTAATCCTGAACAGGATGCTTACTACTGAAAAGCACACTCTGAGAGCGAGGAGTGAAAACAAGAATTGAAAAACAGCCTACAGCAAAATTCATTACCTGTGGATTCAGTGCTAATGTTCCAGGGTTATACATGCTGTTCAGTATTTTATCTGCAGTCACACCAGATATGTGAGCTCCCAAGAAAATGTCTCTCCTTGCCATGGGATGTCTGATATTTCATATTTAGACAGAAGGAAAGGCAAATAAACTTAGAAAAACATTCTATTCCTCACTTAGCCCTTTTGTGGGAACTGAAACAAAAACCCGAGTGCATTGAGAAGGGATGCTCCTCAGTGCATGCACATAGGCTGGCTCAGCATTAGGTTCAAAGGCGAGCACATTGCTGGTGCACAGCATGGCGTGCATGGGAACGGGCCATTTGCTGGCAAGCCTTCCTCCTTTGTTCAGGCACTCTCCAGCTCAAAGGAAATTTGGGCGACTGAGAATGCAGCACTGAAAAATAAGCAAAGAACTTTAATTACATACTCATCGCTGCACTTTATAAATGTCAAAGAGACACTGTCAAATCCAAAACACATTTGAAAACACAATTTTGCTATTGATATTCTTTGTTTTAAAAGCCAGAAAAAATGTAAGACATATTTACTGTTCTCTGTCAATAGTGTTTATCCATTGTTAAGGATTTATACACTTAATTCATTGTGAACAGTAAAACAAGTTGGTTCTCCATTCCTCCTCTCTTTCTATTTTTTTCTGTTTACTGGAAGTAAACAGCACAAAGCCTTTTCGTTTGTAAATCCTTCATGGTTATAATCTTTAAGATTTCTTTAAGGAAAAATGTGTCTGTTTATGTTGAGCTCTCTGTCTATACCTCTACATACAGTGAGACACAGAAATACAGGAAAATCTGTTTTGAACTTGCACAACCTCGTGGCCACACCAGTTTCCGTGTTCCAGAGGGCTCCCATCATCAGCAGAGAAGAGGTTCCACAGCAAAGCAAGAAGAAAAAAACAAATGCCAGCATTAACTTCCATGCTCTACCTGGGCATGTGATAAGCAATCAAGGCAAAGTAGGTAATAAAATCTTTCTACAATCATTAAAGCCTTGGCTAATAAAAACCACTCAAATAAAAACACTTCTCAACTTAAATTCAAGTGTTAGCACCTGATCTTATCCATGATACAGCACATGTACAGATTAAAAGTCAGAAGAGAGAAATCTTCCCCCATTCATGTTGCTTACAGATGATTACAGCAAAAAATCTGTTCCCAATCTAATTCCAGTCAAAATGACAGAACGTTCTTTTGATTTGATGACACTAAGAGACATTAAGTGATATAAATTGGGCAATTTCGTCTTCCAAAGACAGAACCATCACAAGTTTGGCAGTTTGATGTAGGGATGGTTTAAAATGAAGCCCTGGATTAATCATTTTTGGAACTGATTTTCTCCTGACCTCTCCTAGCTCCCTCCCCTCTGCCACCAACTCAGTGAAACCATTTCTTGGCAGGGCAGGCTGTTCCTGGCTCCCCAGCCATGAGGAACGTATACATCAGGATGTTTCTTTACTCTATTTATTAAAGATTCCACAAGCTTGCCCCAGGCGGGAGATTGTACAATTTTGCTGACGAACAGTACATGCTGCTCTTAAGGGCAGTGCTTCCTGCTATCCACCGTTGTTGGTTGCAAATCTGTCCCAGCATCATCAGAGTCTTCAGGTGGACTTCATCAGTTGTAGTCATCTTATCAGCTAGGCACAGCCTCTCCTAATGGCTTGATAAATATTCTGGCATCCCCATATCACTATCAAGAGATTCAAATCACGCCCAGTACTTACTGCTGCTATTACTACAGAGTTATTGCCAATGACTCTTTCACTTATCTCTGTAACCAGAGACATTGAATAGTTCTTTTTATGTCTCCACTCCTGGTCACTGAGAGCAGAATTCATACAGAACTGGCCGCCACCTGCATGGGAAAGCACATTGCCCATGTGAAATTTGAAGAACAGATTTAGTCTGTGTGAGGAAATGCATTCCCACAATCCCATCCCCAGCTTGCTTATGTAAATGTGTGCTGCACCTGATCCTTGAATTTCTGACTTAGGAACACCTTATGTCAACTCTCTCATGTGGCCACCCTGTGCTTGATATGGGCCTCAAGGCAGATGCAGGTGAAATATTTTATTTCATTATTTTTACACTCCCCGCATCCCAAGCTAAGAACATATGTATGGTACATATTTTGGCTTCAGTTAGAGGAATATGATGGCTGTCCTAACGACTTTCAACTTTTCTCATACTAAGCCTTCATCTTTAATCCTTCTCCCGTCCAGCTGGGCTCTAGCTAAGATGTTCTTCCCCTAATAAAATGGTCATGATGCCTGTTTGAGACTCAGTGGTGTAATACCAAATCAGGGAGAAGAATAAGGTAACAAATAAAACAGACTTTACTGCCATTTGGGGATATCCAAGTGAAATCCTCTAAGATCAAATCCTGGTACCACTGAGAAAAGAGTAAAACTCACCAAAACAGGGAGGGTTTACATCTAACCTATAGCGCTGCCTAGATTGCCCACAGTTTTTTCTGAGATAACCAGGGCAGTTAAGGTGAAGATGTGTGGTTTTCAATTTCTTGTTTTTTTCCTTTTCAGTGGCTCACATCCAGCATATGGAGGACTGCGGCTGCCCTGACGTGGAAACAACAAGGAGATGGATTGAAGGCATGTGAGAAGGGTGGAGCAGAACTATGGTGTGGGAGAGAAAAAGTGAGATGAACCAAGGTAGCAAATTAAAGGAAAAACTGAGTCAGGGAAGAGAAAAAAGAAGTTGTGTAAGATGGGAAGGAGTCTAAGAAAAGAAGGAACATGTAAGATTGAAGTAAAAGAAAAATAGATGAAGAAATGAGGCTTAAATTGGAGCCTTTTTCAATTTTCTGTTAGACTAGAACAATAAACCATGTACCTCAGCACATGACATCATGTGGCCACATGCCATGCGAAGATGACTGACAGGTTAATCAACTGACATCACGAGAAACAGACACATAGAAGAAAATCATATTTAAGTTGACAGGATAATTACTTTCACTGTCCCTCATACAGGCCCCCTCAGGCAAGAACCTGACTCCAAGACCAAAAGATAGGGAGAACTATCACCACATACAGAAGTACTTTTCTCCCTTGTTACATTCTGAGGCATTTCTTCCATTCTTTGAGTTAGAAAACCATGAGAACGGAATGTATTCTATGATCAACATGTAGCCAGGATGAGTATTTCCAGCACCAGAGAATCATTTAATAACATCTGCAATCAAGATGTCTGGGGAGGAGTTTTTTTTTAAATCTGCACCCACTGCAATCCTTGTGGTTGATATAGAGAGCTTATATTATATTACGCAGGAGTTTCACTTGAAGAATGGAAACAGGCACTGGTATAACCAATCCTTCCCTTCCTTCCAAGGCTTCCTGTTGTGATGGGACCCAGTTGTGAGAGATGAGAAAAATTGCAAGTGCCCTGTGGGAAGCCCCTCTAAGTTGCGACTACTTGGTGCCTTTCAGATCCAGACCCAGTGTGAACACTGATAACCATCATTCAATGATTTGAGGTTGTAACAATTGATGTGCCAAGTTCAATTTGAGTTCTGGTAGCGTCTTTCACTTTCACCAGAGTTAAGACCTGCCTTTCATTATAACTACATTAGCTAGCAAGGGAAGCGATGCATTATTATAATGCTCATAAAAGAAAAAAAAATACTATAATTTCTGTGCACAAATAGCCTATTTGCTTATTCCAAATTCAATTTGTGATGCAGAACATGTATTTGCCTTCAGAACACTGAAATTAAAGAACTGCCTGCTTAAATCAGCTTGTGTGCAAGCCTCTACCTTACTGTTGATATTGCTTCGTATGCTCAGATGTAGGAGGTTTGTCACCTCAAATACAGGTGACATCTCCCACCTGTATTTGAACTTGTTGCTTTGTCCAAGGTTAAGTCAAAGTGACTGAGCAGAGACATGATAGGTACTGAGGCTGCCAGCATGTTTCCACCACAAGAGTCTCACGCACGGTGTCCTGTGTTTGCATGGCATAGGTGTCAGGTAAGGAAATATGTGCATTTTTCCACCCTTTTCTGTAACAAAGAACTGGCATTGACTTGGTTCCTCTCTCCCACCAACTGCTTCCTATGCCTTGTGTAGATGGGGATACCGACATCATTCCCTCATGCACTGCCAACTCCTCCCACACGCCCTGGCCCTCCCTGCCTGAACTGCTCCAAGAGATCCTCGGCATATTCTCCCCACCCTGGACTGGTGCCACAGTGGCTTCACTTGAGATGCAGACAGACAAGGAAGTCTTGTCTAGGTAGAAAACACCACCACCACCCCCAGCAAGTCAGCCAGCTCTGGGATAGACAAAACTCAGCTGCTTCTCCTCCATCCACTTCAGCTCTCTCCAGAAATTCCTTCTGAATAATGAAATAAACATCCTTGATATGAGACTGCTTGTCCTATCAGACACTACAGAACTGCCGAATAGTAGGCTCTTCTTTGATGCCCACCTTCCACCACCTGCATCTAAGTTTAGCCTTTATCATCACACAGATCAGCCTTTCAGAACGGGAGGACAGGGGCTCAGAGGCAAATTACAAACCACAGCAGGAGATTTTCTCCACATAAATGTTCTCAACCTCAGAGTGATCAGCCAAGCCTTTGGAGAGATGCATCACCAGTCAACATGTCATGGCAAAATCTGACAGTACAGAGTGTTCGGCTGTTTATTCAGAGAATATATTTGAATAATGAGTACATTCAAGAAACCATGCTGCTGCTGCGCTCATGGAAAAAAGAGCAAAAGGCTAACTTTGCCAAATAAATTATGTGTTGCAAATTATTCTTTTTCCTCAGAGCTCTGTGTGTCCCGGGAGTAAAGAGCTAGCAAAGAAACTCTTTACCCAGGCAAGTGGTAACTTGGTAAACAGGATTTCCAGCTCAGAATTCAAATGTGAGGACAAGCAGAAGTATCTTGTTTCCAGTGTACAAATACAGGCAATAGAGATTCTTTCAGAAAAAATGTATAGATGACATGCAGGACACTCAACACAGAACCTTCCTTTCACCAGGGAAGAAACTATTTTCAAAAATTATGAACCCTAAGTTAGAATTGTATGCACATTTACTGGAATAGAGAGCATTTTCTCCATTTCAGCTGGTTTCAGCTTAGGTGTCCCTTCAGGATCCAGGTGTAACATTTCTGAAATTCCCTGGCCTTTGCTTGAAGGTTTGCAAGTTTCACTCTCTTTCCTTCTCCATAAAAACATCCACAATGAGCTTTTTGTGGGGACTTACACTCTTTTTTCTGTTCAAAACCTAGTTGCTATGTGAATTTCTTGTTTTTGACACCTCAGATTTCCTACACGGCCAGCGAATGGAATTTACCCATTTGTGGTCCAAGAGGTAGCAGTTATGAGAACTTCCAAAAGACAGCCAAAGTCTTCTGAATGCAGCAATTAACTTAGATGCTTTTTCACTAAATGTCATGTTCCCTCTGGACTTTTAGCCTCTTTCCTTACTTTTTCCTCAGGAGTAAATTCTCTCTTTTGCACCATTTCTAGATAACTGTCTTCCTTCCAGCTTCTATATAGGCAAAGTCAAGAGTACCTCTAACTCTCAGTGTCTTCCCTATTATTTTACTTTCCTTTGTCTTTTCCTTTCCTAACATTTCTTACCCAGACCAAATGCAGAGGGAGAAAGTCACTGACAAAAATTACCATTTTGTTCCTTGTTCACAGTTCTTTTTAGCCCGAGGCCTTGCCTGGAGCTGCTGGCAGATACCACACAGCAGAGCATGCATGAGTAGCCGGGGTAGTTCCCACAGTTGTTGTGAAGCCTCCAGATGTAGTTTGACAGGATGGATATAGGTCTGGGTCACTCACAAAGTCCTGGAAAATGCAGCTTCCAGTGCTTCTTCAGAGACAGATTATCACACTCTGATCATTTCCCTTCTGGCCTGGAAGGCACCCTTCACAATTTTAATGACCCTGACCAAATGTCCGAGCTCAAACACTGTGTACAACACCCTACTGTTCCCCTTCTCCTCCTGCTTCAGGTAGGATATGATAAAATGGCTAAATATGATAAAATAAGGTGCTTAAGATTTGACTCCAATGGGATCTATCAGTCACTGTATTTTCAAAGGTGATTCTTCTTTCCTAAGTGTCTCTGCTTCAGAGACTACTTCAAGATTTGGAGTTATTTTTTATGCCAGTCTTGCAGATTGTGGTCTATATATGCTGATGTCAAGGCATTTTTCCTGAATAAAGGCTTAAAGAAATTAGATTGTTTCCTTATGCCAAAGGACATCCAGTATCCTCTAGCCCATTTCATTGTATTTCACTCATCGTCTACAACTGTGGTTCTCATTTATACGATCTTCCTGTGTGGCCTCTCCTGTGCTTCCTTACATGGCTGTTATCACACGCCTGCCAAGTCGGGCTCTACTGGATGGCTGGTGCTAATGGAGTTGAGCACTTTCTGTCATCCGGTGGTACATTGGCTCTGAAAATGGGAATATGGATTTCTTAGGAAAAAAATGATTGGATTTATTATTTTTAGTTTACACTTCTGATGCAATGGGTGAAGCAGCTCACAAAAGGCATGATCACTGCTGAGCAAGAACAATGAAGAAGTATTATTTGTGTGCAGCCTTCCCCAAAGACTCTATCTTTGACGCCAGCTTAAAATGTTCCCAGTCACTGATGCATGGAAAATGTTCAGGATGCAGTAGACAGTTCTAAAAACACCAGAACCAATCACCTGGGAAACAAGAAAAACAGAAAGTCAAGTCAAAAAGTATTTCAGCTATTAAACAAACACCGCCCACCTGTAGGCGAGTGGCTAACAGCCTGAAGCAATATGTGTAAATCCTTTTTAGGAGTTCCAATATTTTTTTTAAAATGTAGGGGAGAGAATCAGTTCCTCTCATATTCTCTGTGTAATACTTAGAATCTGCTGGGCTATGGTAAAAGTACAGCCCCCACCCCAAGTTATTCAATATCATTTTTAAGTTGATGTTGAAATAACTATATGTTTGTGAATCAAGTTGGGTAGAAATAAGAATGAATCTAACTTGATAGAAAAACCCTAGGCTTAAAATTGGGGACAAATGAGAGATATGCTTCTCATACTTCACCCTCACTCCCAGGGGATCTAGAGCCCTGTTAAAATAATTACTAACAGGTATTGCAGTTGTGGAAATACAACCCAAAATCTGAGGATAACATCAGAGGGCTAGGTCTGAGCTCTTTCAAATGGTACCTACGGAATCAGTTACCTCTCCACTGAGTTTGCTCTTTTCTTAGATTGGTTCAGGAAACAGTTTCCCTTCAAGTAATATTATAAATTTGCATTCTTTGAAAATAAAAGTTCAAATTCCATACATAACAGGTCCAGAGAGAGTGGTCCCTAGTGTGAATGCCTCAGTCTGCCTGATGGAAAGCTTCATGCGGCATTAAACTATCTCGGTAACATTCAATACAAGTAATCAGCTAAGAAGAGGAGATGAAACTGGTTGTCAAGGTTACTTCTTGGGCAAAAAAAAAAAATGGGCATCACGGCACCACGCTTACCTGCAGGCTCTCTCAGTACCGGACAGATAAAAGTTCTTGGGTTCCTTATACCACCTTTCCTTATGGGAAAGATAAGGAAACTCTCACTGCTGGCTGTGGGAAGGAAAAGGACTGAAATGTTGTACATCTCAGTCCTGGGGGTGGTAAGCATGTTTGGGGTGACTTTATATTTTTCTGTTATCACAGACAGAACAGAACATAGTCTCCCAGAGTGATTTGTGTGTATCTGCATGGCCATGTATGGCCAAAGTTTTAAATCATTAGTTCCACTCCCAGGCGCCTCTGATTCTGGTATTTTGGGGGCAGAGGAGAGGTTATAAGTGCACAGCCCATCTGATAATTAGGCCCCTGAGAAAGCCCTTCATTTAGAATTTCCCAGAACGGAGGCACCTGAAAATCACAGCACTTATGGAAAATGTGGTTTAAAATGTATAACAATTGTGTTTTGGTTTATTTCAAAATGTGTGTACAAACCACAATAGAGAATTACCCCTTCATTAACACCAGTAAAAGTGATGATAATAATAACCATTCAGTGCTGTTTCTGAAAGGGAATTGCTCAGGGTTAAGAGAGGTAACCTTTGCACTGGTGTATGTTTTCAAACCAGAAAGATTAAAAGGTCAAAGTTGAAAAGCATATATTTTAAATAGCACC
Source organism: Chionis minor (assembly GCA_013398295.1). Taxonomy (NCBI): domain Eukaryota; kingdom Metazoa; phylum Chordata; class Aves; order Charadriiformes; family Chionidae; genus Chionis; species Chionis minor. Next base: position 806,178 of record VZSF01001194.1, on the reverse strand, counting down.
AGATGGCTGTGATGCAAACACAAGGCTGAATTCTAACTGCTGTGCAGTTAAAGCAGATCTACTTGCCAGGACCCCACGGGTGAATTACAGCCTCTGTGTACGCTGGGGCTGTTCCATTATCTGACATATACCTACGCCTGCTCAGTATTTAGCCAGGGACAACTTTTCTTTCTTAATGACTGTTAGATGAATAGGGCCAATTCTTCAGCCATGAGAGCCATTCCCAGGGCCTGTGATGAGAATTGGGTGCATACCCAAGGACAGAGGTTAGCCCACAGCCCGGTGGTTTTCAACTTTTTTGATTTGTGGACCCCTTACGAATTCACTCAGAGAAGTCAAAACCCCAGTGAAAATTAGCACATGTGGATTGCTGTAGAATATTTATGATCTTGGTTTCCACAGCCACCTTTTGCAAACGATTTCAAAGTTCTCTGCAGACTCCAGACCGAGCCCATCACTGAAAAAAGCGTCTTTTGCACTCCATCTAGTCCTCCCTTTGCAAAATCTAGTAGTTTACCTTCAAAACATCCTCTCCCAGTTTCACTACTTATCAAAAATGAATGCAGCTGTACAGATTTGATTTTACCTCACACACTCATTTGAAGGTTAACCTAATTTCTTTTACTCTTTAGTTCTCACATTTATATGTCAGCAGATATTTGGTTTGCTTCCTCCCCTTCTCCCCAGTCATTTTTCTCTCTGACAGCTGTGTAAAACTAGCTGTAAATTATTTGGTAATCACTCAGGATTTTTTTTTTTTTTTGGGCTTATGGTGTAGCATTATTCTATCAGCTTGTTGTCTAATCTGAAAAAATCTTTTTCCATGTGGGAAGGATTCCATATGTTGATCAGCTAGATTTATTGCCTATTGAATTGACAGTTTATGTGGAATAGTAATCACAATGAGGTATCTAGATTGTGTGCTGTGTGGCCTCGATTCTTTCCAGATCAGTCTTAATTCTCTGATCTCTTATGGTCTTACCCTTGCTTATGATGCTGAAGATGTCTCCTCCATCTGCTGCAGAGGCCCCTTAAAATATGAAGTCAGAACTGAGAGTGAAGAGCAGCCTTCTTTCAAGCTCTGCAAACTATTATCCTTTTTTAAATATTCTTTTTTAAAGTCTCCCTGCTCATTTCTTTTTTTTTTTTGATTCTTTTATTGCAAACACATTGAGAAGAGTCCATTTGTATCACCGTGTTTGTATGTCACATACAACAACAAAGTCTTTGCACACTACAGGAATATAAATATTAAAGAAGAAGAACGATTCCTCATATAAGGGGTTTTTTTTCAATGTCTGTCTGTGCCCTCCATCACTTCTCTGATATGATCAGGTTCACTAACAGGTGAATAATGCAATGTGAAGCCATAAAAGATGCAAAGTTTTCATTTTATAAGAAGTAATTTTGTTGAGAGGAAAGCTGTGGCCTTACTCAGAAAACAACAAAACCAGAATGAATTATTATACCCTGCAAAATTATAAAACCTGTGATTTTACAAGTGGAAATTTTATATCTCAAAAACCCACATTATTTGTGAAATTAAAGGACCTGGGGGTGTTGGTTGACAGCCGGCTGAATATAAACCAGCAGTGTGCCCAGGTGGCCAAGGCGGCCAACAGCATCCTGGCTTATATCAGGAATAGCATGGTGAGCAGGACTAGGGACATGATCATCCCCCTGTACTTGGCACTGGTGAGGCCCCACCTGGAATACTGCGTTCAGTTTTGGGCCCCTTACTACAAGAAAGACATTGAGATGCTGGAATGTGTCCAGAGAAGGGCAATGAAGCCGGTGAGGGGTCTGGAGCACAAGTCTCATGAGGAGCAGCTGAAGGAACTGGGGTGGTTTATCCTGGAGAAAAGGAGGCTGAGGGGAGACCTTATCGCTCTCTACAGCTACCTGAGAGGAGGGTGTAGCGAGGTGGGGGTCGGTCTCTTCTCCCAAGTAACAGGTGATAGGACAAGACCAAATGTGTTCAAGTTACACCAGGGGAGGTTTGGACTGGATATTAGGAAAAATTTCTTCACCAAAAAGGTTGGCAAGCGCTGGAACAGGCTGCTCAGAGAAGTGGTGGAATCACCACCCTGGAGATATTTAAAAGAGTTGGTGCTTAGAGACATGGCTTAGTGGTGGTTTTGGTAGTACTAGGTTAATGGTTGGATTCAATGATCTTGAAGGTCTTTTCCAACCTAAACAATTCTATGATTTTATGATTGTATGTTTCTAAGATTCCTGATGCTACAGTGAAGTCCATGAATTGAGCCATAAGTGACTTCTTTCTGAGAAATTCTGGGGGTTTTTTTCTAGTCTAGTCTAGTCTAGTCTAGTCTAGTCTAGTCTAGTCTATTCTCTGCAGTTGGAACACATTATATATCCCAGTGTAATGACAAGGGTTTTCTGTATGCCTTTCAGACAAATTATATTTATTGATGGTAGGATATGCATGTATAAATCCTCCAACTAGTTCTTGTTTTTCCTCTAAGAGAAGTTCCCACAAAAAACCAATTCCAAGCGGCCAAACCATTAAAATCACAAATATTATCAATAAATCAATTTCTTCATTATGGTTTGAACTTGCATCTGTTTTTGTTCTGGAGGTAAGCCTGGAGTAACTCCCCTGAAATGAATGGAGTTTCATACCCAAAATTAAACCACAGTAAGATCTTAATCTAGCCCTGTATCTCAAAGTGCAGAGGTGAAGATATATATGAGGCATATTTTCACATGATTTTATGTACTGGAACATTTTAATGTAGATAAGTAAATAATTCATATATTGTGTTTTTCACCTATTCCCTATAGAATTTAATAACTCTAAATCTGTCTCTTGGAGAAGGAAAAGGCTCATACCTTAAGACTAAAATAACTTGTGTAGAATTGTAATCAGAGAGATTAGCTGATGTTAACATGCATCCTTTGTATCATAAATGTGGTTTCAAGGTTATTCAGCAATTGAAGAGAGCTAGATTTCATTATCTGACCTTCTAAAGAAATCAGCTGTGCTAAAAAGGAGAGCACCATTTTTCTGAATTCTTTTCTGAAGCTCTTTTTTCATACAACTACATTGCTACAGTATCTAAGACTGTTTTCAACCTGAATATGTCTTAAAAATTGTACTACTTAATTTTTTTTTCTGACTTTATATATGCAAATGAAGACAGACTTGTCAGCAAGCTGTCATTTACTGGTAGGTGAATCCTAGGTACCTGCTGTATGAACCTTGTGACATCACAATTAGGCAGAATGTTGCCCAAGGCTACACAAATGTGTTTGTTTTCTTTCCTTAAAAAAAACCCCTATTTGATACAGCTGAAGAGATTTTATACAGCATCTTTGGAATTGCAACATTTCATTTAAATGCATTAATTATTTTAATGCATTATAACTGCATCAACATAGCTATCTATTAGTGCAAGATAATATGTTCCCAAGGCTTTTACAGCTTCAGGTTTCCAACAAGACTGTACTGAAAGTCCTCCTTGCAAAACTGTGCACAGGATATGAGGGATAACTAGGTTAAGAAGATGGTGAGCCATTGCTCTTTAAAGTCTCTGTCCAGAGCTTCTATGATTTTTTTCTTGGCTCCGGTAAACCTGCGCTACAGCAAATTTCCCGTATCCCCATGTCAAACTGTACTACATCCCTGATGCTGTCGTCTTGCAGCAGCAGCAGCAGCTGCAGCAGAAGCTTCTGGTAGGAGCTTCTTGTTCCTTCCAGGTGCAACACCCAGACTTTCAGAACAATAGGACTGTGATCCTTCAGATCCATGAGAATGAGAGGTCACAAATAGAAGGGGACTTTTTCTGCTGTTGTATGTTGTCCACCCAGCCTACTTCTCCATAATATGTACAGAAGACAAACATTTTGCATGTCATGAGGATGTAAGGGTTGGCTGTAACTGAAGTTTGCTTCACCATTTTCTGTTGGAGAGGCCCTGCAAATGTCAACCCATTCCATTTCATTTGGAATCTGCTAGTATCAAAATTCCTATTGACTTTTAATTGACACCTTAACGGGACACACCCCAATATCCAAACTTGGCTAGAGTCACAGGCACCTGGATTTATGTGGATAGGTTGCCTGTTAGATTAACCTGAATTGAGTTAATATATTGGGGACCAGACAAGTTTAAAGCCAAATCAATTAGTAATGCATTAGCAAAACAGTTAAACTATTGATTGCAAAGTCTAAAAAGAAAATAAGTGAAGTAAACACAATGACAGAATCAAAAAATCCTTGAGGCTGGAAGGCATCTCTGGAGATCATCTTGTTGAACCCCTCTGCTCAGAGCAGGGTCAGCTGGAGCAAGTCACCCAGGATTGTGTCCACCTGGGCTTTAGAGATATTCGAGGATGGAGACTTCACAACCTCTCTGGGCAGCCTGTGCCAGTGTTTGATCACCCTCACAGTAAAAAAGTTTTTACCTATGCTCAAATGGAATTTCCTGTGTTTCAGTTTGTGACCATTGCCACTTGTCCTGTCACTGGGCACCACTGAGAAGTGTCTGGCACCATCTTCTTTATTTCACCTGACAGGTATTTATACACATTGATAAGATTCCCCCATGCCTTCTCTTCTCCAAGCCGAACAGTCCCAGCCTTCTCAGCCTCCCCTCATATGATAGATGCTGCAGTCCCTTAATCATCATTGTGGCCTGCTGGACTTGCTCCAGTATGTCCCTGTCTCTCTTGTTCTGGAGAGCCCAGATCTGGATCCAGCACTCCAGATATTTCTGACCAGTGCTGAATAGAGGGGAAGGATCACCTGCCTGGATCTGCTGGAATGCTGTTCCTTATGCAGCCCAGGCCACTGTTGGCCTTCCTTGCTGCAAAACCATATTCTTGTTTAATGTTCAACTTGTCATCTAGCAGGACCCCCAGGTCCTTTTCCGCAAAGTTGTTTTCCAGCCAGTTGGCCTTCAGTGTATACTGGTACATGGTGTTATTCCTCCCCAAGTGTAGCACTTTGCAATTCCCCTTGTTGAACTTCACAAGGTCAGGCCATTTCTCCAGCCTGTTGAGGTCCCTCTGGATGGCAGCACAACCGTTTGATGTATCAGACACTCCTCCTCCACTTTCTATGATCTGTAAATCTCCTGAGGGTGCCCTCTGTCACATAATCCAGGCCATTAATGAAGAGGTTAATAGTATTGGCTCCATTGGGTACACTGTTAATGACTGGCCTCCAACTGATCTTCATGCCGGTGTTCAGAACACTTTGATCCCAGTAGTTCAGATAGTTTTCAGTCCACCTCACTGTCCATTTATCTACCCTGTACTTCATCAGTTAGTCTATTAGGATGCTATGGGAGACAGTGTTGAAAGCTTAAGTTGCTTTAGTCAAGATAAACATCCACTGTTACCCCCTCCATCCACCAACCAGTCATTTCATCATAGAAGGTTATCAGGCAGGCCAAGCATGATTTCCTGCTTGTAAATCCATGCTTACTACTCTCAAGTACCTTCCTGTCTTAAATGACTTTGGAAATAATTTCCAGAATTACTTGTTTCTTCAGATTCCCAGGAATTGAGATGGGGCTGACTGGCCTGTTTCTTCCTTCTTGCCCTTCTTGGACACAGCAGTAACATTTTCTTCCAGTTCTCATGTCTCACCCAATCTCCATGAACTCTCAAGGATTATCAAGAATGGCCCTGCAATGACATTGGTCAGCTCCCTCAGCACTTGTAGGTGTACCCCATCAGGCCCTACTGAGTTGTTCACGTCCTATTTTTTAAAAATTCCCTAAACTGATCCTTCTCCACCAAGAGTAAGTCTTCCTTGGTCCAGACTTTCCCACTAGGCTCAGGGACCTGGGATTCCTAACTGAAGGCCAGTCTTTCCAGGAAAGAGGTGAAAGGCTTACCTCCCCTGTCCACCAGGTCCGATGCCCAGTTCAGCTATGGGCCAACATTTTCCCTTGCCTTCCTTTTGCTGCTGCTATACCTGTAGAAGCCTTTCTCACTGCCCTTCATACTCCTTGCCAGACACAGTTCCAGTTGGGTTTTGGCTTTCATAGCCCCATACCAACACACTTGGACCATGTCTCTGCATTCCTTCTTGGAAACCTGACTCTGGTTCCATTGCTTGTAGACTTTCTTTTTATGTTTGATTTTTTGTCAGGTTTTTATCAAGGAGATAACTTGTTTATCCATGCAGGCCTTCTGATATCTCTGCTTGATTTCCTGCTCACTGGGTTGGACCATTCTTGAGCTTGGTGGATCCTTGAAAAGCAACACTTCCAACATCTTGAAATACCTCTGGGATGAACCTTTTCTTCAAATTGCTATTCATGACTTCCCTGAGATATTACTTACCTACGATAGATGGCAATAGATCCTGGCTAGCCGCTCCTGAGGGCACTTTATTTCAGATCGTGGTCTCTGAGGCTGAAGTCAGTCTCAAGAACCAAGGCAGCAGCTTAGTAGCTCTTTGTCTCTTTAATGCCATCTTGCAGAGACGATTTATAGCATTAATAGAAGGTGGGAGGCAAGGGAAGAAAGAGAGACATACAAAACCCCACCACTACTCCAGCACTGCCAAAATCAGTGAGTATTTCAGGTTGCTTTCTCTGTCCAAGATGGATCCCTTCCCACTTCTCTTGCCTTCCTTTCACTTTATCTTTGTCTCTGGTTCTTGGGAATGTAGGTTTACAATTTACACAAAGTATGACTCCCTCTTCCCTGCTAGCTAGGATCAGATTTCTTCTCCCCACAGCCTGTTGGAAACCTACCTGAGTTTACATTCCAAGAGCATTCCTTAATTAGCACATTCCTCCAGCCCTACTGGCTTTCTTGCTCTTTGAAATGATTCAAGATGGCTACAGTATTTGTCGAATCATGTAACATCAGAACTATTAGTTTTCAATACTTCTCATTAGATTTCATAATATCTAGGTCACTGTGAGTTTTTGATAGAGGCGATATATAACATATTATTAAGGAAGATGTCTGGCATGTTATTTAAGTACTTTTTCTATATAACCTCCTTGAATTTGACTGAAACACAGTGACCAATTGCTCAGGTTTAGACAAACCATGACCCTCCTGTTTAAGGAATATAAATTCTACCTCTCCATCTCAGAATAGCCCTTTCTTGGGTTGCTTAATCAAAATCTAAATACGTGTTTTTTAATACATTAATTTTCTCTAATTTCACATCAAAGGGCTTTTCTGAATGCTCTTAATTGTCTTTGAAGATATAACATGTTTGGGCTAAGCAATGCACAGTCTAGATAAGTTCATTTAACTAGAGACATGTGTCAAAGAAGGAAAGAAAAGAAAATGAGATTATGATTTTTTTAGATGACCGACATGTTTACTGTTGAAATTCATTGCATCTCTGATTTTTGTGACTATTAGCTTATGAATATCCAGTGTTTTAATTTCTTATTACTTTATTGCTAATCTCTTAATGTTTGTTATTCCTCTAAGCTCCTGCTCTTCACGTTACAGAATTGCTGGCAAATCCCCACTTTCCGGTAAAAAAGAAAGCATCTATTTTGCATTGCCTCAGGAAAAGTCTCACTATTTATGATGTTTACTAGTATGATTTTTAAATTTACCTCAGATTTTTTTTGTTCAAGTCCAAAGCAGTCTTTCAATATTTGACATTATCTTAAATAGTACTTGTTAAAGATTTAACCACGATGGATTAATAGTCATAATAACAGAAGTGCCATGGCACTTTTGAACATTAATCATAGGTCAGGTTGACATTATATGAGCACAGAATGTAAGGATGGTTTTTCCTCTAGAAACCTTAATGCTCTCAATCTATGATACAGATAGTAAGTAAAAGGCAACAGTGAAACAGTGGTGTCAGTTGTTAAGCTCTGTAGGCATCCAAAGAGAAAAGCTCTAAGGTGCAAAAAGAAGGAAAGGGAAAGGGAAAAAATGATCCTAATAACTAAAATAATTTGGATATACAAGAGAGAAGAGAAAAGGGAAACATTTTCCTGTTAAATTATTACCATTTGGGCCTCTAGACCAAGCGTTCCATGTTCCTCCTACAGGACACAGTAAAATCTTGGGCATTGCTTTCACAGCTGCAATCTCACAGCAAAGGCACTGGATTCAGAGCTGGAACATCTTGACATCCATCCCATTTTTAGGGTCTGGCAGGAAGTTTGTTCTCCTGTGCCTGTGGAAGACATCTGAATTCTGGGGCTTTTCATGGCATGTCTCCTGCTGCTATAAAATGAAAAACACGATATCCTGCTTTTTGCTTCATGAAGCAATATCAGAATCTTCAAACCATTCTGGAGTTGGCTCTCTACTGGAAAGATGAACTATTCCTTGAGAGGTGGCAACTGCATTCTCCACTGTCTGCAAGGAATGTCTTGATTGAATGATGGTTCTTCCCCATAAAATGCTTATAATATGCTGCATAGGCCGCTAATTAAATGGCATGTATCACCAATTAGCAGGAACCACACAACTTCAGTGTGGCTACTTATCTTGCCCATCTTGCCCAGGAGTGTATATCTTAGGAAATCTGAGCATCTCTGTATCCTTTTTGAGAAGAGAAGCCAGGTGTTTCCAACATGGCCTTCAGACCATTTGCTCGTCATCATTTTGCTTCTGCATCCATTCCTTTTCCTCCTCATTCTGGCACTACAGCAGTTTTGAACAGCAGCCACTAAGGGCTCCAGCCAGATTTCCTCAGCGAAATACCTTCTGTGGGGTAGGAAGCTGGGGAATGAAGCAGCAGAAAATGGAGCAGCCTTGCCATATTCGTCCCCCCTGCTCTCACCTGTGCCCAAGCCCATCACTATAGCCACCACCAAAGCCTGCCAGGTCTGGATACAGGAGACCCAGCATTTGGACTCTAGTACAGGTCTCCCATATAAAATACCACTGCCAGGCTTCTGGGCCAGCTTTAGGAATGTGGTTTTAATATTCATTGTTCACTCTGTCTGTTACAGATGTGCACAGTGCAATTATTATAATGCTTTGCACATGTGGTGTTATGAAATGCATGCCTTTAAAGTCATGCCAATTTTTTTTTCCTGTAACCCAAATATATTATTTCTACCTATGTTCCAGTTACTTAGTTTGCCACACATTTAAAAAAAACCAAAAAACAAAACCCAGCAAAAACAACAACTTTATTGTAAAGATTAAACTAACAACTATGCAAGCAATGCAACCAAAAGAGAACAGATCCATTTTCTTCATAAAAGAACAGGTTTTTTTGATTTGCAAACTTGGATGTTTTTTCTTGTGCTCCAACTCCTCAGCAGAGACACAGACACTCACAGAAACGTCTATCCGCATAAAAAATAAATGCACATAAGCACAATTCATATCGTATAAAAGGAAATCATTCCCTAGCTGGGAAGCCATGGTCTATCCCAACATCCTCAGCTCCAGCAAAGGATGCCCTTGCATTAATCCTCTTCAAGCTTAATCATTTCATCTCATTATGCCCAACATCGAAGCTTCATCCCTTGCTCTGAAAATTCAGCTCTCGCAGAACACGGCAGACCGTCATTAGAGAGACATCATATTTATTGGGCCTTGGCAGTCCATTTTGGTTCCTCACCATCAGGTTCAGTTAAAGTAGGTGGTATCCAGATCCCATTTGTGGACCTTGGTGGCTCTGAGACTCCCATATTGGGTCTTCTGGGATAACAATGCCTTCCTGAAAAAATTCAGTGATTGATTCATGGGGGAAGACATTGGAAGCACGACAGCAGGACACAGATCTTACATGAGAGTCAGGCACAGCTCCCCTGAAGCAGAAACTAATTGCTGCAGGTCTCATTGCATTCAGAACTGTAAACAAAGCTCATTTCTTTAATCTATCTCTTGTGCAATGTGTTTTCCACTTGACCACCCAACAACCGCTCTCCCTTTGCCTCCATTTCCATTCAAACATGCCAGCAAGCCAGTACACAAAAGAAGCTGGTTATTTCTTCAGCAAACTGAGAGTAGTGTGCATGTGAGCATTACTGGGTAACGATTTGGGAATTAATCAGACACTAAAATAGCAATCCAGGGGGACCTGGACAGGCTTGAGTAGTGGGCCTGTGCCAACCTCATGAAGTTCAACAAGGCCAAGTGCAAGGTCCTGCACGTGGGTCAGGGTAATCCCAAGCACAAATACAGGCTGGGCAGACAATGGATTGATAGCAGCTCTGAGGAGAGGGACTTGGGGGTGTTGGTAGATGAGAAGCTCAACATGAGCTGGCAATGTGTGCTCGCAGCCCAGAAGGCCAACCGTATCCTGAGCTGCATCAAAAGAAATATGGCCAGCAGGTCAAAGGAGGTGATTCTGCCTCTCTCCTCTGTTCTCATGAGACCCCACCTTGAGTACTGCATCCAGCTCTGGAGCCCCCAACATAAGAAGGACATAGACCTGTTGGAATGATTCCAGAGGAGGGCCACAAAGATGATCAGAGGGCTGGAGCACCTCTGCTATGAAGACAGGCTGAGAGAGTTGGGGTTGTTTAGCCTGGAGATGAGAAGGCTCCAGGGAGACTTTATAGCAGCTTTTCAGTATCTGAAAGGGGCCTACAAGAAAGCTGGAGAGGGACTTTTTCCAAGGGTGTGTAATAATGGAACAAGGGCTAATGCCTTCAAGCTGGAAGAGGGGAGATTCAGATTAGATATGAGGAAGAAATTTTTCACTATGGGGGCAGTGAGGCACTGGAACAGGTTGCCCAGAGAAGTTGTGGATGCCCCAACCCTGGAAGTGTTCAAGGCCAGGTTGGATGGGGCTTTGAGCAACCTGGTCTAGTGGGAGGTGTCCTCACCCATGGCAGAGGGGTTGGAACTAGATGATGTTTAAGGTTCCAACCTAAACCATTCTATGATTCTATGATCTACATGAAGTGGTGGACAGAAAACTGACACAAATGTGGGTTTGATTTTCCAACTTACTTACTTTGTAGTCTTCTGAAGATGTACTAAGCTTTTTAAAATCTGCTAGATATGATATTAATAATAAAGGCAAAGATTTCATTTTAGGTATGCAACTTCACCTAATAAAGTTCCTTAAGCATTATTTAATATCTCAATTTAAAATGCACACATACCAAATTGTATTTCTAATAAGGTTGTTTTGAAGAGATGTCAAAGCAAGTGACAATACTGAGGGTTAATGCAGTTTTCAGGATTATACTATGCCATGATTGTCCATACGGTTAAATATGAACACAGTATCTGGCATAGTTTTGGTCATGCCTGCTAGCCTGTTCCCCAGCAAGTCCTCAACACGGCTCATAGGTAAATATGGGCCAAGGACCGTTCCCCATAGGCAGTTTGGAGGCACTAGGGTCTGGGGGACAGGAGAGTTCAGTCCTATGGGCATGAGCCATGCTCTTTCAGTTGGCCAGAAGAGAGCAAGGATACACTTTATTTTCTAGTACAAATGTATCCACCAATGTCTTTGGCATGGGAGCCAGTGAACTCTGCAGATATTTGCTTACAAACAGGAGAATGACATATATCTAAAATAAATGTAATTATATTCCAGTTAAGCAGCAAGCCATGGTGAACCTCAGTTTGTTTGATGTTGTGGTTTCGTTCAGTCAATTGTTTGAAACTTAACTATTTTTCTGAAGCACATCCAGGCTTCCCTGCTCTGGAAATCTCAGAGGATCAATATCCCTGAGGAGATTTTCAGTACGCCCTCATTCAGGCTGGGCAGGCATGTGGTTCATGCTGTGTTTTGATATTTCCACATCTTCTTCTGGCTGAACACAAGAAGTAGGAAAGCTGCTCAGAACCTAATTTAAAAGGTAAACTGAGCTCTTTTGAATTTCAAAAAGTCTCAGGACGGATCTTCTTTTATCAGAACCAGCTTATCCATCCCTAATTCAGAGAGGGGGCCAGATCAAGACTTTCTGATCTGGCTTCAGATGTTCTCAAAGTTCAGGGGTATGTGGATCTCAGGTTTTGACGTAGGCCCATCTGTGACCTCCAATGCCCTTGTCTCACCCCTTACCTGCCTATTCTCCTACACGTACATTTCTTCTATCTTCCATCCCCCTCCATGGCTCTTCCAAGATTAAAGCTTTTTTATTGTTATTATAAACATAATTCCTATAAGAGATAAGAAGCTCCTCAGTGTATCTTTATTAATCCTAGTTAAGATAACATTTTGAAAGCAGGCAGGGAAAGAGATTTATAAAGAGCAAGAGAAGACAGTTGCAGATCAGCACAGCAGGGCCAGAATTTCCTACACTGTCTGTATCTGTTTATAAAGAAGTGTGAGTTAAAAATTGCCCTGCATGTGAAGTCCCACTCTAGTGTTCCTGTAACCACTTTGCTGAGTCTGAGACTAGATTATATCTTCTACTATGGCCAATATAATCTTGCTGTGCCTAGGAATGGCCACCATTGTATTTTGTCTTGTGTGTGTACCCTTGTCCACACAGAGGTATTTGTGGCTGTCGTGGTTTGAGGTAAAATGAGACCAATTTTGCTCAGTAACTCTACTTTCTAACTAGGCCTCTTCTAACTGCTGAAATTCCCGTCCTGTTGTGCAGAAACTCTTGGGTCTCAGAGTGGTAAGACCCATGTTTATAGTTGATGCCGAGGCATGGTATGCAGAGAGGCTCTTGCTTATACTTATTGCTATAACATTTTGCAAGTAGAAGTATGATGTTGGTGTTGAAGGTTTCTTCCTCCTCCTCCAGGGTTTTCCAAGGGGACATTTTTGTGTTTGCTGACATGTTCTTTTGTCATTGGTCTGCAAGTCCATGTTGTATCTCTATGTACTGTACGTACAGTGCGTTTTGCATACATTGAATATTTCTTGGTTCTTATTGCTACCACTGAGAGTGGTTTACGCAGTGCCCAAGGTTGCATTTGTTTGCGGACTGGTAACTGACCCCAATTTATAGGGTTTGGATCTCCTGTATCTGCCTTTTCCTGTGCTTCCAAAGCCTCTGCCCTCATCCTATGCCCTTTTGCCTCTCCGCTGCATTTTGGTCTAAGGTCTAGGGTCTTGTTTTCACTATTGTTTAGTGAGAAAACTTCCTCTAATAACAAGTGTTACACCTCAGAGTTGTTCCAAGCTAAGCAAAAGCTAAAACCAAGGAGGTAACGACCCCCCGGTCAATAAGTAGCTGCTGTTACAAGCAGAAGCAAATCTCCAGGTGGGACAAAACAAGTCCAGACAAACCTGAAGAGGCCTGTACTGGTAGCCTAGTGCAAAGCTGTGCCTGTTATAAGCAACACAAACACCATATTTACTGAGAAATAGGCTACACATATTTTTTCTCTCTGCCTGGGCTGTAGGACTTTTTCCAACTTTGGCTTCACATGATATCCTGGACCGGTTTCTTTGTCCTTCTGAAACTGTAAAATGAAAATAAAATATACTGTCACCTTAATACAGTAGAATGAGAGGAAAGTGATAGAAATTAATCAATCGTTGTTACTGGTTGAAATGAGAATCTCTGGTTTGGTAAAACCAAAGTCAAATCTGAGGAATGACATTTTTCTGGGAAAGATCCTAGGAGACTTAGGAAAACTTGATCTGAAATCCTTTTGAAAACCAAGTGAAGGAAATACTTGTTCTCTACCCAGAAAGAAGCACCAGCGTGGTGGAATATCTTAAAGTGATTCATCCTATTCTATATTCAATTTTTCTTAAAACAGGAAACATAATAATCTATTCAAAATGGGAGGATCACCTTTTAGATACATAAACAGATAAAAAAATAATTTCATTATTAAAGTACTGAGAAAATTAAATCATTCTCAGAGGCTAGATGAACACCGATAAAGCGTAGTTATTCTGGACTAATCTTGTGGGGCAAAATACTCTCTAATGTGCACCAGAAGCAAAGATTATGGAGAGCATAACATATTGAAATCTAAATTAATCCTCCTTATTGACTGATAATATGCCCTGATCCTGCGGGAATATGCCTAATTTATTACTTTTTAAATGATTTGGATTCCTTTAGGATGAGTAACTCCCCAATTTATTTTCATTGGCTAACTGCGTTGGGAAAGGAGTCATTAAATATGAATGGGGATTATTTTGTTTTGAAAAAGTATTATAAAAAATTCACATTCAGCCAGTGCTGTTTAGATTGTATGCTTTTTCATACTGCAAGGAAGAGCACAGTGTCTAAAAAGTAAAAAATGAAAATAAGACGCATTGTGTTGTTTCTTAGTAGACAGCTATTGTCCTCTGAGTTTTCCTCTGTTTCTGAAGCCACTTTCCCCAGAACACATGCAGTACAGACTGGAAGAGTGGTGCTGGTACAAGGAAGGGGATCTGTTCCCAGCTGCTGTCATATTCACAACAGTGGGGGAAAATAGAAAATATTTTACTATAAAGTCTTGAAGGGCAACTTAGCCAGGGGATATTGCCTGAGGCTGACCTAGTTTTTAGTAAGGAGTCTTGGCCCTGACTGTAGATTGGCACCCTACCATGTTTAATATTGTGCTCATAATGCAGTCTAAGAAAGATACTTTGTTAGTTACCAAAAACCAAGAACAAAAGCAAGAGAATACCTTAATGAAAGAATAATAAAATAAATGACAAAAATGCTGTTCCTGACCTACACAATCTTTCTGCAAAGGTGTTGCTCCTATCCAAACTCACCTCTTCTGCTCTTCCCTCTGTCTATTTCCCTTGCACGGATTCTGGAAGCCCCTGCTCAGTCCATCTGTCACAAGGTACCATCTCCCCACTTAACTGATGTATTTGTTCGGAACTGGATTCTATCAGGTCTTTAAAGGGATGAGCGTGCAACACACGCAAACAGTTTGTGCTGTGCATAAAAGAGCAGTCTGCATTGTGATTTGCACTTCATTCTTATTTATTCTGCAATATTATTCATCAATAAAGTGCTCTCAGACCTGTATGAGGGATTCAAGTGTCAAGTAGCCTCCAGTTTTCTACTAAGTCTAATTTTTTTATTACGTAATAGAATTATGCTCTTCCACCTTTGTTATAAACCAACACTGTTAAATGAACAGTGTGGTGGCATCAGACAACTGCTTTGTATCTTTGTTTGGTCTTTGATAAAACTTTTATGGAAATCCTA
This sequence comes from Chionis minor, assembly GCA_013398295.1. Classification (NCBI taxonomy): domain Eukaryota; kingdom Metazoa; phylum Chordata; class Aves; order Charadriiformes; family Chionidae; genus Chionis; species Chionis minor. The sequence goes on along the minus strand of VZSF01001194.1, from coordinate 791,162 downwards.
TGAAAGTTCATCATCTTTTATATCACCTGCCTGGAGACTGCCCTAGGAAGGAACAAAAACTTACTGGACTTGCTTATTGTTCCCTACTACTGTTTGCAAAAACTGCTTTAACTATTCAAGTCAGCATGAACCTAGCGATGGTAAGGAAGAGCTTTGACTGAATTTGACCCGATGGATGACACGTTTCCCACTTAGAAAAACCCTGCCTTTCACAGAGTGTCTCCACAATGCAGAAGGTGTTCTTCCATAGGGTGGATTTATGCTTGGAATGAACCAACACTCTGTCTGCAGTAAAAGGGAGAAAACAGACCTGCTTCGTCATACAGCTTCTTCCCCGCGTATTCTGTCTGCAGGTAGAACAAGCTATGGAGTCCAAACTAATCTACATGTGATAGGTGAACCTTTAGGTAAGGACTAAGTCTGGTTAATTTGGTTTTTTGGAGTCATTGGAGTTTCTTGCCTGAGGAGATGTGATCACTGCCCAGGTATAACATTAGCTCCAGAGCTTGTGGCTGTTCTGGCAGATGGGGCTGTACCAGGGATTAACTACTTCCCAAGCAAATGGTGGCCACTTCAGGACACAGCTTTGGGAGCACTGTGTGAAGAAGGAGTGACTTGCACCCTGCAGATTAATAGCTCGCTGTTGTCTTTAATTCCAGGCCAAGGTTCACTTCTGCATCTTTTTGGGACAGAAGACCAGAGGTTTGAAAGTGCTTAGGTACATGCCACCTAAACCCTAGAAGAGCGCTGGTGGGATGGAAGGATATTCTACACATCTTTTCTCTGTAACAAGCTCTACAATGCTTGTTAGTTAATTAAGAATTACTTAAATTACATCACTTGCAAGTGAAATATGAAGAAAGGTGAATGCAGTGGCAGAGGACTCTGAATGCATCCTGTGCCTTACTGGCAGATCCATAGCCTATATAAAATAGTTCAGGTTGAAAGGCACCTTTAAAGGTTGTCTAGTCCAACCCCCATGCAATAAGCAGGGACATCTTCAACTACATCAGGCTGCCCAAAGCCCCGTCTGACCTGACCTTGAATGTTTCCAGGGATGGGGCATCTACCCCCTCTCTGCACCTGACTGTAGTCAAAGATGCAGATACTACCAGCATTTTCTACTACTAGAGAAGAAAAATGGACCAAGCATACAGGGATCCTTCACCAAGTGTGTCCTTCCAGCTTCTAGCAATGTGCACTTCAGGTAATTTCTCAGCCAGAATTCATATCCACATGTTCCTGGTAATGGATTTTTTCCTTCCATTAATTTGACTCCTTACCTTCCTAAACACATCAATGCCCTGGCACCCTGCAGTAACAAGTTCCATGGGCTAATTATAGATTGGGTACAATGATCAGGGCATGAATATTTCTGGAATCAAAGGCCATGGCTATAGCAGAGGTAAAGAAAGATCTATTTTTTGCTTGACAATTTGTCATATTGTGTATTAAACTAATTGATTACATCTTATTCACACAGACTTTTATGGCTTAATATAAAAGATAGCAAAAAGTACTGTTATAAAGAAAATAGAAATTGCAAATGTCTCAGAAAGACTTGTGCTTTCTCGTTCTACTTAGCAAACTTGCATAAACCTCACTGTCTTTCTTCCAAAAACTGCAATTTCATTTGAAGCATGAAAACTCAGGAGGTCTTGATACTGAGTAGCCAGGTTCTGTTTATGTTAAACTTTCTGCAAGACAAGGAAATATGAATTGGTTTTGCAATTGTTCATGAATTAGATTTTGATTTTGTAAAATCCAAACCGTCTATTTCAAATTCTGCCTTAATATTCCTGCACAGAGTGCTTTTGTCTTTGACCTATTTAAGAGAAAAATTTCCTGTGAAAGCTTTCAAACATAGAAGCTGCTGTTGACTACCTCCAAACTTCACACAAAATGTAGCCACACTGTATTAAAGACTCACTGCTAAGATGGTCAGGCATCATGAAGCGATTATAATAAAAGCTGTTGAGGTTTGGGGTCAAGGTTCCCCAATGTTCTTGTTTTGACAAATGATCTTTGCAGCACTTACATATCATAAACTATGTTTAAAATTAAATGCTCCAATTAAATCAACAACTTCAATTTGCCCTCTGGGGTCATAAACAACCAAAAAGACATGATTTTGCTCTCTGTCCGCAGCAATAGGGTTAGAAAGAGAGAGAGAGCAACAATAAAGACTGTTGAAAGGCCTTTCTGATAAAAACCCTAGTTTCACTTTTATTCTATTTATTATTTTATAACAGATTTGCAGCTTTGTGGTCTTTGTTACCAATTATTGGAAGCATTACCACCAAAACAGAGGTTGCACAAGAACTTTTCCCACATTCATTTCTACCATTCTGGTTCAGAGAACCTCATTTTTAATTTCCTAGCTCAGTTGTGTCATGGAACTGTGTTTTTACCACCCTCAAGGCAATTTCAAGATTTTCCCAGAGATTAAAGCACTTAGAAGCTTATTGTTTATTGGAGACCTACACTACAGAGTGCAGCAGAAAGGAGGATAACCCTAGCAGAAGGAATATATTATGCTTCCAGAACAGCCTGACTGGTCCACCTACTGTCCTCACTGATTATTATAGTGCAAAGATACTTTTATTAAACATAATGATATTAAATGGACCTGATGCGATTTAACACATTTATGAGAGTCTTTCATGTCTCGCTGTAGGAGGTTGATATTTAAACCCTAGTCCTCACTGAACCTGAAAGCATTAATAATCCCCTTCTCTTTGGCCCATATGCGGGCTCATTACAGTTGCTCTTTATAGTTATCTATTTTCTCTTAGGCCCTTATGCAGAAAAGAATCCCTATAGAGGAAAAAGCTTAAGCACTTGATTAACTTTAAACACATTGAAATCAGTGCTCAAAGTTAAGCAGGTGCTTAATGCTTTCCTGAATCAGGGCCTAGGGTTTCTGTCTCTGTACTAGTTTGAAAACTAATGATCTAGGATTTGATTCTGCTCTCAACTTCCTTGATACAAATCAGGAGAACTCAACTGAGATTAAAGAGCTTTGTTCATCTTTGCCTCATATCTTATGTAGCCATCTAGAAAAATGGGTGTCAAACATAACCAGTGGAGAAGAGCAGAGTTTATTTAAGCTTTGCATTCACTTTTGTCATGGTCCTAGAAGACACCTGGCGCAAGGAAACTGTGAGTCTGGGCTGGTGATAGAGCTTCAGCATAAAATCAGAGAGCAGGATCAGGCTGAAGTGACTCCTCTTACCCTGACTGCACGAATTGACTCCAGACCATTGTAAGGAGGCGGGTAGAAGGGGGCTGAGCAGGGACAGCAGGATACGTAGGCAGCGACAAGTGCCATGAGCAGGACACGGATGTACTGTATCCTCCATGGATATCTCAACAGTTACATCTCACTGCTGGCCGGTGTGCATATGAAAGGAGGCATGTGAAGATGACCTTCCCTACCCTCCTCCCCTTTGGTCACTGTGCTCCTCTCCCTCAAGAATGAGGAGGGCTTTTATGTTTCAAGGGCACAATACCTAAAATCCTGCCTAGGTCCAGTTCCTTTACCCAAGTATGTGATCTGCAAACCCCAGGCAGGACTCATCTAAACAGCTTCTTAAATCTGCTTTCATAAGGGACAAGAAATATCCTTGTATATCCTAACTTGTTTGGATTTTCCCAATTTCTGGAAAAAAAAAATAATTTCAAGTACCCTTGCTTTTTGCTCATAGAATTATGATGTCAGCCCGGTTTCCATGACGCTCCAGGACACAAAGTCAGTTGGGAGTCATCTGTGTTTCTTCAGACACTACATTTAATCTGCAGTTCCAGTAACAGCCATTCTATCAGTGATCTACAGCCATTGATAAACTGCAGGCTTGTCTCATGCTGTAAATCAAGCCTACATCTGCAAGATGGTATCCAACCTTGCTGGGCAAGACCTGAACTCCTGGACCATAGTCATGTACCTGTTAACAGTGATGTTTGCTTGGTCCCTGGTTTTGAATGTGTACTCCAGAGTTTCAAGTGCCCTTCTACGTTCAGCCTTCATAGTTGATTTTCACAGTATAACGTGAGAAGGATTTCAGTTACATTTCATGCATTTAAAGGGTAGCTGTACAGTTGCAAGGACAAATTCACAGCCTCAGCTGTTGGTCTTCAGGAATGTCTCTGAGGTTTGATTCAGGACAAACCAGCTGAATATTCACCAAGCACACATTAACCTGCAGTATGGATGGCCTGAACTCATGGGCCCAGCTCCTTAACTGCCATCAGACAACACTATTTCACAGCATTAGCCAAGAGCCCCAGTTAGAAGCTGGCGCCACCTATCACCGATAAAACAAGATTTATAACCGTGACTCATAGGCTAAACAAAAAGGGCCATGAGAGCAGATTGGAGTGAGGTTTTGGGGTTTACCCTAAAATTCGCATTATACCCAGGACCAGCCAGGTATCGCATAGGTACTGCCTACAGAGTCACAGGTTCAATATAGATGTAGTCCCTGGGAGCAGAGAATGGCATACAAAATGCAGAGCTACCATTATCACTGCCTATGCACAGCACATGCATCTCTTACAGCTAGAAATAGTTAACAGACATAGAATGAACACATGCAGAGCTGGTAGATATGCCCAATTGAATGAATCAGTTTATATATTTTAATCCTTCTTAAACAGGTTTATCCTCCAAAGAGTTTCTCATTTCTTCTTCTTTTCCATGATTTAGCAGCCAGGAATCTTACAGCCCTACTGTGCTTAGAAGGGGGCTCCAATTTTTCATTTCTAACAAGGTTTCCAGCAGATTTTGAATGTCATACAAGTATTCTATTTGCACATTAACTTCTTTCAGACTGAACACGTCCAGAGCTAAGTTATTATTCTTGAGAGCCATAAAGGCAAAAGACTCATCACTCCTTGTTCGGTGGAAGGCAGCATCATTCCTGGGCAGGATTTAACAGCCACTTTTCTTCTGAACACCTGCATTTGTGAAATATTTAAATATTTAGTTCTCTTATTGACTGCCAAGAAGACTTACAGACACTTGCCATTGGGTGGGACACCTATAGCCACATGTACAGGAATAACACAAAACTTTAAGTGTGCATGGTTTAGACAGCTAAACTGAAAGCAGCTGATCTTGGACTCTGAAGTCTATAGATTTGGCTACTTTGAAAACCTAGGACTCTATAAGAACAAAGCTGATCTCAGAATGGTTGTGAAATTCAAACACTCTGCCAGGTAACAAGGTTTACTGTCGAGCATTTTGAACTGAAAAGGAACAGTATCGCAGCAGGACTAGATTCATTACTAATTCTCAATAACTCCTGGAAGACACAGGACTGTTGCAATCCTGAGAAATAAATGAAACAATTATCCTTTGACCATGCTTCAAGTGAAACCACTGTTAATGTGAAATTCTGTATCTTGTAAAGTTTTATACGCAAGCTGATTCCATTTTCTGCATAGACATACAGCATGCTACTGCAGAAGCAGCAAATGCCAACAAAGATTATTTTAATCTGCAACTGGAAGCAAGGGTATGATCTGCCCCACTGCATGATGAGCTCATCATACTGAGGGAAATGATCACCATACAACACTGCCTTCTAAAAGCTTTTGATGGCACTTTCATCCAAGAACAACAAACAGAAATTTGGCATGATTTCTGTCATACATAACATCATCATCAGTCATTTAGCTCAAACATCAAGATAACCATTAGATAACTTCATATTCAATGACATACATACATGGAAAGATACAAGCCATATGCTGGTTGGAAATTGTTACGTACTAAAATCTGATACTTATTTATACTGACCTTTGACATTTTCTTGCAAAAACAGCAATTATACTCCCAACACAGAGATATGTCTGGTGTGATATTTGCTCATGAGAATTCAGTACATTTCATGAAATAATGTTGTAATAATATTGTACATGATTCATGTTGGATGACATAAATCAACAAAGACAATCATCAGCACAAGTTTTGAGACACCACAGGGATCATCCTGGTACCAAAATATTACAACTGACATCCTTAGCCATCTAATGAGACGCACCAAATCCTATACTACAGCTGACCCTGCAGTGATACTTATGGCAAACATTCAGCGAAGTCTTTCGGGGGGAAAAAAACCCAAAACCCAAAACCAAAACAGAACCCAAAACCAAAATAAAAACACTCTGCTTTAAGAACTGAGGGGGAAAAAAAACAAAAAAACCCAAAAAACCCCACCAACCCAATATAACCCAAAACAGAAAAAAGAGTGAGAACTTAATTGCAAAGTTATCTAAGTATTATAAAAAATTGGAAAATCACTGTAGTAATACTGATGGTAAAACAATCTCAGCTGGAGAAAAGTAATTCTGAGAAGATGAAAAGAAGATAGAGAATAAGAATACTTTCAGCTCCCTTGAATCAAAATTATGCCCAGATCTGGGTTTGTTAACAGTAGTTACAATAGCCAATCCCATAGCACAGGAGATGTATATATACTAGAAGTCATTAAAAAGCAGTTATGAAATAGCTGTGTTGCAACACACAGCTGTGTAACTCCTGAGCTTCTCATCTTCATCATCATGTCCGTGCCTACAGCTCCCCACTGACTCAATTTGGATTTGATCTGTTATGTACCAGTAGCCTGCAGAGAAGAGAAATCCCCGTGGAACACTTATAGGACTTACAGATACACAACTCTTGGGTGGAGTTTTCCAGTTTACTCATTCAAGTCTCTAACATTGAAATTTAGGTATCTGATGAGTCATTCTGCATAGTTTAATTACTTGCACTCCCCATAAAAGTGACAGGAATGATAAAGTTCTCTGAGGACGTGCTGGTGAAGACCCTGTTTGATTAGGTTAGGCACTTCCTTCTTTCCATTGACTGTATGAGAATCAGGGAGCCTCCAGATACTGATCCACTCCCGTTAATTTAGAATTTTACTTCACATAGGAAATACAAAAGATTTAATACCTCTTTCTGCTCCATTCACACCTAATGACACAAAGTTTCAGTAAATTTTTTCAGTAGGCCTGAAGAGGAAAAAACCGAGGAAAAAACCTCCACTTCCTTAGGGTCTGCCTTTCAGCAAATAATTGGTTAGAGCACTTACACAGCAAACGTCAGCTGAACTACTCTCAGCTTCACTAATCCACGTTTCTTTGTCCCAGAAGATCTCCTGACTTGCCAGGCCATGGGAATTTGGATGCTCCATACCGCCTCCTAAAGCAGAGCCGCTGGCAGACAGGATTGCAATAGTTGTAAGACCAGAAGTAGAGGCGCTACCATGTACCCTGACTCATACTGTTGAGACTTCAGCACACTGAAGAAGTTAATCCTTTTTCATGGAACAGCTATTATTTTTGTCACCAAAAACTACTACAAAATATAGAACTGAAATACTCTATATGGAGTATCTCTATATACGCTATATGGAGTAGAATAATTCTCCTTTTCAGACTACAGCAGATATAAAACTGAATTCAATGAATTCCTGGTTCTTTCCTGGAAAGTCCAAGAATGCGTCTTTGAAGTTATCCTACCATGATCACTCTGACCTCAACACAGCAGATGGTGTTGACCTTCTCATCAAAAAATCTCAAACAAGGGATTGTGAAGCTTTAAGCATGAGACGGCTACTTTGTACCAAGATTCAGAAGTGTTGCAAACAGGAAATTGGAGTCAATTATGCTCTTTTGTTTTGATGAAAAATGAAAACTTCACTGAGAAAGCGGAGATGTTTAAGTCTTTTTTTCTTAAGAAAACAAACCCACTTTGACAAAAATAATTTGCCTTTCCGATGTCAGATATTTCACTTTATACTCTGTGTTATAGAAGCAACAAAAAAGAGGGAAAACATTTAATTTTCACCTGTTCCAGGGAAATCTGATCAATTTAATGAGAACATTTACTACCAAGGGTACAGAAGCAACTTATCAAAACTTTTGAACTGTCAAAACTTTGGGGTCCCATGTTTCAGGTTCTTCCGGAACTAACTGTGGAAGTTTCATCCCATACTAAGATTATAAATTATCAATTCGCTGCCCACTCTTGCTGTGAAAAAAACAGAAGCTACATCTATAACACGTCTCGGTATTGAAAAGGTGACTCTCTTACCTTTTTTGCTTTTACTAGCCACGTTTTTGGGGGACAGTGGAATTGTATATTTGTCAAGGATAAGGAATGCAACAGGACATTTTTTAATTAGGGCTCAAACTGTTTTAGTGTTAGAAACTTTGGAATAAATACTTGCAACTTACATACTGTATTCAGATAAGCTTTTGGTTTTACTCTTTTTTTTATTTCTGTCTTTATAGAGGTGAAATAATCCAAAAAGGTATTGAGGACATACCTGAAGTCACAAATTAATATTACTATTTGACATTTGTCTAAAAAAGTGACTCCGGAACAGTGGATTTGGAAGTGTGTTAGCATGATGCTGGTTTCCACGCCAACTGAAAGGTCTGTGTCTGAGACCAGGCAAGGTCACAGAGGTTAGAGGAAGCAGAGCCTGCAATGGCCACAAAGCATTGAGCTACGAAGGATGAAGAGCAGCTCCCTGTCCAGATTTTTAACATCCCCTGCTGTTTCCACAGCTCAATGCTGGCATATGCTCCAAAGGGAAATGGTCTCCACATCTCTGACTGAAGGGTGGGAAAAAGTGATGTAATGGAAAAAAAGCAGCAAGAAAGAGCCTGACACTGAGCACAAGAACATGTTTTCACAAAGTGAACTGTTTGAATACAAAGGTTAGCTATACATGTTGACGTAGCGTACTCACCGTTGGGTGAATTAACGAGATGTCGACAGTGGTTTAGCTCTGTAGAAAAGGGGAAATTCTAATGGAAGCAGCATGCTCCATGTCCATCATTTGAAACCTTGGTTAGGAAGATTCCTTAAGACGCTGGTATTTTCGTAAAGCTGATAACGTGGCATTGTAAATGGCTACTAATATAAAATTTATTCTTTTTTTTTTTTTTCTCCTCTCTGTGACATAGTAAACTCTGGCAAGCTGGCAAGCAAAACAAACACACAGGCCAGAATCACAGTCACTGGGTGGACAAAACTCCAGGAAAACAGGATTCCAGTTCTCCTTGAAGCATTGGTGAGCATGGGATGTTCTCTCCCCTAATGTCTGACTGCAATTTTTTGCATACTCTCAGTTTCAGAAGAGGAGATAACACCTTCAGTTCCCTTTGCTTTTAGTTAGGATCCAGCTGGAGTAATCCATCACTCAAGTGGGCCAGCATCACCAGAATACTAGGAGCTCTATGTGACAGGACTAAAGAAATAGTTCTGGCATGATCATCATTTTCTTTCCTAGGAGCTGATATATTGTGGAAATTTTCATATTGTGTAAATTCTGCCCCAGAAAGGCAAAAGCTATTGGCATGCATAAGAATTAAATTTTGAAATGTATGGGTTTCAGTCTTATTTCATGACAGCTGGAGAAATAACTTGTGTTCTCCCTGTATTTCCTTTCTTTCCTCTGTAGTACTCAAGTACTTTATAAGCAGAGGAATCATTTAAATGTAGCACAGGATCTGTTCTAATCCTCATGTATTAGTAAAGTTAACACAGCTCACTCCATACTGCTGTTTGCACAGCTGGATGTGTCAGATAGAATAAGTTCATCCCTTCTAAGATGAGCTTAAATCCACAGCCTACTGGTGTCTTTCTTATTTACACCAACCACTGTCTCACATTGTTCCCATAAGGAAGGTTAGTTTTAGCGAGGTCACATACTTGTTGCAACCCTGTGGGTGCATAAATGTTGATAAATTGCCTCAGCACAATATCAGATCTGAGTGTTCATCTTCAAGCCACAGAAGGTGTCTAATTATAAGTAAAAAGGCAATGAGATTTGTATTATGAGACCTACAGCTAATGACTCATTGGTGGTACCTTACACTCCCCTGGTCAGAATGAGTGTCACCGTCCATGACAAAAGAAATCAGTTTACAGGAGTAGTCGCAGATGTGTGGAATTAGGAACATGGGTATTTCTTGTACAAAAGAGACAAAGTTACCTTCAGAACTTTCCTAAAGGTTTGTTCTTTCCAACAAAAATAAAAGTCAAGGAAAGGCACTATCACTGTCATGAGACTGCCCACCCAATCATTATTCCCAGCCCAGGGCGAGGTGGGATGGATGCTGAAGGTCAGAATGCTGGTATGCTTTACAGAGCACCGTGCAGATACCAAGGGTGAGATTTAGGTCACAGCTTAAGACACACAAAAAAATCGGATGTCTACAGGTAGCTTTCTACATGTAGCTAGAGTCCAAGTTCTCACTGCACTCAGTGGACCTCTGGTCAGGACAGTCAACTGCATCTCAAGAGCAGCTCAGCTGACGAGACACTGCAGCAGGAATCTGTACCAAACCATAGATACATGTTACCAGCTGGGATGCCCAGGGTTATCCAGGACACCTGTGTGGGGTAACAGACATTACACACTACATGGTGATGCTGCATCAGAGGCTGAGGCCCAGCCGTCTTTATTTTGGGACACCTTTTATGACACTGAACACCTCTGTGTAAGTGATTGAATTCCTCATGCTTCAGGTGTTGTCTATTTTAGGATTAATTGAATCATTCTTTAGGCTGCACTGACTGTCCTGACTTGATCTCCATCAGCTCTCATGAGAGTTTAGATACACAGTGCACATATACCATCCCATCTACAGACATTAAACATCAATGTCATAGTCAGCAAGCTGAATCGTGTCCTGCAGGCATGCTGTAACTGTGTATTTTTAACTTTCTGTTATTCATGGGCAGATTGTCCAGTTTGTGAGTATTTGGTTTACAGGTGAAGATATACCTGAGCAGCATCCATTTGGAGAAAGCTGGGGTCCATCAGTGTATTACTTTGATTTCAGCTCCGTGGGAGGCAGGACTGTACTGCTATAGGACCTGAGCTGCATGTTTGTTCACTGCTGTACCCAAGAAAATAAAGCCCCTGCAGAACCAAAGATGGGGAACGTGTTTCAGAGACAGCAAAGGTGGGTCTCATCTCACTTAAGCTAGTTACTGGAGAGAAACAGGATCCTCCATGTACCACCATGGTCTGCTGCACTGAGTCAACTCTCCATCATCATTTAGTCATTAGGAAATGACGCACCATTTAGTCATTATGTAAGTTGTTATGCCCTAAGAAGTTCCTTCAAAATCAGAATTCTCTTCCCAGCTCAAGCAAAAGGTCTGTCTTCTCTGTTTTCTTCCCCTGGACTGACCCTCGCTTCCTCTGCTTTCTTCTATAGACTTCACATTAGTCCTCTCAACCCTTCTACTACTATATGCATCTCTTCCCTGTTTTGATGGCACTTTAGCGTTTTACCTCTGAGGTTCCCAAAATGGCCACACAAGCTTCCAAAATTGTATCTACACTGCAGGACATTGTGCTGCATGGCATTAGGTAATCGATGTTGACTCCTAACACTACCTTGGTAGAATTTTTTCACTTAGGTTGGTTTGACATAGATTTTTCACCTCAGTGATTGTCCACAACTATTTCAAAACCAGTTTGGTACAGGGAATATTTTATAATTAGCCAAATTTTCAATATGAAGTAAATCTTAAAAAACTGAGCTTGGACACAAAAGTTCCCTAGGACAAAGGAAAAATAAGATTTTCGTGGTGGTGTCTATATTGAGAGCTGTATAAGGTTTTTCAGAGTTAATTTAGAAACAGGATTCTTTTTACTTCAGTCTACAGTATTTGCATAGCCAGGATGAGCAAGTAGATAAGTGGATAAGTAGATTTTTTTTTTAGAGCGGGAGAAAAAAATTCTCTTGGAGTGACCTTTTGAAGTATTCATGTTCAGATTTGATTCATAATCAGGGATAAACATGAACTACTTTCATATTCTTTATCACATCATTTAACGGGAAATGTATTAAATGCCAACTAATTGCATCTGTGCCAAAAGGTAATTTTATTTTTCCTCATTGAGTGAGAATGAATAGTAATTTCTCTGTTGTCTCCAAAAGAAATTTGATGGCAGATCAGAAACCAGTGAACAAATCAATACATGACCATCTTCACTAACAGTTTAAGAGGAACTTCTGGCAGTCCTTACACAAACAACAGTACACTCTACCCAGCAAAAAGTTAAAAAGCAAACTTACTTCACTTGTGAATCATTGATTTGAAAAAGTCTCTGGGTGTCTCAAAGGAAACTTGAGGAAGTCCAATAGTGTAAGATCAGCAGAGATGGGTAACTGAGAGGGGAGAGAAAACGGAGCTTCCACCACAATGGAAATAAATTGTTAGCCACCTACTGTGGCCTGTGAAGCTGGCAAGAGCTAAGAGAGAAGATCAAAAACATGCGATCAACTGAGACGCTTCTCTGCCTGCATATATAAAGTGATGCCCACTGCAAAATCGCTTCATGATTTTAAGGAAAGAGAGAAAAGAATAGAGACAAAACGTAGCAGAGATACTGAGTATTTGACTGCGATGTACTGTATCTTGCAGGGCCTTACCTCAAACATGAAGTGAAATTGGCTGGGGTAGGATCACTGCTTAGTGCAGGTGAAGTGTCTGAATGCTGAATAATGATTGCTAGTGACATTACAGCTCAGTACTTCTTTGGGCAACGGCACAAGATGTGTCGTATCAACAAATTCAGTCAGCAGTGAAGCAGGAGGATGAGGACAAAAAATAATACAGCTTCAGAGATTCAAATGTGGGCAGAAAATAATAAATTAATGCTCAACTGAAACCATTACCAAAAGAATGCCTAAGAACCCGGAAAGGTCAATTTAACAGATAATCTCCCCAGCACAGAGACCTTGTTTCCTTAGGTGTTTATATCAAGTGGAGAAAAATGCAGTCTTAATCCTGAACTGAAGTTAACTGTGGCAGTAAAAATACTATTAACAACAGCAACCTTGATTCAGGAGGAGAGATAAAGTTGGAGGATAATAAAAATGCCAGACTGGTGTTGTCATGAGGAGCAAATCCATAAATGTGTGATCTGAATAGTGTTCATCTGAAGGAAGACATTTGGGCAAACTTGGGCAAACATAATGAGAGAGTAATTAAACCCTACCTATAAGATAGGTAGATAAAAATGTTATAATAAAAGAAAAACATCACTGTTTTACATTTCCTCTCTTAGAAGAAATATGTCAATCTATTCTATCAATTTGAATGCTTTTATTTCACCAGCGGTTAAAAAATGCTCAAGCAGCCAGGTGAAAATTACCACCAGGTGAAAGACTAGGGAGCTGGCAGAGAGCTCCCCACATCCTGGGGCGCTTTGCCAGGGGAGGCAGGAGGGAGGCAGCGTGGAGAAGAGGTATCGCCAGCCTCTTCTTTCTTGTGAGCCATCCAGGAGGGTGCAGGTCAGAGCAAGCCTTGCTTTCTGCCTGGCATACCTCGTGTCCTGCGCGCCGGGAATCTCGGTCAGGGAACAGAGTGTAAGTCAGGGGCCGAGCATCAGCGCAGGCTGTTCGTGACGGATCCTTCTAGTTTATCATTTTGGCATTATTTTAAACACAGCTGGCAAGGGAATGCTGCAGAACCCTCATTGTGCTAATAGGCTTTTTCTGCTAGGGCAATCTCCATTTATTAAATGTGGTTTCCATAATAGCCCAGTGAATAATCCCTGAAAAAAAGAACACATCCCTCTCATGTATGAGAATCGCCCATCAAAGCAGAAGGTGAAGTTTGATGAAGTCAACCTGCAAAGCATAATGAGTATAACACTGCATCAGCGAGGTTTCCTTGAGGAGATAACTATGGTCAGAAAAATCATTATACCAGCTGCTGTTAATGAGAGGGAGGAAGAATAATTCACAAACAAGTCGTGTAACTTGCCTACAAGAGCACCGCGGGGAGGAGTCCTGTTACTCATTACGCTGCGTGTCAGCTCCAATGAGGCCACAAACACAGCAGAACAATGGCTATGATGTCTTGGGTGGCCAAAGGTTTCTTACATAGTTTTTATTTTCACTGTACATTTCAAATTTTCTCAGAAAAGAAAGGAAGCCTTTAGGCCTGCCCGTAAGAGGCTTACGCCATATATAACTTATATGACACGCACTTCAATTCCGTATAAAAGTATATATACACCTTCACCACCCCACAGAACACAGGAGAAAGCATCTGTTTTCAGCACTCTTCCAGCTTATCATTCAGAAGAGGGGTGGGAAGAATACTTAGGCTTATGCCATGGTTGTCCCCTGTTCCTTTTATTTGTATTTAATTTTGCAGGGACAAGGTTCATTTTGTGCAGAGTCCCAAAAAGGAAAATTCTTTTATTCTGCAGTTTATTATTATAAATGCATGTGGAGTATGTCGTATGGTTTTTCAGGCTGCATGGAATGAAGTGAAAAGGAGTTTTCAATCTTTTAATGCTCCATGCTTGTGGAAGAGGCATAAGAAAATGGTCCATGGGGATCCTATTATTTGAGGGATTTTTATTTTTCAGGTCTGGTCAGGTTTTATGACTGGCACGTTTCTGAGAATGCACCTCTCAAGCACTGAGGTTTATAATGATTTCTCCTTATGCTATTTATCTCACTTTTCCAGTTGCAGTGCATTTATCCTTGCACAGACCGAAGCATGACAGGAGAGGAGAGAAGACGTCAAAGAGATTCTGCCAAACAGAGGAATATAGATTTCCCGCTCCCCTCCCTGAAGGATATTTTCAAGTAGATGCAAGGTTTTGCAATGCACAAATATATTAGCAGTGCAAAGCAAACAGGAAAGGCTGTGACATTTGCTGAAGTTCTACTAAACTAGCCTGGGTTGTCTATATAGGGGGAGAAGGATTTGGGGCCTGGCAGTTTGCCCTAAAATGCACGCATTTTACAGGCTGTCCTCTGTGCTTCCCCAGTAACTTCTCTTCCATCTACGGCAACCCAGAAAATAATTTGCTCTCAATCAAAAAGTGAAAATGCGAAGCACTCAATGCTCATCTGATTTTTGCAAAATCTAGACATACTGGATAATATCCTCCCTCCGTTTTTCTTTAGCTACATAGCACAACAGTTATTTTCAGCATCTCTGCTGGAACACTGGCTGGGTAAGTTGCAGAAATATTTATTAGCAGTCCCAACTCCTTATTTAAATATTCATACAACACATCTTTGAAGACAACATTTGGGGAGGCAACACTGTTGTTTATGCAAGAACGTATTCTTTCCTAGACAAGACGCAGGACTTAACAAAAGATATTACACAACATGATGGCAGCAAAAGGCAGTTGAACACAGTCTGCTAAATAGTCAATTATTGGGTCTTACATGCTTTTTTCCAAGTCAGAAAAGAACACAGGTATTTTTAAATTTTAGATCCACCTTTATGAACAGGTATGATTCCTGATGGGGAATAGGGAAGACAGTATTTTCTCCAAAAAACGATGAGAAAATATTTTCAAATGGATTTTCAAAGGTGCTAAAGGACTTATGTGCTCAGATCTTATGGGTTGGAATAAGTAGATTCTGTAAACCTCTTTTCAAATCACAGCTGTAACATCTGTAAAAGGACTGTTTTGCAGCCAGAGTACTTCACTGGGACTCGGTAGATCCAAGATTCATGCCTGACTTTGCAAGCCCTCTCTATGCCTCAGTTTCTCTTTCCATGAAGCAGTACCGAGGTGTTCCTCAGCTGCACAGCGCAGTGCTGAGGATGCAGTCGTTGTAACCTTGGGGGCACACGTGCTGATTTAATTTAGAGTCATTTTCCACAGCCAGAAGAAGTGGGATTGTACATAAGGCTTCCCAGGTGCGCACAGAAGAAAATTCATAATGATAATTACTCAGAAGAAAAAGAAATCAAGCAGGACTTACTGCTTCCCTGGTAAAAATATGACATAGAAGATACTTCCTCAGAACTTTAAATAAGGCAAATGTTTCCTCCTAAACAGGAAAAACTTAGTAATTATTATGTTGAAATGGCTTCACTCTATGAAGTAACACCTAACCTCATTAAAAAGGGACAGGAACGCAGACAAAATGGGAATGTGCATGATGTCAAACAATACTAGCACAGTGTGAGACTGGTCACAGAAGCAACGCCTGGCTGCGTGATATCACTGTCAGCAGCACTGAGCAAGTTCAGCACGCCAATAAAATAACTGAAATTGGAGACAGACTCATCTGTAGACTGGGACTTCAGGTCTCTTAATTTTGCTGTGATGCCAAGCTTTTGGCTTCAAAAAGCTAAAAGATGCAGAACTGCCTGATAGTAGGTGCTTCAGGTGGAAGTGGGGATGACTCAGCTGCCTCCTGGGTCTCCCAGTGAGTGCGTGTGGAGGAGCCAGTTTTCGGGCACTCACCTTGCAAAAGGCCGACCAACTCATGAACTCACTGAGAGGGTCTTGTCTGCCCCTCTCCTTCCAGCCCTACAGGGAGGCCAGCCCTGGTGCTGACATGCCATGAGGGATGCTTTCTAAACCTACATGCTATTCATGAAGGAAAGAGGCTTCCTTTTGCCCTTGTTAGTCCCGGCTGCTAATGCACTTTGGTGCTCCAGTTTTCTTCAGGCAGACCCTGGACTTTGCTCTCAGGGCTGCTTGGTAGCAGGACTGAGGAGAAGGCAGTGCAGAAGTGCCTCTGCTTTCCCTACCACTGACAAAAGTGTCATCACTTGCCACAGTGCCGTTGAGGCTAAAGCTATCCCGTTGCCTTCAGTAGATATTGCCCTGGATTCTTCAGAGGAAAATGTGTAGAGATCTATTTAAGAGAAACGCTGCAGAAAAGTAGCTCACAGGAGCAATCCCCTGGGAAAGCCAAAGCAAAATCAGTGCAGAGAGATTTTGCAAACACTCAAGGTTTCCTGGTGCCTCCTGCTCCATTAGTCTCTTTTGCTTGGGTAGGTTACATCCCAACACAATGGAAAGTTCTCCTAAAATTTCTCTTGACATACTCGTCACACAGCTCATATACTCTTCATTTTTTCAGTCTTCTGGACTACATTAAAATAACTTGGTTCCACTAGGGACATCTCTGATTATTAGCTTTAAGTTTAGTTCCTAATTTGTCTTCAGAGAGGAAAGGACTTCAAACTTGAAATCTGAATCTTTGGGGAGTATTCAGACCTGGGACTTCAACTGCCTTCTTAAGTAAACGGTCCTGTAACCCCAGCCCTTTCTCCAGAGGAGACGTGGGGCTTGCCATGGCTGTGGCTTACTGTCAGCGATCTGCCCTGGTGCCCCGCTCTGCCTCAACACTGTGGCCCTGAAATTACATCTGAGCTGAAACATAAACATAAGGGAAATCACGCCAGTTTGCACTGTCTCCGTATTAACCTTGATTTTAAATATCTGTGTTTCTGCAAGGGATGTAAGTCATTCCTCCAGATCCCTCTTAAAGTGCAGTGTGTTATATTTCAAAGGCACATAAGGCTTTCTTCCTGTCTCTGGTGTCCAAACGGGATGAATCTGCATAAAAGGATGTCCACACATGAGAAAACAGGACCAGGTTCGCTGATACCTTTCAATTGTGCATGAGAGAGCTGAGGGGGCAGTTTGTGTGCAGTTTCCTTGTATTTGGGCCAACTCTAACTGTTGGCACTAGTCCCAGCATAGATGAAAACAGTTTGGGTATTAGCAAGGTATAGCTGGAGTCGAAAGCACAAGGACTGCAAAAGACACCCTATATTCCCTGGATGTTTTTCCATCTCAGCTGGAGATATCAGATCCAAGTCTCACCCCTTTACTCCACAGAAGTGCTTCAAATTGGAATGGAGAAGGCAAAAAAAAGCAAAGCAAAACAGAAAAAAATCCCATAAAACCATAGCCTATAAAGATAAACAGTTATCAGGATTACCAAACAAAGCACTGAAGGGTCACGGGTAACTTCAGATCAGATCAATTCACTGGAAGCTCTAAATGTTTTTTAGGACATGCTCAGGAATGAGAACCAGTGGCCCTGAGTATCCTGACAAACCAGTACAACCATTACAGACTCCACTGACTGGGCTGCAGTTCTTTCACCTCCGCTGTTCATTCATCCAGCTACAGGAGCCCTTTCAGACCATAACTAGCAGAAGACACCTATCTGGAACTCCTGTGAAGCTGTCCTGTGACCTGTGAAGGTCCATTTGCAGACCCACCTCATTTGTGTGCACAGTTCTGGTATGTGTGTGGACCTCTGCGTTATTCAGACTATTAACTGGGTGAATGCCCAGCTGGTCATCTGTACCTGCAAGTACCTTACATATGTACATGGTGATTTGATATCAGGAAAAATGTCTTCATCGGAAGGGTTATCAAACATTGGAACAGGCTACCCAGGGAAGTGGTGGAATTGCCATCCCTGGAGGTATGTGAGGTATTCAAAGGATGGGTAGACGTGG
Organism: Chionis minor; assembly: GCA_013398295.1. Taxonomy (NCBI): domain Eukaryota; kingdom Metazoa; phylum Chordata; class Aves; order Charadriiformes; family Chionidae; genus Chionis; species Chionis minor. The sequence continues at coordinate 772,867 of VZSF01001194.1, read as the reverse complement.
TGCTTAGGGACACGGTCTAGTGGTGTTTTTGGCAGTGTTAGGTTGATGGTTGGACTCAATGACCTTAAAGGTCCCTTCCAACCTAGACGATTCTATGATTCTCTGATTTCATGTGACATACAAAATCATAACTCTCCGCCTTTGATATGCAGGCCTCCCTTTTGAAATACTGTTCCCAAATAATTCATAAATTACTGGCAGAAATAGATTGCTATAAAACAAACAACGTCAAGTTAGTCACAATGCAGAAGTACTCATGCCATCCTCCAGGCCTGGTAGAAGAGTGGTGGAACTGGTGAGCCCATGAGGTGGAGGGTCTCTTTGAGTGTACGTTTAGAGGTCTCACGCACCTCAGGGTGTCCTGGCAGACCCCAGTGAGGCACTCCTGCAGCGGGAATACCATTTTACCTTTCCTTTATAAATAGACACGTTGATCTCCTTGTATTTACAGCAGCCTTTAATAACTGCATTGAAACAGATCACCTTGAGATTTGGTTGAAACACAGCCAGTCCCCTGAGGTTTTTCCCCAGCTGTTAGGGAAGAAAAAATATTGTTTAAACACTCACTTCAGGGAAGCTGCAGACCAAGGCATTACTTCTTCCCAGATGTGAATTCTGCCTGACTTTGAAGTGAGTGTATTGAGCCATCCTTGAGACCATTCTGCATGTTCTGTTGTTATGTTAAACCATTAATTGTCCTAGTTTCCAACATAATGTGTATTACAGTCGTTAAGATCCACTGCTATGGCAAGTTTTTGTCTCTATTTATTCAGTCTGCTTGAAAAAACAATGTGTTATTTGAGTCTGACTTCTTGATTATTTTCACCTGTCCCGTGGAAATTTGTCTTTTAGTCTAATGGAAGCAGGAATCAGACTTAAAAGATTCCCCTGGTATGAAGAAAGATTAACAGATGAAAAGCCTAAACTGATAAGGTATACATAAATATTTTAATCTCTTAGATTTAAGTGAACATGCTTGCTTTTTTGGAAAGTTGCAGTTTAAGTTTACTGTCTGTGCTCTAAAATGTTATAGTGTGCTTTAGGGGGCCAACTCCACACTGAGAGGCCGATTCATATCTGGAATAAACAGAAGTGTTCCTTCAAGGCTGAAGGCTGTAGATAACCATTGGGGTTACTTTTTTTTCTCTGGAGTAGTAGCCCTTTCCCAAAACACTCTTCAGTCTGGTTTGAACCCTCCCAGTTTTAATATAGCATATGCCACTAACAGGGATACTGAATACCACTAATAGGGATTTTAGGGATACTGAAATAAATCTCCAGCACCTTCGGCAACTGAGATTAGAATTTACCCCTAAATTTACAGCTCAATATTCCAGTTTTGTTTTGTTTTCTTTTTATAACCAGAAGGTCTGTTATGTCCCCACAATTCTCCTGGCTGGATCACAACTGGAGAAATACATAAGAGGTCAGAAAATTTATTTCACTGCTTCAACAAGAAATTAATGGAATTGATTAGCCACAGTATCTCAAGGCTTAGATCCATGCTTTGCAGAAGAAATTCATAATATCCTGAAAGTTGAAATCCTGAAATATCATTTTACTGCTGTGAATAAGACCAAATCAGCTATTCGTTGCACTCAGTAAAGATACAGTATAGTGAACAGAACGATAAGCCTAGCTCGCTGTTAGCACTGTAGCGAAAGGAGCAAACCATGACAAGGTTAATCCCTGCCATTAAGAGTGTCTATAACACACCTTGTTGATATTAATAAGGTCTTTGAGCTTTATTTTATAAAAGGCTTAATAAGTCATAGTGTGAAGTTGACCCAAATGCTGCTGATGCTTTTCTGTCGTCATATGATATGCCTACTTCACAACTGGTAGAGTAGGATGCTCTGTAGACCCCGTTTCTTAATCAGAGATTAAAGCAGCTATCATGGTTGTAGATATGGAAAACTCTAAGAAACAGTGTGCCTCTTACAGAGTTTTATAGCGTCATTCAAGACCTATTCTGAGACCCACAGCAGAGTCTATAGGACTCACAATGCTGATTCTAGCTCCTGCACCCCTTCTTTCCTGCATTTCATTTCTCTGCTACAGAAATGAAATATTGTCAGCATTGCACTTTTACTTAATCCATCCCTTTATTGATAATAAGCAGACAGGATCTTTAGTGGCTACTCCATTGAAATCTAGCAAGATTAAAAGCCCTAACAGAGCAAAATACGGGCTTGAGCAGTCACCCAAGAAGTACGCACTATCACAGCTCTTACCAAACTGCAGCTGTGGATTTTTTTAAGCACAAAATTCAAAGATAAAATGCAAACATTTCCTAGCAAATTGTGCCTTCAGTGCTCTTAGGGTTTGGGGTTGGTTTTGACTACTCCCTGAAGTCTTATTAGGTGTCCTTTCTGTCCAAAACTGTTCCACAAGCAAGTCATGCAAGTAGTCTGCAGATTGTTCACAAACAATCTGCTGGATGTGTCAACAAACTGGCAGCTGAGCTCTGTTGACTGGTTTTAATGGTATACATTAGACACTATCTTCTACTGGGGGGTTTTTCTACAGTTAAATCACTGGTATAGATATTCACATCTATCAGTTTTAAGGTAAAGAGCAAAGTTAATACTGATATGCAAAGCAGCCCTGTAAGAGAGAGCTTCCAGTAAAAAACTGTGAAGCCAAGATGTCATCCTTAATCAAACTTTTCCAAAAAGTAATCACTTCAATACTGTAAGTAATAAAGTAAAACATGTTTATGTGTAGGTACTGAGAAGAACAGCAGCAACAAAGTGATCACATGCTACCATAACTCCTTGCTGCACTCTTATCCCGGCTTACTTGTATCTCATCAACGTGTTTTCTCCTTATCTGTTAAACTGTGAGACTGCTTCATGCAATAGGGCTCAACTTGGGGCCATGCAAATGCTCAATTTACTGCCAGGTTAAACGCCCACCAACACTCATGAATATTTGCTCTGAAGTTGAACACAAAAAGGAGGATGACTACAGTTGACAAGAAATCCTGGGGGGTTTTTGCTTGTTTGGTTTAAGGCAAGCAACTTTCTTGGTGGGAGAAAGCAGAAAAGCTTGAACAACTTCTTTGGCAAAATAAAAGCAAAGCTAGCACACAAAGGTGACTAGATGATCTCAGGCTGGATAACATTTTCTCACCTACTGCTCTTGTACATCTGCACGCTCTTGCTCTTGGTGTATTGCTCTTGCTTTCTCCTCTCTCCAGCAGAAGGTGAAAAGGTTCTTTCTGAATTCTTTTTGGCTGCTATCTCATCAATCCTGCTCTAAGGTAAGCAGGTCATAATTATGCTGTACAACAGACAAGAGAATGTGTAGTGGCTACAGAGGCTGTGAAGTGTATTTTTAAGAGGTTTCTGATGGCTGTGTGGTAGATCTTTGTCTCCAGGGGAGCCCACTTCAGCCCCACATCACAGTGCCATTACCAAAGAAGCCAAAAAGCCCATTTCTTAGGATACACAAGGAATACAAAATCAAGGAATACACAGACCAGATGGGGAACGGCAGCTTCACTGCCCTTTGCTTCACTGGTTTGTTGCTAGCAGTCTTTGATTCTGCATATGTGAAAAATAGAGTGCAAAATGCCACAAATTATTGCTGAAATATTTATGAACACAGAAATGTAATGATAAGGTTTCGGATGCTATTATCATCGTGAGTAACGCTATGTATGCAACCTTCTCAGCACAGCTCACTAAGTGCCACTGGAATTTCTGTTCAAAAATTATTCATCCCAGCAGAAGGTCATGCCATCTCACTGGGTTAAGTCACAAATTTCCCAGAGAGTGTGTCAGCACGTGTTTGGATTTAAGGAAACAACCCCCTCCCAAAAGTTAATGATGGAGGTTGTTACAAGGTCTAAGCAAAGCAATTATTTTAAACTAGAAGCCAACAAAACATTCCCTTTGTTTGTTTTTCTCCGGGTTGTCCTTGACTTTCAGAGCTGGAAGACAGCTGCAGGCAGGAGGGCAGCCAAGCCAGCCAAGGAGGAGTTGCAATTAGTTTCAAAAATCCCTCTGAGCAGTACAGGGGGGCGCACAAACAGCCCTCCCGAGGCTTCGGTGGGGATTAAGGCACCCGTATATATTTTTTAAACATGATCTGCCCCTAAGTTCACCTGCTAAATCAAAGGCAAGTCCTGGTGGAAAACAAGCAGGAAATGAGACAATGCCAAAGATAAGGTTATAAAGGAAACTTTGGAGGGAACAACATGAGCAGCCAATAACTGGGGACCACATCTGCCTGACGGAAATCCAGCAAGTAAGATTTACCTTTCCCAGGCAGAGCCCAAGAACAAAGGGAAAACTGAAACGCTTAGAGATATGCAGGAACTGGGAACATGGGTTTTCAGTATGTGCACAGAGGCACCCAGCAAAAAAGAGAAGGCTGCTTCCCATAACCAGAAGTGGGAGCAAGCAGGGGGAGAGAACCATGCTATAGTGTTAACCCTTTGCCGTGCATAGAAGTAAAGCTTTGTTGGAAATAAGCTGTTGTTTCATAGATGGTTTTTGCAGATGTCAAACACTGGGTTTGTCATGCTAACCCAGACAACAAAAAAGCAGAAATGACCCCCAAAATCCACCCTGTGAAGGGGGACAAAGAAGAAAAGTAAAGAACATTCCACTTTACATCTTAGTCGTCTTCTTTATTTCCTGCCTGATTCTTTACAAATGTTGCACAGTTTCTATGCCACAATATAATACCCTTATTCCTTTAGACGCTCAGACACAACACCTGAGACCTGTATTATTTTTTTTTTGTCCTCAAAGAACAACAAAAATATGCACAATATGACAAAAGAAGCAGGATAGGATCAGCATAGCAGCATTTTGGTGCAACAGTCTTGGAACATGCCTAAGACTTCCAGATTGTTTTACAGAAACCTGGAGTGTCCCATTAGCTCATCTATCATTTTGCACTGACTGAATGCAACACAGCCCTTCTCCTGGACAGAAAACCTTTTATAGTAACTCACAATCTTTTTTTCATCTCCACGGTTTCTGATATGCATAGAGAGAAAATGGTCCAATCTGGAAGAAATAAATATATGCCTACATTGGGGACATCTAGGTACCATACGAGGTAGTTCGTACACATGTATGCAGAACGCGATACTGATATTGCTCTATCTGTATGTCATAGTCAAATGCTTCTCAGTGCCCCATTTCAAATTAGATTGACTAAGCAGTCAGAAGTCTGATTTTATTTATTTTGATGTAAATGTAGCTAATTTTGCTGTGGTGCATATAGTTACTCCAAATATGAAGATAGTCAGTAGGTGGGAATATATTTCCAGCCTAGATGAACATAATGTAGTCTAAAAAGTTGACTGTAATGTTGTGATGCCCATAAAAATAATTTTTAATTACTTTCTCTGAACTTCAAAGTCAATTTGCCATTGGTGTATCGCAGGTTTTGTGTTCTCTTCTCAGTATAGGTTACATAACTAACTTCCAATAGATCACAGGTTTATTCTTGCTAATCTGTTCTCTACAGGTTTGATGGATTTGGACATAACAAATTCAAAGATGGCCTTTATTCTCAGACTCCAAAATATGTACTTAGAAGTATATGAAACATTTTAATCACACTGTTTCAAAATACCTGTTTAAAAATCTATTTTTCCATGATGTAAAAAGGGAGCAGTTGCATATCAGCATTGACATAAAATTAATCTTACCTCAGCCAACTAAGCAGAGATCTAAATAATGGGATATGTAAACTGATCAGAAAACTGATGAAATATGGTGAAGTTGTGCACTTTATTCTAATTTGGCAATATTGGCCGTGTAAATCCAAGTCATTTGTTAAAGGTGAAGTCAGAGAAAAGCTCCTCATAAAAACTGCTGCTATATAAGCTGATGTAAATCAAACATAGTAAAGATATTGCTATGTATTCCTTAAACAAAGCAGGTCATATCTCAGAAGCAAAGAGATTTACTATAATCTTACTGAAAGATTTGTAGCTGTAAACTGATGGGATGTGTAGCCTTCAATTCTCTAAGCATTGTATGCCTGAGGGAGGTTTTGTTGACTTGAATAGATTTACTCCCAACTGGTATCAGCCTAAGTGAAAGAATCAAGCTCTGTATGTAGACATTCTGCTGGTTAACTAAAAACCTGAGGGAAAATTGGATGACGGCATTTCTCCAATTTTTCTCCACCCCTAAGATGTTGCAAGATATGATCAAATGCAATGCAAGATGCTTAATCTTATTTGCATATTTTCCCATCATTTTATGCAAGGTGCTGGAAAAAAGTTACATAAAGCAAGTATCGCTTTGCCTGGATAATAAATGTAAACTATTTTAAGGTGTGTTCAAGGACAGTTCTCCTCATTTCAGACTTCCTTTGGTGGTTCAGGCTTTGCAGTTTTTTCAACCACAGTTGTTACGCAGGGCACTGCAAGTTATTGAAAATTTCATAACATTTGTACTTGAAAAACACAAGAGGGTTGCAGTACAAGTTTGATTACTTTGGTTTAAACTGTATTAATGCTACAGATATTCTTTTTTAAGTGTAATTCATTTCTGGCTTACTTGTGGTGACTTGCAGAGTGTTTAATTACTGCTTGGAGGCAAAAATTGTGGCACAGAGGTCATTAAAAAAAGAAAGATTTAGGGAGTGCAAAAAAAGCCAGCTTTTTTAGAACTGGTTAATTTGTCCAGGAGGGGATACATTTTTATAGCATGCATAAAGCAGAAATATTTATCTTGAAGCAAAACCACAATATTTTCCTTTCTGTTTCTAGAACCAACCATTTGGTTGTTCTATAATATTGTTAGACAGAGCTTTCATTGTTACTAGTTTCCTTTACAATACTTTTCCTGCCATTGAATTTGGAAATTTTCAGGTTATTTGGCATGATAATATAAATAATTATCACTTCTCCCTTATATTCTATTGATCATACATGAAGAAAATAACCCAAAGAAAATGTGGTGAATCTATCAGACAAAAAAACCCAAAAAAAGATATCCTAAATATTTTTTTATGTTTTAATTGCATTAATTTCATATTGCATCCAAATAGTCTTGAATTTGACATCTGCCATGTTAATTCAGGACATTTCTTCGTGTCAACATCATGCCCAAACTTGACTGCCTCCTGTTTCCCATAGATTTTATTGAAAGTTTGTAGAAATGCAAGAACCTTGCACAAACTGATCCAGTGAAGTAAGTCAGGTTTTTAGGTGAGCACCTCAGCCTAATCACAAGCCAAGCAAACAAATGGGCTATCTCAGAGAACTGATTAGAAACAGGGTTTGCTTTTGCCGCTGGAAGGTGAGACACTGCCTGCCTGAAAGCTGGTAAAACACAGGGGCAGAGAACAGGAGTCTGTTACATCAACTTACTTAATGGAAACCAAGGAAAAAGCATTGTCTCAAATGTATGGGAGCCCAAACAGCTTATTTTTTAATGGGAAACATAAATACTTGTGTTTCTGGGAGTAAAATAGAGGTGTTGAATTTTGAGAATTTAACAAGAAAAATGTGTGTTTCTGGTTTAAGTGCTCAGACTCCTACCCAGAAAAAGAAACTTGCAGTGGATATATATCACTCCACCTGGATTGCATGCAATTAACAGACTCTACTTTTTTTTTTTTTCTTCCCTGCACACAAAAAGGCACTCTTCTCCATCTTTTTCTACTTAATCCAAAGTTTAAATCAAGATGGTTGGTAATGGCAGAGAGCCCTGCCCTCACCCCAGAGCACCTATTTTGTTTGCCAGGAACAAGTCGCTTTTCAGAGTGCTGGGCCATAGTCCGTCCTCAGTAAATTGAAGCAAAAATTAAGCCGTTGGAGATTTAACACAGTACCTGGCATCTTGATATCTCAAAGTAGTAATTTTTTAATTAATTTGACAAATTAAAGGCTCAGACCTTTATGAAGAACTGGGTTCTAATATGTTCTGAAATAGATTTTGCTCTAATTAGGTGTATACTTCACCCTTAAAAACAGATATGCATTCACAGACGCGCACACACACATACTTTCTGCATTGCTAGTATCTTTATCACTGGCCAGCACAGGCTCCTCAGTTACAACTCTGTTTTATATATATATGCTGGATGAGCTGTATATATTATGATTTCTTATTTTGGTTTAAGGTCCTTTCTCTAGTTAATTTATATGTATCTCAATATAACCCATGAATGGCCATACCAGGTCATAACCAAGGTCCAGTAGCTCATTCTCCTCTACGACTGTAGCCAAAAGCAGATGCTTAATATAAAACGTAAGGACAGCGTGGAGCGTTACTTCCCCATTACACGCTCTCAGTTTCCAATGTTCTGTGACTCAGAGAAGTCAGCATAACTTAGGAAATACAGATATACATGCATAGAGGACTTTCAGTCATTAAATTTGGTTTACTCTCTGTATATTTCAGAGTTGGATGACTTGCAAGGATAAAAAGCAAAATAGCTCTCTGCTGCCTCTGTGGGAGAAAGGGGAAAAGCTAACCCAGGCATATGTTATTTATGCAAACTAAATTCAGCCCAATGTACCTACGCTGTCTGTTGTGATTTTAGAAAGGATATTAAATTGTAAATGAGAATGTATTTCTTAAAGGGGTACTGAAACTCTAAAGGCATGGCCAGTGTGCGCTCTGTCCCCCCGCCCCAAAGCTGCGCTCCCATGCACCCAAGCAGTCATAGGCAAATGGGAAAGAAGTACTGCTAATATGTTCCATAAGATTTTCCCTGTTAAGTTTCTACTGCCTTGAAGTTGAAAAGATCGGCATGAAAAACTGATTTCCACAAACATTATCTTTAACCCAGTCTAGTTCTTAAGATTGCTCATGTGGGCAAGAGTATTAGACCCATGTTGCTTTATAGATTAAACTGAATTTCCTTGAATTTAATTGTGTGTTCTGGCCTTAGTCGTAGACTCAAACTCCCCAATATTTTGATTTCTGTCTCCAGAGCTCCTCATTCAAATGTGTAATTTTAATCAACTTATTGTTCTTTTTTTAGTGTAAATATCTCCTGTTGACTGTCAGGAACATCCATTGCCAAATATAGTTCATACCAGATATAGTTCAGATTCTCAGAAGTACATGAGTTATCATGTTACCCACCCAAATGCATCTTTACTCCCCTTCCCCATCTTTACATATACCTTTCTATTCTCTCCTTCTCTCTTTCTCCTCCATGCAGCTCTGAGGGGACCAATTCCACCGTTAACACACCAGGGTGGTCGCACATGGAGGCAAGAGAGTGGAGAACACTAGTATAATGTGTAATGCACAAGCACGTGTGCAGTCTCAGGAAACCCGTACTCAGCTGAGCAGATGGCTTCACACCAGGGCTGTCAGCCAGGAACTAAAGACTCATGTTTGACCAGAAACAAAAAAGTTAAAAGATGTGGAACTATGCTTTCTGCATTTAATTCGGTATATTTGGGTTAAGCCAAGGGGTTTAAACAGCTGTCCAGATGCCCAGAATATTAATGTAGGTACCGATGGATGTAGAATTTTGAACAAACCCAACAACGAACGAACGTTTCACTTCAGGACATTTGCTGGAATCCCTCAAGTTTTCCTCTTCCTTCTCTTGCTTTGGCCCAGGAAGCACAGGGCTTGAATTCAGAGGCTGCAGCCCTGGCCTCACCCCCCGGGTAAGACAGCTGGGTGCCATTCAACCCTGGTATGATCTTCTGTTGTGGTCCAACACCAGCCAGCAGCTAGGACCATCAGCTGCTCTCTCCCTCCCTCACCCCCCTCGAGTAGGGTAGGGAGAAGAGGGGAAAGGAAAAAAATCTTGTGGGTTGAGATAAAGACAGTTTAATAGAACAGTAACAGAAGAGGACAATAATAATAATAATAATAATAATAGTAGTAGTGGAAGTAGTAGTAGCAGTAGTAGTAAAAGAATACACAAAATAAAGTGATACAACAAAAGTTGTGTTATCAACACTCTTCCAACAGTCTTCTCATACTAAATCTAAAATACAGCAGCCACTAGAACGAAAATTAACTCTATCCCAGCTGAAACAGGACATCTTTTAAAAGAGGAAGATCCACTAGCATTGCTCACTCTTGAGAAACATGGCCAAGCTTATTTTCTTTTCTTGGCATGGAATTTACATCTATGCACACAAGATAATTTTTGTTTATCGTACTTGGAAAGAGCAGAGATACTCTAAAGCAGAATATATATGCCTGTAAATTCTTTAGGGATTACAGGGCCTAACACAGGGGGTCTGGCAGGAGCCTTTAAACTCTGTCATTATTAAAATAATTTCATAGGCCCATGTATCCAGCTGCCCATTCTCATGATTTTATCAAGAATCTCCCTGTAGCGGACACGACATTCTCTTCTGGCATCTGGAGATTACACGACAATTTCCACTTTCATTTATAATGAAAAACGCTCCTAAGTTCACAAAGAAGATCTTGAAACCAGGAACAAAATATAAGCAGCAAATAAAAAGAGCACATTTTTTAAAATTGATTTTGAAGTCAGTCTCACCAGAGTCCGAAGGCCTCCCTTATGATTTCAGGCTGGTGATTACTGCAAGCAGTTAAGGCTTAGCTCTGAGGCTGGCTCTGACCCCTGCAAATTTGTACAGAGCTGGGATTTAGGATCTTGGCTCCTGCTCTGACTAATCTATAAGCTACCAAGGAAATAAAAGACATGTAATTGGGAAGAAAGTACCGCTTGGGAAGCAAGATGCCTAGCACCCAATGAGAGGCAGAGCCAAAAGGAATAATCTGGGTCTGACGGATGAGCCCCCAACAGAGGCAGAAATGGTATCAGTATCCTGGGTGCGGTATACCTGGCTGTGGTCCTCACCAGCCATAAATCGCTTTGGGATTCTTCAAGATAAAAAGAGTGTCCTGAGTACCAGTTATCATTACTGTGCCATGCAGATCTGTTTTCACAGCTGGATGTCCCAATGCCCATAGCTAGTGCTGCTTGAAGCAGTGCTCATTCAAACCACCTGCCAACGCAACTCCACAGAACAGCCAAATGCCAGGATTGAAAATGTTTCTATACCTTAAAATAAGTTTCTTTGCAATTTAAATTGGACATATCAGCCTAGGTTTTGATATCCTTAGTGACAGTTTGAAGGGCATCTCAAGAAAAGGAAACCCTGGCCAGAAAACTGTGACACTGACAATAAATCTCCCATGTCTTAATTTGCAATATGAGAAAAAATATCAGAACTTTAGCAAAGGTAATTAATTTCTACACTGATAAGAATCTCTTTTGTAAAACAGAAAAACAGCATTCACTCTTCACAGACTTAAACCATAAACTACTGTTCTGAAAGAGTTTATCTCAAAACCTCTCTCCCCATTTCATTAAGTGTCAAGATTTAATCAGGTTGGGTTAGGTGAAGACCAAGGGGCAGCAAGGCCCTCTGCAAAGGAGATAGGTAAAAATTCATCCTTCCCATTAGCCACTTTGAAGTGGAGGGGAGTTGCCTGGCTTTCACCCTTCCTTTGGTAATTTAAGCATTTGCACTGGAGTGTCTGGGAGTTACCTCTTTCCTCCTTCAGGGCTCGCTCTGACTGGAGAATGCTGCTTTGGGGGATCAGGAGGGAGTTTTTCCAGCTGTGCTTATACAGACCATCAGCTCATCCCACCTTCCTCTTAGAGCCACAAAGACACAGTTAGGGCAATAGATTTCCAAGTGTAACACTCCCGTTACAGCATTTCGCAGAGACATGTAGCTCAGCACAGCTTGCAGTTGCTGTCTGAGGAGACACAACAGCGAAAGCCAGGGAGTTCAGTGCACCCACCACCTTGAGATTTGGAGATGGAGAGAGGTCCTGCTTGTGCGACCACACTGGTGGGAACTCAGTGAACCCATGTCCCAGAATGACTTGGAAAATAGCTGGTACATCAATTTAATAAACTCGCAGCTTATGTTGTCTTCAGTTGCCTACATGTCGGGATCAATGGCTTACTGTTCAATCCATTTCTAATGTGTTACTGGAAACTGCTCTTACATTTTTCCTGGTTTGGAAATGCAGCTAGGTACGTATTGCTTACCACTCAGCACATTTTCTCTATAGATTTCAAAGCACCTTCCAAAGCAGAGACATGTATGGAAAGAAGAAACTAAACACCAGGTGTTCAGAAACTCTAGAAGAAACTCTACACCAGGTAGAGTTACCCACATGTGACACCATGAGCAACCCAGAACCCCTGAATCCTCATCCATTTCCGAGGCACTGGAGTACCATTTGTCTTTGTCCAGTTTGAAAGGTAACAGAGCTTTTATTCAGTGAGTGGCAGGCTCATTGGCTGTCGGTCAGCAAGCGGACATGATAAACTTTTTAACAAAAAAGTTCTGAAAGGAGAATTTATATGACTGGATTACCTTGGTTTTGGACACTGAAACTGTCAGCTAGGACTGGACCCGCAGCTGAATTTCTGTACGGTGCATCAAATGGCTCATTCAGGGGACAATCCCGTTTCCAGCGATTACTGTAGGAATGAGACACCATCTATGCACTGTGTCTGGGGGATATGGGGGAAGCTGTGCCTGCCAGGACAAGGCTGATCCCTTCCAGCCAAGGCACACACATCCCTTCAAGAGGCAGGTTATATTTTTACCATAGTCTATGCAAGAGGGGAAGCTTTAGTTTCCAGGGTAGTCCCTGCCTTCTGCCAGGTCTGCCTTCACTAGTCTGGCCTCTGTGTCCAGGTTAACCTGCCCTTGATCCATTGTTTTTACACACCTTGGGGAAAAAAATCTCCTTTATACCTCATGTTCCAGGGAATACTTGGTGAGCATTCGATAGCAGAGTACTGTCTCTCCCCATTGCGGTGCATAATCAGAGCAACGAGGGCACTAGTCCTAAGCACGATCATCTGATTATCTCGTGGTCATTCATAATTGGTGCTACAGCCAAACATATGTGCTGCTCCTGCAACTGCTGCCACAGACACTTTGCCCAGTCTTATAAAGGACCCAATTTCATTCCCAAAGGCTTCTAGGACTCAGCTTCTCAGCCTGCCTATCATCTGCTATGCATATGTTGACAACTATTTTTTCCTCATCCATATATTCAAAACAGAAACTAAGAATGCAAAGGTTATTCACTTCCAAAACCTTCTCTCCACGGACAGGCCTACGATGTCTCTGATGATGAATAGTACCATGCTGGCATGCAAATTCGTTAAATGTAACCAAGGAAACAGGGCCCTTACTAATACCATACACTTCTCAGAGCATTTGCTGGAGGCAGAATAGCATCTCTGGTATCTGTGTGCTGTCACTCACCTCTGGGAATGCAATGTAAAAATAATTACATATGTGTAATGAGGAATAGGAAAGAAACACGTTATATGTAAATATAGCCAGACAGTCCTCTCAGTGAATGGACTGATTTGATCAGGAAAGCTGACGGAGCAGAATAGCAGTAATGATTTGGTTTTGATTCCCAGTGGAAAACAGAGTAGATATGGAGGAAATATATACTCAGGCCATCTAAGTACAAATTTGTTGTTAACATATATTTGGCCATGTAGGCTGGATCATGGAGTTATAACTGTAGCACACTGGAAAATTTAAAGGAAGTTATGGCATGTGTGGTCATCAGCACTGTCTTAAAAAAGGCAAGCAAGCAAACAAAAAAACCCCAAACGAACCAGCAAACACAAAAAATTGAAGCCTTGAGACAGTCTGAATAGCAGAGGGGTTCATTACAAGAATTGTGAGTTAACTAGGCGAATGCTTGAGGATGCCCTGGGGTGCCAGTCATCCATAATATACCCAGACCAGTGCTTGCTGAAGGTGATTACCTGAGACACAAACCAGGGAAGACGACCTGTGGAAGAACTCTGAAAGGAATGAAACTTAAATGTGGGTTTGGGTGATGCTCACGGGCTCTGTGGATGCAGCATACCTCTCATGGGTTGCTGTTCCTTGTGTCTTCCACCATGCCCATCTCGGCACCAGGCCACATGCAGCAGTCCTGTTCCAGCTTAACTACTTCAAGTAAAGCCATACCAGGACAGAAGGGCAAAGGGAGCACACCGACCTGTGAGAAGAGCTGAATTCATTCCTTTTGGGGAAATCTGTACTGTAGACATGATGTCAGTGTGAGCTGAGCTAACAAATGAACCTTTGAGAGCAGTCGGAGTGGCACCAGGCAGAGGCAGGAGACCACTTGGCAGGAGAGCTGTGAAGATACAGGGTAATGTCCACATCAACACACAGTTCTGGGGTGGCAACAGGGCGGGGTGGGGGGACCATGATGGAGCCAACTAACAGAGAGGCTGATTTTTCTGATTGCATGTTGCAGACTCCTGGGAGATAGAACTTTCCAGGATGAGTAATTTTTTTAATCAGAAAAACTGATAAGTTCAAATAAACAAACTGATAGCTAGGATCTCCTTCTCTTCTCTCAAATGCTGTCATTTGTCTTCTGTCTCTCTGGCTTCTCCATTAAGTTCTTTAGTCTTAGAGCCCAGGACTCCACTGTGCTAATCCTAAACCCAAACAAACAAAAACCTTTTAGACAGCAGAAAACTTAGAGCTTTCTATAAATTACACTTACTCAGTAGACTGTAATATCATAGAACACCAGGTTGGAAGGGACCTCAAGGATCATCTGATGAAAATATAAAGAATATGAATCTCTACCTATGACCAGGACATGAGTAAGTGAAGGAACAAAGATATCACAGTAATAAATGAAAATATTTTATCTGCTGCAAGTAAATTGCCAAAAAGTTTGCCAATTCAGTACGTTTTGAAGGAGAACTGCAAAACCTGGACATCCACCCAAATCTTCTGGAAATTCATCTAAAGTAACCCAGATTCCTAATGGTAGGAAATGTCAGGAAAAAATGTCTTTCTATGGTTTCCAGTATTTCCTGACATCCTTTAGACCAGTGGTACCCAAAAAATACCTGTGGTATTTTGGTAATTCCACTTCTGCTCCCACAGATTCCAAGAAGTGCCAACATGTGAGAAAATGTAAAATTAAATGCTACTCCTAATCTCAAAAAATTTTCATGCTTGGTTCATTTGTGCTTCAGGGAAGGGCTCGAGTTAAATGGTATTTTCCATGAAGTGTCTTGTTCGTCTTTACTTACGACTCCTCCACAATTTTTGTAATGTTTCCAATGCTCTTTGCACCAGCCGAATGGCTAGGATTGGTATTTTGTACTGTTTGGATAAACACACCGTGTTTTCTCAATTCATTTTCTAAAAAGGATGTTACATAGAACAAAGCTACCTTTCTTACGTAGGTGGTGACTTATACTTGGTGATGCCCATCAGGTCCTTTTCCATGTCTCAAGCCTAACAACTGCAAAGATCTATATGACTCAAAGGTCTAGTAATACATACTACATAATTTTGATTATAGAGGATACTGAGTGAAATCCAGCACAGCCAAAAAAGTAGTTATATGTAAGTGCCACATGTTTATTAGGAGGCTAGTGAAATCAATTTGGGCTCCAAGTTCTGCACATTCACGACAAAAAAGACTCATATGATATCCTGATGCCATCGAGTTCCATCAGGACTGGGTGAAGACTGGCTGAATGTGGAGCAATTGAAAAATCTCTTCCATGAGATAGCATGGATGCCAGGATAGGTGGCATGTTAGTTAGCTAGAGAAAATGTATTAGCCATTAGTGATCTCTGGTTTTAGGTTATTCTATGGTAGTATAAGTAGCACAGCAGTGAAATATTTGACATTGACACAAGAAAATCAACAATTTTATACAAAGTTATAATACAAATGTCATTGCCGCTAAAAAAATCTTTTAAATACTAGGCAGGTAGACACTTTAGAAGATTAAAGAGACAAGGAGTATTTACTTAAGAAAAGCAAGACAAGCATATATTACATATCGAATGATACCAGCAATGCCAAATGGGCTCTCTTATTTACCCTTCTTCCTCATTTACCTTGGGCCATCTTACAAGAACAAAAAATTAACCAAGGAAATGTTAAAAGGTAAAACAATGAACACAAATATTTTGCATATCTATAGCACCCTCCCCTGAATGATTTCAAATCACTTTAACAAAGGTAGGCCTTGGATTTACATTTGAGAAGATTAAGACACAAGTAGGTGATTTCTGGAGATCACATTGAAAGTTTGTATGGTAGTTGAGAGAAGAACTTACTTTCTTTTATTCTCATTGTCTCTAGATAAATTAGAACTGAACTACAGAGTGGCTACAAGACGTTGTTGAAATGAGTGACATAGAAATTTTGTGTATCTATTAAGAACTTTATATGAATAGTAATTCAGAAGATAAGACTCAGTATATGTCCTTGTGCTAGCATGTACGTCATTTTAATCACAAGAATACCATAGAAAGAGACATAGGAAATCCCCTAAGGAAAGAAATCCGAAAGGACCAATCCTATGGGATTAAGTACTTTACAATAGCGGTCATAAATAAAAGCTGTGTGATTCATTCACAAAAAACATATACTAGGCATTTCTGGAACTATCAATAAATACAATATGCACAGACTACAACACTGTGGCAGAGCAAGGCTGAAAAAGATCCATCAGGAATCTCCAAGTTAAAGGCAAAAGATCTCACTTACTTTTTCCTAAATGCTAAAAAAAAAAAAAAAGGATTGTTATCTTGTGGAAGCAAAAAAACAATTCAGCCTGGAAATAATTTAAGCTCTGGTGACTAAACACGTATTTCAAATCCAGTTTAGAACCGGTGTTGTTCTTACTGTTACAGAAGCTCCTAAGGAAGAAATTAAAGTGTGTAATTAATGTTACAACATTACATTTACACATAAATAATTTCTCTGGCAGGTCATACAATTCACATGCATATTTTATTAAACTGTAAGAAATAATTTTCTGTGTGACCCTGATCTTCCTGCATGCTTTGAAGTTTGAAAGCCAGCAGTATAGCCTATAAGTTTAAAGAAATTTAGAAAGAATTGTGAAGTTAAAAGGTACGTTTGATGTTTGTTCTTTCTCTTCTATCACAAGGGCATTCAATACAGAAGAAGTAGAAAACATTAATGCCTAAGAAATTTCCATGGCAATCATGCTCATTTAACTCTTTCTAATCACTTAATATAAAAGGCTGGAGAGAGCTATTCGTTTAGAAGAGGTGCAAAGATGGCGCTAGGAATTTTCTACTTTATTGCCCGCAGTGTCTTCTCTTACTGTCCTCGCACATGCTGTTAGGAGTTACCCCTTGTGCTGAGAATAGGTGCCTTCATCTGTCAAATAACGTGTCAATTTTTCACGTCTCTCAAGGTTGGATTAAGAGAACACCTCTTTGCCCTAGAAGCATTACTAGTACCTCTGATCACTCAAAAACCCATCAGATTGCCAGATAACCTCCAATCCTTCGTCCAAACAGCCTCATTATCCTCATCATCCAAACGACTGCATCCACAAACACATGGGCTGCAATGGGACACATCTGTATGGCATAACGGTGACATGTGGTGGCCAGTTAGATTTTTAGTTTCTTTCTTCCAAAGCAGGTTGAAAGTTGAAATATGGCTGATAAATGGGGGCCAGGCTGGCTGTGCTATGAATACCTTCCCTTTGTTGCAGGAGCTAAGTCCATTTTCTGGCTCATAACTGAGGAAAAAGTGTAATTAAGCAGCGCTGCTGAAGTTCACAGGATTTTCCCAAAGGACAGACATTCATTTTACGACTGGTAAATCCATATCCATTCAGAACATTTCTGACCACTAGCGCCAGCAGGTGAAAATACACAATAGTGTAGACACCTTGGTGGAAATATTTCATCTTCAAATGTGGCAATGCCAAAGCTTTGTAGCTAACTATACACTTGATGTTCTTGGTGGTTATTCTTGGAAGCATCCTAAGTTTTGAGCTGAGAAGGCAAATGCAGCTAGCGAAGAAAGAAATGTTTCAAGGGGGGATTTCAGAGAGCAAAAAGTTAGAAAAAGAAACCAAAAATGCCTCAGAAAAGTTTATAAACCCAGCTCTACCCTGTCTCCTGAGCACAAATGTTTCAAGCAGTCCCACCCACCTTGTATAATTAAGTGCAATTGCCTGTTAAAATTGCAAAATCAGGACTTAAAGGGGTCATGGGTTGTTCCTCTCTACACTGAACTCTATCTAGAACTTAAAGACAGCAAGAAACACAGCCACAGGCACTTGAAATAATCTCTACATACATGAATGTCATGTGAAATATCATGAGATTGCATTTAAATCAATTACTCATAATAATAATTTCATAAAGCAGATTTCTCAGAAGTATTGATTTAAATTCCTGCTAAACTGTTAAATAAAATTACCTGGCCACCAAAGATGAGGTTTTAAGTCTCCCAGTTGGTGCAACAGTCTCTGTTTGCCAGCTGCGTTGTAATAACCGAAAAGTTAACATCTCTGACTTTATAATTATTTGAATTTTAATGAACAAGATGAATTAAATCTTTCAGCTTAGCTGCTTACGCTGTGAACCAGCCTGAGTTCCTGAAAGATAAGAAATAGATTGTGCTTATTCAACAGCTTTTCTGTGTGGAGACAGAGGGAGGAAAAGAAGCCAGGTTTCTGTGGAATTTAAACTCATTATTAAGAAAAAGATGATAATGGTAATTATGAATATGAGTTGTAGAATTAATTAGTGAGTTTGAGAGCAGCTCTGAAATGAGAACGCGGCTCTTTTACCACATCCAGGGACAGTGTGCTTTGTTAAAGGGTGGCCTGTCTGGATGTCCCAGAACATGCATATATACATATATATATATGCATCAGAATATAAATTCCCTTGTAATCACACTGGTCCAAAAATACAGTTGAAAGAGCATGAAAGAACACATAATTTCTGCCAGCTTTCATTATTTTCTCCTTGTTGCTAGAGCTTTTATCACCCTCACCGGTATCTACATTTCACACAAAAAATATTGAATGTCTTTTAAGTTTTTTCCATTTCCCTCAGAATGAAAGAGATGGTGGAATGTTGGTGCAATTTGCCAATAATACTAGCAAACTAAATAGGATAAACAGGTAGATGGTGAAGTTGGCTCGTTTCCAGGCTGTAAATTCATTGCCAGCATGGCAGATCTGCTAGCCAAAAGTATCAGATCTTCTGCGAACAGCAAAATAGAGAAGGATAAGAATATTTCTACGAATCCATTTCCTTTTTTAAATTTTGCATTCTGGAGATAAAACAGACACAGGTGTATCATATATGTATATACATATGCACATGCAAACACATGTGCAAAGACTGTCTTCATCCACACGAATACTATTTAGCACGGAAATTTACAGCTCTAAGTGGGGGATTAGCAACTGCTTAGGGATTTAACCTCATTTCTATGCAAAAACTCCCATCAGAGCTTAACTAAGGAGTTATTGATGAGCTAGATACATTTGCAGATGTTTCTCTCCAATACTGCTCTTCTCTTCTTGCATCATGCTTTCTTGTGCTAAACAACAGGAGCAATGCTGTAAACAATAGGAAATGTAAGTCTCTACAATCATCTTTCTTTAGACTA
>VZSF01001194.1:665928-748428 GCA_013398295.1 Chionis minor | reverse complement strand
TGAAAATATTAACCAGGGTACCTTCTACCTAGGAATAATAAAAGAGTTAATAAACATCAAGGATCCAACTCTAAGTTTCATATATAGTCCCTTTTCTCTGGTGTTCTGGAATGTATCTAGGATTGACGTGAAATCCAGATGAATCAGAGTTTCTCTTCTTGCTGCAAGGTGGGCGGATGTTGAAGAATCAACCTGGGCCTATTCACACAAAGGTTTGCCAAGAAATCGTGTTATAATACAGACTGAATGACACAAAATTATCTTTTTGTTTTCTGGAAATCATTTTTGAACCCATGTGGCCACGATGAAGTACCATGAAGGAAGAGAAAATTCTGGCTGGTTTTTTTTTTTAATTAATTATTTCTGCATCAATCTGAGTAGATGATAACATCTGAAAATGTAGTACTATCATAACATGCACTCTCACAGCAGCATTTCTTTGTTCTGTGTTACTCAGTTGGAAATAAATTATAAGTCTTTTATGGATTACCAAAACCAACTATTTTATCAGCTTCACAGATATTATAACACACAAGGTGCACTTAACACTTCTGCAGAATGCCACCACATAAATGTTTTTCACTTAAAAAGTTGTATCAACCCTTTTCTGCTGTTGGGGTATGTCAAAGATACTGCATTGCCTCCATTTTGTTTAGAATCAGAAATGATACTACATGACATCCAAGTGCAAAGGTGCAGAGGCTGAGGATGCCCAGCCCAGAAGCCAGGAATGTGACTCTCTGTATGAGGTGTGTCAGTTTTTCAGGGGTCCCTCTCACTTTTCAAAAGATGGCTACATCTGATATACAGGTGACATCCCTTGCTAGTTGACTCTCAGTTTGGTGGGAGTCACAGTATGTGAGATATGATTTAGGCAAACCAAGATGGTCTAGCTGTTGAATGATCACTGAATTATTAGCATAGATGACGAAGTTGTACAAAGTACATGTGATCAAGACTATACTCTTGGAAGCACACATTTGACCTTGGCAATACCAGCAAATGTACTGTATAGAACAGTAACATTTGTGTGTTTTCTCTGGTTTAGCTCTAGCTCTGGGTGGACCTGTGACGATGAAGAACTAGAGACTCTTGTTCTTTGGCATGAATTAAAAAATACATTCTCCAATCTGGATTGAAATGGAAAATTTGGTCTTGAAAATCAAATACAGATATGGAAATGGGTGTGGCTTTGGCCCAAGGCTTGTTTTCAGACATAACTTGCAATATTTAGATAGCAGTAATCCATAAGAAATGGATCCAAAATTAATGGTCCGAAATTAATTTTCACTACAAATTGTTCTCCTGGAATCCTGACAGGATTTATTAAATATATATATTGTATATTGTATATATGTATATATATTGTATATATTGTATATGGTATATTGTATGTATAATGTATATCCTGACAGTTTTATTAAATTTTTGGTTATGTTTTATTTAACTTTTCTCTGATGTATATTTGTATATGTGCCTGTGCTTCCAAAAATATAATTTCTTGAAAAAAAAAGTGTGGCTACATGTGTCCCACAAATCAGACCTCCCAGAATTGCTACACATCAAGTGAACTCTCTGCTTTTGTGTACTATGTCGTAGTCCTCACTCACAACAACAACTCTTGCTGGATAGGAAATATCACATTTTCCAAACATTACCTAGCAGTTCCTGTTAACTGACCAAACTACTGTTGTTGTTAACTTCAGAGCTGCATATTAGATCATAATGAGTCGTGTGGAAGATAGCGGGTGCCTTTTAAAACATGTAAAATTGTGTAGATAATGGACTGCCTCTGATAAACTGGTTTTTCACCTGCTCTGAAAGTGAATTAACTTCCAAATGCTTTTATGTGTGAAAGGTTTCTTCTTTTTATTTTTGTTTGATGTTTCCTTTTTTTTTATTGGTTACGTTAAAAAAAACTACAGCGAAAGCTGACAGCATGTGCTTAGCTCAGCCTGTGGTGCCTCCGCACTGCAGAGGTCTCTCAACAAAAAAAAGTCTGCAGCAATGCCAAGGCACAGAAGGTGAGTTACGGATGGTTATTTCAGCTTTCTCTGAGAACCCACTTCCATTATCGTCAAAATTAAAATGAAAAAGATCTCTTTGGTCAGCTTGTCTGTCTTCCCATTGCAGGACTATCACAGAGCCTTTGTTTTGTCCTTTCCAAGGAGCATCAGCGAATCCCAGCTTATGATTTCATAAATTTGTGTTTTGCAGATGCTGGAGACAATTCTATCTGGTGTTTATATAAACTCACCGTCAGCAGGCTTTATTCCTCCTTGCTGAGATATTCTTAGCCTTAAATTAGCACAATTCCATTCAGCCGCTGCCTCAAGGGCACAGCAGTCTGTACAGCAAGTCTTCAACCCCTTCTCTTGGCAATTGTACAAGAGGAACCCAAATACTACTGGATCAGACCTAGGACTACCTATCCCAAAGTCCTGCTCCTGATGCTGCCAATACCAAAAACTTGAAATAAAGATTCAAAAATGGGAGATTTGCAAAGCAGCTTATCTCTCATTTAAAGTTCATGGAAAACAGCTGGTCAAAATCTTTGGACACAAGACATAACGACCTCCCAGGCTCAACTGAGTTCAACGGTTGATGAACACATTTAAATGTGACATTCATAACATTCATAGTTTCAGTCCTCTACAGTTGTGATTTTTCTTTTTATTCTTGTAAATGTTTTCTTTTTTAGTGTTTTTCTATTTTCTTAGCATCAGCTACACGCAGCAGCACATATTTTCATAGGTCATTTGCTTGTTACTGTAAAATATTTCTTTTAAAGTGTTTATGTTTCCTATATTACTGCTTTATTCAGTATCTCAGCTCCTGCACTTTTAGCACTTAATATAAATTGTTTGTCATTTGTTTCAGAATATCTTTATATACAATTATTCTATTTGCTATGGTCAGTCTAATCGTTTCTTACTAAATAATTTTCTTTTTTTTCATTAATTATTTCTACTGGACTGCTGTTACTTGTTTATGTGGGACCTCCTGTGTTTCTAATAACTCTTTTTCTCCACATATAAAATGCTTTCATCTTCTGTCTACCTATGTCGCTTCTGGTTTCTTTTGTAATCAGAAATGAATATAACTTGCCACAGGAGGACCTTTTCGAAAATACAGAAACTTTCAATGATCTCTTAATGCAAACTCCGAGAATTCTTTTGAGAGATGAGGCTACAATGAATTTAGAGCCCAGCTATATGCACAAGAACTTAAAAATATTCTTTTCAGTCTGTGCAATCTTACTCTTTGTCATATGGTACTGTCTGCCATAGTACTGCCAATTTAGTTATGTTCTAAGTTTCTCAGTGTCTTCCATAATCCTGCCAAATTAAGTAATTTTGTGCCATATAAAGTGTCACAGGTTTCCATTTTGTTTTCCAAATGACTGAAAAATTATTTTAACCGAGTCAGTCTCGTTACAGGCAAAATGCACAGGTTCATATCCTTGAAAAAGGACCATGTTTTCCAACTATTTTTCTTATTTTAGCCAGTTTCTAAACTATCACAAAACTATGCTTCTCATTTTATGATTAATTTTATTTTCCTAGCGATTTATGAGTGATATTATCAAAAGACTGTGAAAGTCCACATAAAATTTATTCACCAATTTTCTTTTATCCTATTCAAGGAGCTGTAGCACATGATTGCACTCAGAAAACCGAATTGACCTTGCCATACTTATGCTGAAAATTGATCTATTTTTATATCTTCTTAGTGATTTATAACTATACCCTCCAATTTATTTGGTAATTATATGTGCCTCCTGCAATAAATTTTACGATCTCGCCAACCATAAAATGTTCAACCAGGTCGGACATAAGCCACCAAGCACTGTTGCAGCAAAGAAGACCAAACCACATACTGGGCTTCTTAGAAGGGTTTGAGCCAGCAGGTCAGTCGGAGTGATTATTGCCCAGTGTTCAGCTCTGATGAGACCACATCTGGAATACTGTGTCCAGTTTTGGGCTCCCCAGTACAAGAAACACATTGACAAACTGGAGCAAGTCTGGCAGATGTCCAGAGGCCTAGAGTTCAAGGTCCAAGAAGATAGCCTGAGAGTGCAGGGATTTGCTCTTCATTAAAAAGAGTTGGCTAAAAGGAAATTTTACTGCTGGCTTCAGCTACGTAGTGGGAGGGTATAGAAGGCACAGAGTACACAGAGAACATAAGGTCACACTTTTTCCAGTGAAAGGTAAGCTGCAATGGACAAAATTTGTAGCACAGGAAATTCTCATTAAATATGAGGTGTTACCTGATGCTACTTGACGCTACGGGGACAGGTAGGTTCTTTTAAGGATCCTCAGTAGGATGAGAACTAGCCACAGGGTTGTATTATACTTTGAGCTTTATTATTATATAAAGACTTTAGCAATCACCATAGCTTATCTTTACACAAAATTTCTAGAAATTAGCATATCTTTCCTATAACCTAAAATTTTTGTTACCTAGAATTTTCAGACACCTGAAATGTCTGCAGATTGGGTCAAATTCTTAATAATTAGTATGTGATTCAATAATCGTAATCTAGACTTTACCTTTAAAAAGTACATGAGTCACTCAGGCCTTGGAGGAAGAAGAACAATGAATGCAGTGTCACCAGTACTGTAGTGGTACTCTAGCCAGCGGTGACGGTGCGTCCCCTTCCCCCTCCATCACGATTGGGGCAACCCGTGTATCACATCGGGAAGAACGAAGGCCTTAGCAGTCTGGCTGCTGTTGGACCCACTTCAAAAACTTTTTAGATAAGCTGATATATTTATGCCTCTCAGTTTGGGAGTTTGGTCCTTACCGTTTTCCTAAGTTAGTGGATTCTGGCAATCAATATGCTAGAATTTGGGCTGCAGGGGACTGCAAGCTGCAGGTGGTAGTGGATGCTTAATGATATTTCTCTCTTCCTCTCCATTGCCTCCTGACTACTTGTTCCTTTTGCTTGGCCTAATGGCGATGCTCCCAGCATACACCAGGCTGCAGCATGGGTTGAATGTTAGCCAAAATCTGAGCAAGGGTTGAGTGAATAGTCTCAGGAGGCATCCCTGACCCTTGGGGGATATGGGTTTTGCCATCCAGAATATCTCACGTGCTGTCATGCTTCCCTGGTCCATGCTGCAGCAGATGTCAGGAGCAGGGGGTACCATGAGGGAAAAACAATCACTGTGAGCAGCAAGGTGTCTGGAGATGCTGTGCAATCTCCCTTCTTGGAAGATGTTCTCCACTCAACTGGACGTGGTCCTGAGCAACCCACTCTAATTTCAAAATTGTCCTCTGAACTGAAAGGTTGTAGGAAAGTCCTTTCCAACTGAGATTATTCCAAGATTTTCCAGTACCAATTAAGATTTTCATTTAGTTTTAATGAATTTATAACTTCAGTGCTATGGCAGCTATAGCAACTCCTTTTTCACTCATCCTACTTTACAGAATCAGTATGTTTTAACTGCCTAAGATGATGGTGGCTCCCACATTGTTTTTGCTGATAAGGAAGGCAGCAAAAATTATTTGGCTGCTTTGATAAAAGTTCACAGACTTCCTGCCTTTGACAGAAAAATTATTTCCTGTTACTTGTTTTCTCCTGTCAAACTTATTTGTGTCTTTCTTGTTCTCCAGAACATACTGTTCTCTCACCACTTATGCCCCTTTCCATGGACTGCCATTCCATCTTCTGAAGCTACCTGAATAACCAGCACTGCTATTTAATCATGGAAGGGGTCAGGTTTTTTCCTCTTGCTTTCTTCTCTGTTTAGGGATAAATATGTCTTCTGCTACTCTGACATAATTCACTTACAACACTGAAAGTCTATTCTGTAAACTTAGATTTACCAACTATTCATTATAGAAAAATTTTAATAATTTATTATTTTTCCCTTGTTCCGCCATGTTTCTTTTCAAAGTCAACCTAACACATACATCCCACATGTTCACGTTCTTTTAATTTGGTTTTTAGTTTTGTGCAGGAATACACACATTTACAGCAAGACTGTATTCCCAATACAATGCTGCAAGATGTCACAAAATTCCATTCAATTTTGGGGTGGGTTTTTTTCCTTTTTCCTTTCACATTACTGCTCCTTCTGTCTCTAGTTAGGAGTATAACCACACTCCTTGAACAGCTGTACCTTTGCCTCTGTCTCTCATATAACTTTGATTCTTTGTATGATCCATGACAATCGTTCTTGTCATTTATATCCATTTGTTGTCCGGAGTCAGAAGAAACCATGCCACCTTGACCCTGGTGCAATCATTCCCCTTGCCATTCTAGCCCAAAATGGTTCCTCACATTGCATTTTCCTGCTACACCTCTGACAGCAGAGGGAAAAAAAGCCTTGTCCCAGGAAAAGAATGACTCTCTGCTACCAATTGCCGGGGTACCACACTGGAAAGACACAATTAAGGACACACAGTTGCACCATCTCCTTTGCATTAGATGATGTCTGTCCTCAAATCACTTCTCCCTCCGTTTTTCTTCATTCTGGAAGCTGAGTCATTATTATAATTTTCTCGGAGTTCCCGGGAGATCAAGACTTTAGTGTTTGCCGGGGTACCCAGCGTTGCGGGGTATGTGACATGTATGAGTTATAGCATTTGTGCTGTAGACTGAACCTTCAAATGAAAAGAAATAGGTCTCTGTGCAGCAGAAAGGGCTACTGCTTTTGGTCTTAGGTAACCTACAGAACAGACATAAATAAATCCATTTCTTAAATCTCTTCTGAAGACTTTACTTTCATCATTTTTCTTTTGCCTTCCTCTTGATTTGCTTGAAGATTTCTCCTTTTTTGAATCTGAATAACTGTATCGGTTCGTCTAGCAAAAGACACTGGATCTATGAAACCTACATAGGTATAATTATACAGCTGTACTCATGTAGCAGGAAAACATAACATTTATAAATAGCTGTAGATGGCTCAAGATTACAAAATTCATATCCAGAATGGAATTTGTCCTAAATTTGGGGGGATTCATACAGGATTTATAGTCTGATCTGTTTGGGGGAAAGGGTTTCTCACACAGAGGGCTTATCAAATACAGCAGTTGCATAAGACTTTTATTTTTTTCTTCAGACTAATGTCTGTCAGCAAACAATTCATCATAATCGATTTGTTTGGAAAATTTACCCTTTCATTTTCCTCTACAGACAGGTTATTTAGATTGTCTTAGGCAGGAATATGTTGAATGCAACTGTTCAACAGATAGGATTGCAAGCACTTTAACAGAAGATCTAACTTAATATTGAAATTGTTTCTAACTCTGCTTCAAATAACTTTGTTCCATCCCAAACTAGCAGCATTTTATTAATGATTTTCAATTACGAACCTCAAATTGCATTCCTTAAACACTTTTTCCCCATCCTCGTTATATGTAATCCTTGGCTCCCAAGAAAATGTACACCACTTAAGAAACAAAGTCATGTTTAAATACATGAAATGGTCAAAAATTAATGTTCACTTCATTCGCTTAGCTTTACTGCATAGCAGAAGAACCCTGAGGGGTTTTGCAACAAGACAAATACTTTCTTTTCTTCTTTAGACTTCATCTCATATTTGGCATCACATCAGTGCTTTTTAATAGAATTACTATTACGGTCAAAATGTCTTCTCACTGGAGAAAAATGTTTTCTCAGAAAAATCCCAAAGAGGATAAGAAAGGTCATTTACTGGGTGTAAATATCCATAAGAGAGATAAAAATATCTTTTTTTTTTTTTTTTCATTTGGAGCATTAATAGTAGTTTTCACAAAAAACCACGCATTTTCCACAAAGTGTGTGCTTTAATTCACTGAGTGTGGTGTGGAAATGCTGAAGCCCCATGTTAGTCCTGACTGATGGTGTTTGAACAGAGGAAAAGACATCATCTGTCAAAGTCAAATCTATAATGCCTTTTACTATATTTTATAGCTGGCTCTTATTCAACAAATAATCCAAAACATGCACAAAGAAAAGCTGGGAGCCAGCATCATGAAACATGATCTATTTTCAAGAAATGTTTTAGAATACCATTTTCAGTTATCCCATGTCAATGATTGATTGCTTGTTATTGCCTATGTGTCTAATGATAAGCATGATGAGTTGACACAAAATTTCACACTACTTACAGCTTGCATTGCTTGTTTTGTCACTCAGAAGTATCTCTGCTTATTGTACCACTCACACAATAATTTATTTGCAGGACATAATAGTAGACTTAAAAGCAGACATTCCAGACAATTATTCTTTTTAGTGATAAGTCAAGGTTATTTTACTTGATCCAAAATAAAGAGTTTCCTTGCTCAGAAATGATATATATGTGACCTGACCTAGAGCATACCAAGTCAGACAGCTGAATGATGCAAAGCAGACAATGGAGCCTACACATGCATTTGTATAGAAAAAGCTAAAGTAAGACAAAAATAATGAAAGCCAAATATGTTTAAGATGTAGGTTCCCATTTCTTAAATTGCTGCACTGTTTTACATGATTAATGTAACAGAAAGTGTCCTTCACAGAGTTTTCCAAGTGAGCAAATGGCATAAAATGAACTTGACTCCAGTGTATGTCTATATAGCTATATATTATCTCAAAAAAGCTTATAGTTAAGGCAATTGATACTTAAATGCTGTTTAAGTATTAATAAAAGTGTCATATGCATGATCTAGGTGGCAATTATTTCAGCTCCAGCTGGTAAAATCACAACTACAGTACAGGATCCTGTTGGGGAATTGTACTTTAAGAAAATTTAGACAAATAAGAGGCATCACGAGAAGAACGAAAATAAGTTATTTAGAAAGGATGACTTTTGTGGGATGACTAAAAAAAAAAATTGCCTTATTAGTCAAAGAAACAGAGGACTACAAGAGGCACGAGAATAGTCCTCCAAGAAGACAACTGCTCTCTGAGTGCAGAAGGGGCAGGACCAGAACAAATCAGTTTATTTTGCTGTAAAGAAGATAAAAGTCAGATAAGATGGAAAACTTTCTAAATGACAAAAGCAGGCAATCACTGCAAGAGAAAAACCAGGAAGGTGATATTATCTGCTTTCTGGAGTTTTCTTAAGGGAAAATAAAAAAACCCCACAGGTTATTCAGGGATAAACCATAAATAGTTTTGACTCTGTGCAGCAGGTTGGAGTAGGTCATCTCAGCCAATGGTGTTAAAGCTAACATTGTATGCTTCAGTATGACCAGGGAGGAGAGAAAAGTTGCAAGCACAAGCACTAAAGCTGCCAGTGCACTCATTGGAGGTGCCCAGAAGGAGCACCAGTGTCAGCCCAGTTCAAGTCAATAAGACAGGAGTGGCTGTGTCTGGCCAGACCTGAAGCCCACCCTCCAACATGTCCTACCTCCAGACGTAGTCAAGCACAACAGCTGGAGGGACAGACAAGAGACAGACGAACTGTCCTGTATCCTTGGGGCCTGACTTTCCCTGCCCAGGTCCCAGGGTGTCCCTCACCCTGCCCCGGACCTCACATCAGTCTCTGCCCTGGAGATGCCACAGGAGGCTTGGTCTCCAGCTCCCACAGCCCTGCCCTGCCCGGCCATGGGCCCCGGTGAGCTCCCCACCTGTGGGAGCCCGTGGTCCACACACATGGTGCCATGGCACAAGCATGCAACGGTGGCACTTCCCCAGACCAAGACTTCTTCAGCTTCCAAGTACCTTGTATTTCAAAGACTTTTTTCTGAGCAGTCAGGAAGTCAATGAGCTGGGAAGAAAGAACAGAGGTTGTACTTGGAGGGCATGAGACCTTTGGGAGGCAGCGGCTTAATATTTGTAAGTTATGATTGATTACAGGCTAAACATTACGCCTCTACAATGCTGCATCCAAAGGGCTCTTTGAGCCCTGGATAAAGAAAAAAGAAAAAAAAAACTGGGAGTGAGGAAATCGTTCTGTCTTTATGGGCAGCTCTGGCAAGATCAGTTCTGGAATATCAAGTTCATTTCTGGTATCTACATTAGTAAACGGGTGTTGAAACTTGGACATGTTACAAAGAGAAGCCACAAAAATAACTGGAGACTTTAAACAAGCACCTTATTGAGAATGTTTTAAAGAAGTCCATCTCTTTGGCTTGTCAAAAAGAGGCTGCAGGAGTTACCTGACATTATTTTGTAAATACTTACCAGACATTAATAATGTGCTCCTTAGCCTACCAAAGACAAATGGATCAAAGACCAATGGTTGAAACAGAACTAGGAAGAGGAAACATATTTTAATAGCTATGGGGTTTTCCTTGGAAAAAGCCGCAAAGAAAAATGAAAGTTTGTCCATTTCTTGGTGTCTGAAAATCAGAAAGGAAATCCTCTCTATAAAATAAACTCAGGTAGGCACAGATACTTGCTGAAGGTCTAAATGGGTGGAATTCTGCCTTTTAATTATGCAGTCTTTCAAAACATAAATTTGTTTGGCCTTAATTTGTGCATTTCTCAATAGGAAGCAGTCCACAAAGAATATTTTTCAATTCCTTTATTTATACTTCAACTACTAAAAGCCTCTTGATCAGATTTAAAGATATGATAGAAAGAGCTATTAAAGGAACAAAACAATATCTTAAATCTACCCATTAAATGTATGTTTCTATATCAGGATTGCAACTAGCTATCAAATGCAAATTTCCTATATCTTTGGCTCACAACAAATGACCAACTTTTCAGCTTATCAAAAAGTGGTAACAAGTTGTCCCATATATAATTTATTATTCTGAACACCCATAATTGACATCTGTGTTAAAAAAAAAAAAATCTCTACAGATATATCAGGCAGATAGAACTGATAGTCTCTTCCACTCTGGCTGTGTTTCCCCTAATGCAGCTATAGTCAGTCCAGATGGAGGGCTGGAGGATCTTCACTTTTTTGATTGAACAACCTTTCTATGACTTTGGTATAGCTTGTCGTATCATGATGAATGCAATGGCAGCCTTCTCTGAAATAAGTCACTAGCAGACATTCAGGGTCAGCAGAAAAAGCTCAGCCACACATTTATTTCACTAGTAGTAAGAATTTCGCCATTTCTACAGGCAGCTGGGAAAAACTGGTAGTTCCTGAATGTAGATTACCTTCTCATGGTCATTTGACTACCAAGTGTACAGGAGAGTGTAGGTTGTTAGCAAATTGAATAAATAGCATGAGGATACTGGGCAGAGCCAGGCAGCCTGTAACAGCCCTCCACAGCATCAGCAGTGTTATCCTCCCCTCTGATCTTGACCCAAAGAGTATGCGCAGGCACTTCTCTGCTCTCACACTGGAGCTCTGTGCAGGAAAAGAGCTCCTTTATATGGAGCAAAAATTTCCCTCCTCTTCCCTGCCTACCCTTTCCAAACATCCTCCGCTCATCCATGACAGTGATACCTTGCTCTCCACACCCCAGCCGTAGGAGTCCAGTCTTTCCAAAATGTCCAACGGAACAGAGGTGTGATAATAAACATTGGCATCATTTACCATTTAATTGTTTTCCTAAGGGGAAGAGAAGATACACTCCAGAATCATAAAGGTTTTTTGTTTATCTTGAAAGCACATGCAAATAAAAATAGAATAACAGTACAGTTACACTGAAGTGCACACTGAGTATCTGTTTTTCTGCAGGCTTCTTATGAACTGAACATAAAATAGCAGTGATCCCAGTCAGCAAAGTGTGTTAATTCAGTGCACATAAAGCTTTGTTATATGAGTAATGATGCTGAGAAAATAATGCAATATTCTTATTAGATTATAATGTATTTGCCTTATATTCCATTCTGAGGAAAATGTCAAATTTAATTTACATTAATATTATTTACTTACAATCCAATCTGTATATGTCCAACAAGTGAATTAATTTTCTGGCTCTACTGTGTGTAGGTACCAAAGGTTAAATGCCTTTGATAGATACAGTAGAGAAGATACGCTAGAGAAGTAGCAATACATAAAGTGTCTGCATTTCCAAGATGTTTCTTTGACAAAGTGCATACACACACAAGCACACACCACTAATCTCAAATGTTTTCACAAAAGAAATGGACTCATTAGTGAAGTATTTCCAAAAAGCATTGCTGAAAACTATACCCAGATTCTTTGTTGTCTTTTTTCTCCATATTAATCTAATCCTGAATATTTATTGTTCATTGAATAAAAGAAGAGAGAAGGGACAAAGAAAATTAAAGTATTTGCAATGTAAGAGTTAAGGTTTTAATTTTGGTAGGAATTCCTCCAAAATTTAAAACAAGTTATAAATACCTGAGGACCATGAAAAGCCTGGTGATGTCATTACTCCTTCAAAAATGTTCAGAACACTGGTGCAATCCTAGATAGGAATCGTCTGTTTGGTGTTTGAATGCAGACACTTCCAAGGATCCAAATATAGCTATTAATTTCTGATTTTCCCCATAATTGTTTCAGTCTTCAGGAGTTCCTGGCAATCTTTCTCCTGTTATGTTTAACCTTTAGTAAGTGCTAGTCATATGGTTATTTTTACTCCCTGTTGAGTTTATTCTTACCAACATTTTTATGTCACATTTTGTAGTCTGACATGACTTTTTCACTCCCTCAATTCCTTGTTTCCCTAAGGAGTTTTTGCTGAAAAAGAGCATAAAGCACCATGATGGTAGCTTTGCACGCCACAGCCCACCTTTCATCCATCCCCTCCCTCCCACCCACAAAGAGCAGTATAGACAGATGTTGAAATTACCTAAACACAAATCTAGTGGATTCCTCATACTATGAAGATTCTTAAAAAACACTGGTTTACCCTCTAGTCCAGGAAACCCCATGAGCGTGCTTGAGAGATGTGGATCATCATGTCTCAAAATTAAGAGATCACCAACAAAGTGAGTGGCAATGGGAGCAAACTAGGCAGTTCCAATTTCTAGCCAAGGGTTAAACTCTTTATTGGTATAACTCCATTAGTTGTTGCTTTACAAAAATCAAGACAGCTAAATGAATTGCAGATTTCGTAAAAGTGATGTTCATTGTGAGCTGATAAATAAGTTAACAAACAAATTTTTAATTACAAAAATGGTTTGCTCTGAGAGTTGTTCTTGCCAAGTCGCACAATTCCCAGTCAGTACCTCACATGTATGTTAAAATCCTTAGCAATTTTAGAATTCAAAATGATTTATGTCAATTTTGTTTTGGGTGGCAACAAATTACAACTTCACTCAGCGAGAAAACATTTCCTGCTGCTATCTCTTAAAGACTGCCTGCAGTGTTTAACTATCAACTGCTAGCATCACACAGACTGGAAGGTGACCAATGGAATGTGCAAGGAGAGATTAGAATGAAATTTTGACGTGTTTTCATTTCATAAACTCCAGTCTCTGCAGCCGCAAGTTTGTCATTTGTTATGTGGGTTTTTTTCAAAGGCAGTTTTGCCTTATCTGATGTTGAAACTCTTCCATGAAGCTTTGAACGCTGAGGCGTAAGAAAGAGAAATCAGCTGGAAATTTGTTCATGTCTACCTCTGTGCTTGACATTTCTCCACTGATAAGGTACAGCTAAATATTGACTTTCTAGTTAAGTTGAGATTAGCTGTCTGGTCCGTGAGTATTGATTGTAAACCATTATCTTTTCCCCGTTTGTGAGCTTTAACACAAAAAAGAAAGAGAAAAAAAGAACGACAGAAAACAGAAAACAGAATAGAAGGGAAAATGTCTAATTGGCTGTAAAGCTGTCGTTAAATTTTGCTGGGAAAAAATAGAAATGCCATTGATGTTTACCTTTAAAAAGCTATCCTTTTCTCATTTTTACAGTCACCCTGTTCAACTCATTTTTGACCCATTCAAGGAAAATGTCAAGCCAAGATTGCCACCCGGACACAAAGCTGGGGAAGATACAAAAGATTCTTCTAGGGCTAATTAAGTAAATACAAAACCTGGCATTAAACAAGCACTATTAAAGATATTGCTCTATAGGGGCTCAGTGGTACTGCCACTTCCATTTCATTATCCCAGCTCCCCACCCCAGTCCAAGAGAATAGTTTAAGTATGTCAAAATAAGAGCAGATAAAAGAGTAGGATGATGTAACTATTTTAATTTTTGAACAGCCAAGAGGCTGTAGAGGAAACTAAGAGATCACACAGTAAAAGGCAAAGTGTGCTTATAGATAAGAAATTGGCTAGGAGAAAGAAAACAAATGGGAAGAATGAGTAGGAAAATTTCCGCTTGGCGAAAGTGGATCAGTGGGGAGCCCTGCGATCCAGCTCCAGAGAGGTGGCACAGAGGGGACATGGCAAGAGAGCTTGTTAATTCAGCTGCCTAGGGATGTCCCTTTGGATGTCGCAGCCAGCTGGAAGAGATTAGGGGGAGCCCACGGGGCTCAGGCACACAAGAATTTATTCTGAAGAGGCTATTGCACACTCACTTGACACCATTCAGTTAATCCCGCCTAATTTCCAAGTGTAGACAAGTATTTAACTTCACTGGGGAAGAAGCTGGAGCAGCACCGGTACCTTGTCTGCCCTGAGCAGGTCAGATGCCTCCTACCCTCAGGTGCCAGGAGGAGGGGAGGGAAAGGGTGAGAAAGAGAGGTCTTGGTCAAGGGGGCAGTTAGCATTAACATTGACAAAAGCTCTGTCTCTTCCTCCAAGACTACAACCAGACCAGACCTGACCTTCGCTAATAGTGTCAGCTAGTTAGAGCACACATACCGGCTTTTATAACTTGAACCCTGCTGGGCAGTGCAGACAAAGAGTTAAGTTTGTAATTTTGGGTCCAGCACATCACATCTCTGTGTGACCTTAAATCAATAAAGGACACTCTCCCAGTAGGTGAGAAGAAGCTGCCCTCAGTGGGCTGAACTGGCTGATGGCCGAACCAAATGTAAAGGGAAAAAATTCCTCTGACAGGCAGCAGAGACTACAGATTTAATAGTAAATTTCAGGATCCTTCCTGCTGTAAACTACACCAGCAGTGCCCAGTCTTGAATCAGGAACGCCAGGTATTATCCTGTGATCCCCTTCTTCACTGTGCCTGGGTATACATTTCACATTTCAAATCCTACGCCTGTGGAGATATTGAAACAACGATAGCTTGGTTATAATAATTCAATTAAATTAAATACTTTAACTTTATGTGGCTTACTTGTAATTCCAAATACCAGCACTTGCTAAGAGTACTCATCTAGAGGCATGATTTTCTCTGGTGAGTTTTGATTCAGAGCAGTAAAGGCAAGGCAGCCTCATAATTACATCATTATAGGCTTCATCACGTCATTTGGTAGAGCAAAGCATAGTGGAGCCATGCTTCAACCTTAAGCATAATGAAAATGTGTCATGGGAATATGTAGCTTGAATATGGTACACCGAGTGCTGTTATAAATACCTCATGTGATGTAACACGCAAACACAATGAAAATATGAAAACCAGATGTGCATCTTTGCATTTTATTTAAGGACTCTGTTCTTTAGATTTTCTTAATTGCCAACACACCACACCTTCCTCAGAAAGAGCTTGCAATATTTCAGTTTTACTGACTACCTTTTCTATTACTATAACTTGAATGTCAGCAAAAATTCCACAAACTTGAAAAATAACTAATTACCCGAAGTCCTTTCTCCCCTTTAAAACCAAATGTTGCACCTCTGCCAAGTTTCAGATTGACATGCGTTTAAAAACTAAATTCTAAATTCTCAGAACGATATTCACAACAGCAATGCTGATAGGCTCTGAACTTGCACCTACAGTCCCAGAAATGAATGCTGTGATCTCATCACATACCACAGGTCCAGCTGGGTTTGGGCTAAGTCAATTTGCTGGTGGGAAACCTCAGTGGAGTTTTAGGAAGTAGTATTAATGATTTAGAGTCTATTTATCCCATAAATTTTGCTAAGGTTGCAGTACAGTTCATTACTTTCAGAAAGCAGAAACAACATTTTAATATTGCTCCTGAAAAAGGATGCAAGAGAACTGTCATCCTCTAAATACAACCATTCCGTGCAACTAGAAAGAAGTACCATAATTAGAACTAGCTGGAGACCCATTATGGCAATAGAAACCTGTAAAAAGATGTGTTGACGCTGAAAGAAAGTCTTAATTTTGTTCTGACTACTGACATTACGCAAAGCCTTTTTGAAACAGTTGGTCCTCCCTGGTACTGTGTTCATGCCCACATATGGCTGGGAATTGGGCCACAACAGGTGACTTTACGCTCCAGAAAGCCTCTACAGTCCTCCCCAAATGATGAATTGTGACGGGACTTGTCAGGTCTTCTGAGCATAAAGAAGGCGATTTGTGGAAAAGGATGGCAGAATTATTAGTATGCAAGTGACTCAGCCAGCATCCTGCTTGGAAGACAACAACCTGAATGAATGTGGCATCCTCTTATCACTATCTCTGGCTGGGTCAATAATCCTGAAATCACAGCATCACCAAAGTCAGGTGAGCAAACGTTGTGCTTAGATAAGACGTAAAATCAAAGTGGAGTTCAAATAAACGGCACAGTGATGATCTGTGGAAGTCAAAAAGCATAGATTCTTCTATGCATGAAAACTAAGTAACAGTGTGAAGACAATGTACACAAAAAAGCTGCAAAATACACTTTCTCTTCAAGAAAATTGGTGTCTAATATTTTTAAATTGCTATTTAAAAAAAGAGGATTGGTTCCTCACCAGAACCATTTTAAAAACTCTGCGTACTACAATGTGTTACACAGTCCCTCTTTCATACCTGCTGAACTTGCTTTAGAGGGAAATTAATGGGTCTTCTGATATCTGAGCTGGAAGTGCACATGACCATATTCAGCTTGGCTGCCATTCACTTGGCTATGAAGCATCTTCAAAAGACAAGTATTTGGTCTAAGCTGGTCAGCAGGTCTGTCCGTAGACAGAGAGAAAAAACATCCTGAGAGCAGCGCAATTCTTTGTAGGACAGAAATCAACATAAATTGGAAGAATTTTCCTCTGAAAGTGCTTAAATCCCTACCTTGCTTATAAAAGGAGCCTATAAGATTACCATGACTAGAGATCTAAACTTCATGTATCTAAAATTAGATGAAACAAATCCCATGCAAGGTGGTTGTTCTAGACATTGTAATTGTTCTTCTCTGTTGACTGCATAGGATGCTACATTGTCCTGGAAAATGCTCTAATTGCAAAGTCTGTGCTGAAGATTTTCTTTTAAAACTTTATTTTCTTTAAACCTGTTCCTTTAGGAAGGAAAGAAGGAGGGATGGAAAGGAGGAAAGTAAGGAAGGAAGAATCTGATGGAATAATTTCATTTCAAGTATTTCCCCTTTTTCAGGGTGAATAGAAGAAGTCCTGACTGTTCTAGGTCTCTCCTTCTCCTCTTATTTTCCTTTTATTCTAGAGAGAAAAGGTCAGAAAATGTGGCCTGAACCCAAAATGAAATAAAATTATATCACTTAATTTCATATGGATTTTAAATGGCTGTATTTTTGCGCAGATCTGAATGCAATATACTTTTAGCTGTATTTTTAAAAATCCATGAAAAAATTACCATTTTTCAAGCACCCTATTAGTTGACTGATGTTTTCAATTACCTTTCCTCTATGACCACTAAAAGCTCAGTCAAGGCCTTGCTGATGCTAAAAGACATCTTTCAGGTTGTCACAAAAAGGCTTTTCAACCAAACCCTAAAGGCATTATTTTTATCAGTATTTGTCAAGTTCAGCTCAAAATATTAAAATTAAATGAGAGAACTCCAGGTCTTCAAGGCACTAACTTGAATAAATACCAGAAAATTAAACCAAATTCGCTCATGTCTCCAGCAATTCCACTCAAGCCAGTGGCATTTCAAAGGTTTCAGATAAAGAGAGGAATTTGTCCCAGTCACTGTTTTGCAGTCAATTTACACTCAGAGTTCATTGACTTCAGTGGAAATTCCACCACGATAACCATGACAGAGCTGGGAATGATTACGTACAGTTAAGATATAAAGAGCTAATGAAGCATGCAGGAATCAGTTCAATATGTTGAATATTCTCTCAGGACTGCTGGTTAGATAATAGCTTAAGTAGATGAAGAGTTATAAACAGGATTCTTCTTTGTCACTATCTTCTAATTAAATAATGACTAACCTACACTAGGAACATAGTGATCTACAAAGTTAATCAAAGACAATTTAAAGAAAAAAAAAAATTCTAGAGATATTTTCCCACCAAAAGTTCTTGCCCTTTTGTCCTGCCTTTTTTCAGTCTTAACTACAGAAATCTTGTTCAGAAGTGTGCAGCGCAGCCAACCATATATTTACTGTCACTTCTCATTTATTGATGGTCAATATACTGATATAGGCATTTCAGATTTGTCAACAATTACTAGAGATAATTTACATTGCATACATACACACAAAATGAACACAGTATTGAGCAAACTTTTTTTCCCCCCATTCTTTTGAAGACAAAAAATCACTGTCTGATTTTTGGAGCGCAAGAAACAGCATGGAAAATACTGTAAGGGACTGTTACACTGTCTCCCGGCACCAAGCTCCAGACAGTTCTTTGGCAGCTGGGGAATTATTCTTAATTATGTCCTGGCCACTTCATCCCATTCTGCCATGTAACAGCCCTTGACTTAAATAGGAACCTGGACCATCATATCTAACTGGCTTATTATCAGTCATAGTAATGGAAATGAATCACCTCTGGTAGATCTGCATCAGTGCAAATTGATGTAGAATGTAACTTAAGATATTGTCTTATACCCCCAAAAGGACAAGGTGCTGGCCAACATTCAGGAGATGGATGGTAGATGTTTTCCTGTTTCCAGGCAGTCACAAGGAGCCTAGAAGCTCTTTCATGCGTTAATCTCACAAGCAGTCCTAACACAGAATTTCCGAAGACTTGCCGTCACAGTGAGATGTGGAATGATTATGCAGTTATCTAAACGGAGTGCCATCAAATGCAGGGATGTTCAGAGAACTGGAAAACAGCCGCTGTAAGGAGCAAAACAAAATTACTGAAACAGAAAAAGCCACCAAATGCAGAAATAACTCAGTTGTAATAATACATTATCTAAAAATATTAAGGCTGATGGTAATAAATACAGTCATAAGAACTAGGGTGACATTCAACCCATCACGGGATTTCAAAAAAATTGTCAGGAAGAAGCAAGAATCATGACAGATAAGGAACAGAACAAACAGAACAAAGTACTGCTAATCCTTGTCAGGGTAAAAAAATCCTAGCCTTTTATGATCTCACTGCCAGGCACTACTTTCAAGGAAAATTACGTGTTTTATATCTGATTTTTTTCCATATTTTGTGTGACCAGCATTACAGCCTTCCAATCTCTGCCTTCTCCACTACCTGTCTTCTGTTTATGTGACAATTAAGGATTATCTAAGGAGCAGAGATTTCCAGTGTGGCAGCCCCAGATCAGGAACTGGAGGATTGTAACACCAGTCATCCAAAAAGTAAAATTTCTCTCTCATGTTTGTTTAGCATGCTGCAGGCTGTAGACAGTCCATGGCAGAACTGTGTGCATAACCTGTGTTGAGGAAAGAGTGTAGGCTGGATTCAGAACTTAAACTTAGCTGGAAATTTCAACAAAGTTGCATGCGGAGGAAAGAAAAGGAAAGAAAAGGAAAGGAAAGGAAAGAAAAGAAAAAAGAAAAGAAAAGAAAAGAAGAGAAAAGAAAAGAAAAGAAAAGAAGAGAAAAGAAAAGAAAAGAAAAGAAGAGAAAAGAAAAGAAAAGAAAAGAAGAGAAAAGAAAAGAAAAGAAAAGGGAAGGGAAGCATGCATGGCATCACCAGTCAAATCTTCTGTGGTTGTGGCTCTTTACCACATTATCACCATTTTCCATTCCCACATTGTTGGATGTAATTGTTCTAGACTGTGTTTATAATCACCATGACCATATTTTACCCTTCCCTCAGGACAGATGGGCTGCCGACTCCCACAGCCCTCTAACGGCTGCTATAATCCGGGAAACACTTAGAGACCTACGTCGTGCTGGCAGAGAAAAAAAATCCTCATTGTGTAGAAGGGATCTGCAGCTTGAATGAGCTGCAGGCAGAAAGCTCAGCATCACTGTGAGCCATTTGAAAAGCCATTTGAAGAACTACATAGATCTGGAGGGTTTACCTCTGCTGGTTTTGGGAACAGCTCTGAAAGATGCCCTAATCTACTTTCAGCTCCATTGCTCCAAAGAATTGCAATGACAGATAGGAATAGCAAGAGAAGAGGTGGTGTAGCAGGGATGACTGAAATGTCTCATCCATAGTGTCAGCTTTAATCAGATTTTTTTAAAAAATTAAAGAAAGCAAGTTGCATTTCACAACAATCCCATGAACTCTCAGAAGACAATCAGTTGGTGAATTTCTTACTAAACCAACAGATTTTTGAAAATGTGTGTTTATGAGAGTATAAGCTTTGTGAGTACCCTGCTTTCCGACTTGCTCAGCACTATCTTCTTCCTGTCTTTCCAAAGACTTCTCAACGTGTACCCATCCCAATTTGTATATAAACATTTGCTGTTTCAAAAATTGCTAGTTAAATTGAAAATAAGTTTGTATTACCAAGTAGGGATTTCTGGTTACAACTTCTTGTTTTGTACCAGTGGCTACTTGAAAGGAAACCTGGCATGTTTCTGAGCTTAAAAATCCTTTCTTAAAAATCCTTACTTTTTCCTGGAATGAAACCAAAAACAAAGCTCAAATCCTTGTTATTTAACTGACTATAATTTTGGACAAATACTTTTCTGAAAAGCAGGTCCCTCACATAGGCATGTCAACTCTTCTTGCAAGGCTCCTTTATGTCCTGCATTTTGTGTCTTATAGCAGCCTCCCATCTCTAAAATCATGTTGTACTTGGTGCTGTTCAAAATTTTCAAGGCTGAAAATTTCCCTTTCTTTTTTCACTTGCAATTAACTGGTTAAGCAGTTGTTTTGTAATTGTCACGTGGAAGTAAGGTCACTTCAGGGCAGGCTTTTCATTATTAATTAGGATTTAAAATATTTTAATGACTGGTTTGTACATGAAAACATTCTGAAGAGGCAACTTGTGAGAGAATCACGGGCATTTGCTGGTCTTTATCAGGGAAAAATGCACTTTTAGAGTAAGTTCACAGAACAGTGATAGTGGCACCGCACCCAGTGACACACTTTGTCCTGTATGTTCAGTTCCGTGTTCTTCATGTACTTCTTTAGAGCTTTACCCTTGAAAAATCAAAAAAATGAACTGCTGTTGTAAAACTTTGTTGAAAGAATTAGTTAAACACTGGGCAACTGAGTATTAACAATAAAAGTTAACTAAAACCTTTTTTCCAGTTGTATGGTGCCATGGAACAGTTACAGCAGGATATTTCTGCCCTGTTCTCTTTTCCTCCCAAATGAGTTCAGAGTTGATTTTTCCATGGTTATTCTTTTCCTATTCTTCATTACTATTTTTCAAATGAGGGTTTTACCCCTTCCTCTGTTTTACAAATGCAACAGGGAAAATATGTATTTTCCTTTAAAAACGTTTGTCTCGTTTTTAATGCAAATTACAGCAAAAAGACCTTTATTAACACTCCATTATCTGAACTGAAAGAGGTCCAGGATACCATAGGTAATGGAAAAATCTAGGAAACATAAGTGCTAGTTAACCACAGATCCAGCATAAGTGTAACTTGACCAGTGCTGACACAGAGCTCATAAGCTTGTCCTGAGCAAGTCGAGAGCACATAAACCCACATCAAAAATGCCCCCGCATCATGTCTTGCTGGGACCAGCTCCATAAGTTATCTTTAGATTTGGATGGAGAAATAGTTGTCAGAAAGCACCATGCCAACAATAGGAAAAGAACATGCTGAGAAGGTAAAGCATGGAAATCTCCAAGGATTGGAAGTTTGGGAGTTCTGCTGAATATGTAAAGTGGTCTCTGCTCCAGGAGGCACTGGGGCACACCACTTTGTCTGCACTGGCACAGTGTCCTCACTCAGTGCTGTGTAGGAAGCCACAATTCCCCCTCACGGTGCGGGGAGGTGTGGAAGCAGGTCAGTAACAGCCACTACGAAGTTCAGAAGGTCTGACACTGAGGGGGAAAGTACCTAACGGCTACGTCTCTGCTTCATGTTTCCAGATCCTTGATTCTGCACAAAGCCACCCCAGATCTACCGAGATGAAAAGTCCAGTCTGTGCTGGGTGTGGAAGCAACAGTATTCTCCCAGCACCTAGTCTGGGCATGGGAGACGTACATCCTCCTCCACATAGCTCTGTGCCTCAGCTAAAGACCAAAATAAGACACTACTTTCAAAAGGCCTAGTCAATGGGCAAAAGAAATGTCTTGGGTAAGCCAGTAGGCATTTAAAGGATGTGCCACTGGTACGTGCTTTGCTAAGTGTATCATGCATTGCCATGTATTTTTATTAATTCTTTATGGTTGATCTAGTTATATAAACAGGAAATGGCAATAGATTAGCTCCTGGAGAGTGTTTCATATGGGATTACGTTTAATGCTGAAATTCCCATCAAACTCTTAACTTTTAAAATACTGATTACACAGTACATACTGTGCACTTTTTTGAACATTTGAGCAGTGCATTCCCAGCAACATACTCAGAGCCTTAATAATCAAGATTGCATTTAGAGAAGCTTAATTTTCACGCTATTAATCTCTCCAGTGGTAAGAGTAATTATTCATATTCACCAAGAAGCAATCCCATAACATGCACAGGGTGCCAGTATGTTAGCATGGTTTGAATGACCACATAGTGAGAAGAAATGTTTCTCTCTCACCAGCAAATTATTATGCAGGTCTTTAAAAAGACTGCGAATTGTATTTGCTGGATATAAAATTCTCTCTGCTGTAAGGATCATGTCATTTCTCTTTACCTCAAATGACCTCCAAAGCTTCCTATCTTCTTTAGTATCATCTTTAATGTCTCCCTTCCAAGACTACCTTTCCTTTTATGACTCCTTTTTTTTGGTTTTTTTTTTTTCCACTGTGCACCTTTGTCCAGCACTACATTCTGCTAAGGGCTTTTACCATTATACTTATTTCTTATTCTCCTTGTCTCATCTGAAGCCTTTTTAAACAAGTCCTCCAGTGCATTGTGCAGCCCCCTTCAGGTGGGTAAGGCAGAAAGGCAGTATGTGAAGAAGGTAGGAACCACTGAATGCTAATGACTTGTCTTTTTGTTGAAGCCGTTTCAACGTCCAGGAAGGAAAGATACCTTTTCTACTATGACTTTTCTTTGGTGAAGATGCACCTTCTAACCAATTAAAACCTTCCATTGAAAAAGATGCAGAACAGGGAAAGACTAAAATGGTCTTTTAGATGACATGTCCTATGTCATGATTAAATCTACAACCTAGAAGTTGTATATGTTTACCTTATTGATCACGTATCTCACTGTCTCTTGTGTTAGTTTCCTTCTGCAGCCTCCTGTCATATATTTTGACTGTCTTGAAGACAAAAACCATCTATTTTTACTGTTTCCAGTACATCCTGAGTCATGATTGAGGCTTGTAGAAACCTCTGTAATACATTTTGTAAAATAACAACAAGCAAAATAAGTACTAGATTTGGAAAATACTACAACATAAGAACAGTTTATACTGGTTTTGAGAATTTTTCTTCTGCGCCTGGTAAACAAATGCCTAGGTGCTCTGACTTGGATGTTTGCTCAGCCACTGTAAATTTGAGAAGTCAGATAACACATGAAGCTTAGATACCACAACTGCAGCCACTCAGTGCTAACTGCCATAGGGATCTTTTCTCTTCTTCTGCCATGTAACTTCAACAGGCAGCCACAGTGCCTGCCCTGACTGCAGAGGCTGTCTGATTGCTGTTCCTTGTTCACTTGTTTAACCCTTCTAAATCTTCTTATTTCTAATTATTATTCCATCATTTATCTCAGTCTGTCTCCATACAAACTTTGACTACTCCTAATTCTTCTTCACCACGTGCGCTCTCAAGTGCTTCTTCCCCATCTCCTTCAATTCCAAGTTTATCAGAAACGTCAAGCCCTTCAGGCCAGGCAAACATAGTTCCTCATCAAACAGGAATGAACTCATGTATGCAGTGTACCTGGACTCTCCTCTTTATTTTTTTAAGGGGCACAACGTAATGAATAAGCCTATGAACCACATTTGGAAGATGCCAAATTCCTGCTGTATGAGCATTCTTGAGGGCCTGAGGGTACTATTATATATGCTTCAGGGTTTATGAAGATGGTGAGGAGCCAGGTTTCGAAAGAGGAATTATTAGCTGCAATGAGCCTGCCACCTCTGAGATGAATGTGAGTGATCCTGTAGGAGCCAGTACCGCATGCACATTTTCTGGCTTCCCAGCATCCTCCAAAGGGAGCCAGACTCACTGTCTCCCTTGCAGAACAATGCAGTCTAGGATAATATAGTGTGAAAGGAAGGCTCATAGCATGCTCTGAGGAACCAAACCACCACAGCTGTAAATATTATCTTTGAGTCATACAAGCACACATCATACTCAGTATAGGTGTGTTCTCTGGCTCTGAAGGCTGCACTATCCTCAGAGAGTGCTCAGAGTTATGTTAATTCCTTGTACTATGGCTGTTACCAAGAAATATTTGTCTGTTTTAAAGAGACATTGTATGAACTAGATTTTTTTTTTTTTTGATCTCCAGGAAAGAAAATTGTTCCTGTTGTTGCGTCTTCATGCTGAGAATTTCTCTCCAGCGCTGGTGGGAAACACAAGTCTCCTTGGACAGGCAGTGCCCCAGGCTGTGTACCAACTAGGGGAGCTGTCAGAGAAGGTGACTGCTGTCCGTAGCTCCCTCCACCTTCACACCTCTTTACCATATGAGGAGGATGGCTCCCCGTAATCTGCACCTCAGCGAAGTTATGGGAAAACCTCTTGACACAGTTTCCATTTGCAGAAGACAATTGCCTCCTCTGTCCCCCAGGCTGGCCTGGCTACCATCCTGCTTTCTCTTGAATACCCCCGAGCTTAACCCTTTCTTGTCCAGCACTCCATCATTTCTCTCACTACATCCCTCATCAGCCTGCCTCTTCCCGCTCTCTCCACATAAACTTTGACTCTTCCTTAGACCTCAAAGTCGTTAAGCTTTTGCAGAGTGTGTATGCAGCTGTGCTCAGGGTCAGATCCAAGCTCTGCCCGACAGCCAGTAAGGCCAGGGTGAACCTTAATGTGTAAGCAATGAGGAAACCATTGAGTGTGACCTTGAATCCTAAGCTAACATGACAGTATAAACACAGTCCCAGTTATTGCTCATATGCTCTCTGCCTGCCTGAACAATCTCTC
The DNA here is from genome assembly GCA_013398295.1 of Chionis minor. Classification (NCBI taxonomy): domain Eukaryota; kingdom Metazoa; phylum Chordata; class Aves; order Charadriiformes; family Chionidae; genus Chionis; species Chionis minor. Next base: position 723,302 of record VZSF01001194.1, on the reverse strand, counting down.
TCTTTCTCTTGGGCTCCCCCATTCCCCCTCACCAAACTTTCATTGCTTCCTCCACCATTCCTCACTCTTACTGTGTGATTGGAGACCTTTTAAGCAAGTTGAATAGAGGTATTCAAATAGTACAGAAAGGCCACTAAAAAGCACCTGGTCCTGAATGGCTTCACATACGTCCATGCCATAATGAAGTTCAGAGTCTGTATTTGGATACCTAGAGGCCTCTGAAATTTTTAAATTAATCAGTCAGTGATTCCTTAAAATGGTTTCATTGCAGTCCTCACCTCAGTACTCACCTATGTAAGAGAATTGTGAATTCCTGTCCCCAGTGTCATGATACAGCCCAGTTGTTCTTCTATGTGAATAACCAACAGATTAATAAGCACTGGTTCCCAAAAATATTGACACAAGTGACCTTTGCACCCTCAGCCATGGCAGAGGCAGAATTAGAACCCAGAAGATGCCTCAAATCCTGCTTCACTCACTTAATTAAATAGTACGTTTTTTCTGTCCTGCTTTGCCTTCATAAAAGGTTACCAAATTTCAGCATATTCCACAATCATTGCTGTCACTCTTCATTCTGATAATTGTTTTACAGGCAGGAAATCCATGATTTATTAAATTACTTTTTAATGAACATATAATAGCAACTAACAATAAATGAAACTAGAGAAGACTAGAAGGAACCATAATAACAGCCATCAACCCAGTCTAAAAGTGCCAATCCTGATGCTAATTCGATTTGAGATTTAAGATTACAGAAACTGTATTATATTAATTTCTATTTCCACTGCTTCAGCAGTCTGCTAGCATTGGACAGATGGCATCATAACCAAAACATTTTTCCTGCCCCTTATGTACGCTTCCTCCAGTAATTTACTTTAGCATGCCATGGCACATTTGAAGAAAACAAACTATTAGGACTCTAGAAGACTGGTCTCAATTAGGGCTCATATATATATCCATATAATTTTTTTTCCCTACAATTTTTCAAAGAAATTACTTTTCAAGATCTAGTTCTCAACAAAAACTTTTAGCTTTTCATTCCTGTCCCCCAATAACCCTCACCAGTCTGGTTTTCATGAGGGACTACATGGCGTACTTGATGTATCGGCAAGAGGTGGTATATCACAGAATAAATAAACTGAGCAATAGACAATGATAGACCAAAAAGAAATCCAACTAGAAATTTTATTGAGTCCCTTACTGCATATTTGAGTTTGGATTTTCAGACAATTTTTGTGCTCAAGGTAAAAACTTCTGGGTTTCCTCTTTTACCCAAATGTTGGGATTTTCCAGTCAGCCCCAGTCCCATCTTGATCCTTTGACTCTTATTACAAATGCCTTGTCTATACCACATGATTTGTTTCTATTTTCAATTTTCATTAATTATATAAGAAATGATGTAGTGTTTCTAGACACTCAACGATTCTGTGACAGACATACAGGGAGTATACTAGCTGTTCTTTTCAAAGTTCAATAATTTTAATAGGTTTACAATTCTTTTTCCTCTCTTTCTACAAACCTGGCCACCTGTGACAGAGAGGAAGTGTAACCAGCCGTTCAAAATAGAGTATGTTTTAGCATTTAGATTAGGGTAATTTGCTGCCCTTTTTATAAGCTACTGAATACAGAAAAAACATGTTCTAACTGTACTGTGGTTTAGTGGGCACACGAAAGAACCAGAACTAACCCTAGTTCTGGTGAAGTCCAAGAATACCAGGGACAACCACCTAATGTAATATTCGCCAAGGTAGGTGGCCCACTGGATCAAGAAGTAAAAGTGAATTCTTTATTGAGAAGGAAAAGGAGAGGCAAGAAAACATAATCAACATTCAGGAATGTATCTGGAGAAGGAGCAAAACACCTGGCATTTTAGAGGATGCAATGGAGGGAATAAAAAAGTAGGCAGGATAGAAGGCTAGGATGAGGAGACAGGCAGAGATTTATAAAATGGGAGATCTATAAAGTTTATGTAAGTGATTCTCAGGTTTCAGTTGCTAGAAAACCATGTCTGCAGCAAACGTTTCCCAAGAGCCTGCAAAGTCAAGCAGTTGGTATGGAAACTGAGATGCATAAGAGTATAACTTCAGAACACCACTGAGTCAGAGCAAAGAGTCTGTCAGCACAGTATCCTGCATCTGACAATGATTAATACCAGTTCCTTTGAGAAAAAGCAGGAGACAACAGGTACAAAGTGACCTCTACCTACTATGTACTTCCTGCAAATAGTTGCTTGGGAGGAAGGCCTTCCTGAGACAGAGGAAAGCTAGCAGTCATGAATGGATCTGTATCTGATTCCCTTGTTAAACAGACCGTATTTTCCTATCCATAGCAACAATTTTGTCTTTTCATTCTGAATTGCAGCTGAACATACACAGTTTAAATTTTATAAACTTCTGTCTGAAAATGTCAGGGGGAGCAGCCTGTGCGCTTCATGAATATCAACTTTTTAGTCCATCTTACCATAAAAAGCACTTTCCAAAAATCACAACTCAGATGGAGACTTCCAAAGCACTTCCACCATATGAAGGGTCAGGTTTGGTACCCTTCCTGTGCCTAATGACACAGGACTTCAAGTCTGCCATGTTACCTTCTCCTCTGGATTTATGTCTGGCTCACTTCTCCCACTAAGTGAGCTCAAAATGTTTTGAAGCATATTCACGCTAGCCAAATCCCTCTTCTGTCCCTACATGACAGATAAAATGGCCAAGTGACGGGAAGTTCGTGCAGAGCTATGAAGAGGCAAGTGCTGCGTCAAGGAAGGAAATGAACACGCAGCTTTATCTCTTTAACAAGTCATCCCTGCTGTAGAAATAGCTAAAGTGAGTCCAGAATGGCAGCATGCAGAGAGATAACAATCTCTTATGATTATACTTTTCCTGAGGGAACTGTCAATTTAACTTGTGAATCTATATATACACACTACACTACACTATGACATACCTGGAATAAGAATGTCCCAAACCCTTCACTCTTTACTACCACCCTTACAAAGGGCTTGGAAAGATATGGCACCTGGACGAGTTCAGCCTCCCTCCATTGCCACCAACAGAGCCCATGTTGTACTCAGTGCAACTCTAAAAAAGTCAGCTTCAACTCCCAACCGCTTGTCTGGGTGAAAAGCAAAGTGAAGAGTGAAGTAAAATGGAATCACGAGCACCAAGTTAATCACAGTTTCCTCCTAAGTTACCTCTACTACTAGTCTGCTGCAGAACACCAGAGACCTTTGCCTATTAACTGGCCACTCAAAGTCAATGATCAAAGATACAGCAAAAGCAGAAAAAATAATATAAAAATAATAGAAATAATTCTAAACCCATATTTTTCCTTCCAAATTACGTGGGTCTTTTCCATACTTTCAGCCACTGATTTTAAAATGCTAGCAAGCCTGACTCCATGCGAGCAAGCTTCATCATTTCCTTCAATCAGTGCTTTTAAAACATCATCACTCACCTCAGATTGTCTACTGCAATTTCTAGATAGGCTGATTTCCAATAGCGTCAAAAAGGCAATCTAAGCAGCGTGCTCCTCTCTTTACTTTTTTACCACTCCACTGAAAAATTTGTCTTTTTTTCTTGCTCTGAGCTTGAGGCTGTTAAACCGCTGAATGCTATGCCAGCCAGCATGACTTCCAACACCGCATAGCAAGTCATTTACGTCTGAGTGACTGTTTCAAAGCAAACAGTGCTGTAAGTGAGTGGTACCCAGGCTCCCCGCAAAGGCAGGCCACAGGACCTAACTCACTGCTTCTGCAGGCATACATGCAGCACGCACAGCAAAGCCCACCTCTCTCAAAAGAGCCATATTAATGGCACATATCCCTATCAACTACGTTGGACACACACAATATGAGCCTTCTCCCTGCCATACGTGAGGCATTTCACCTTCTCACGACTCGCTCCTGACTGATGTCATTGCGAAGGCACCTCCGTATGAGCAGGGAATCACTATGGACCCAATGAAGAGCACTGGCACACTGGTCCCTGTCACTACTCTTCTGAGGCCCCCAGCCTCTCCTGCTCCCCAGTCATGTGAATTAACACCCAGCTACAGATTGTGTGTTGAACACCTTTTGCCTTTACTACAGTATCTCCACTCTCACGAGCATGATAATTCGGATTTACTGAAAGAAAAAAAAAAAAAAGGTCATGTTCTTGTCGAATTAGCTTTTTGAGCACAGATGTACTCCCCCACTTTACTGAGATCCATCATATCCCACCTAGCAAAAGACCTGCAAATCCAAAGGCTGTCTTCCCATCAAGAGCTAGGAGTGCCTAGTCAAGGCCAGTAGTCAGTATCAACAGCAACCAGAGCAGAGAGAGGTCTTACACCTTGATCCTGAGCATCTGCAAGCCCCATAGACTGCAAATCTCATTTGTCATTTCTCCTTAGAAGTTTGACTTTACCATGTGTCTGTAGATAATTAAATACTCCTGATTTCAAATACCACAGTATAATAACCGTTAGCCCATGCTAGATTCCTTTTATAGCAACCACCCTCAGATTTGGAGAGCATTCTGAGAAATGGTAAGTGAAACAGTTTCAGCTATCTTTACAAATATAGTGAGAGGAAAAATGAAATGACATTTACAAGCAATGGAGAATTTCCTTTTCAATAATTCCAGGAAAGGCTATTCTTATGGCAGGGATTATAATAGGAATAGGAAATGGTATAGACTTAACCCATTTTCATTACAGCCTTAAGACTGCAATTTTGTGGTTGTAATCTAATGTCATGCCTTTGCTATTAGTAGATTTTCTCCAGAGTCCAGACAGAAGTAGACATGTTCAGAAAGACCTCAGGAATATCCTGTTTTTCTGGCACCAATTTAAAACATAATTCTCAGCTAGATTGGTGCCTCTTTTTTATTCGTGTTTTTTTCTAGAATTACTTTACCTTCAAAAGAAATGCCTTTACTTTGTTTTAAATGACACAGAAGTCAAGATCCTATTGCCAGAATCAACATTCTGTCATTCGTATCTCAAAGTTTACTTTGTGATATGGTGATCATCTACCTACAAGTCTGATACTCAAATTTAACAGAGAGGAAAGGAGTGCTGGTCCTGGAGCACCTTCATCTCCACCGTACTCTTTATATCCAAAGTCAGCAGCAAGCATCCCTGTGATTTCAATGGGAGCAAGTCATCAGAATAGGTCATCAGAACATCAGCATTCAGGCACAGGGAACAGGTCTTTCTCTATAGTCTGAGTGGTGCCAGACACAGTAGTTGTGCCAAATAAACACTGAACACTAATAGCAATGAGGAAACCACACACAAGTGTGGCTTTCATTTGGCATATTTAATAAAACAACATCTTTCTACAGATTTAAGGCTGCCTCCAAAACAACTCAAAATAAGGAGGCAGCTCCGTGTCAGAGGGAGCACTGGAAGATTAGCCTGCTTTAAGAAAGCATGATGACTGTACCCTGTAGAGTAGACACATACCCTGCATGTGGAGGGGTACACTGGCTTCTCCCAGTTATGACAGAGTGCTGACTGCTTTCTACTCCACACCCATCCCTCTGTGGCATGGAACAGGAGGCATGTCCCCACTCTCTGCCCCCTCACTTTGTCCCCAACAGGGCAATGGAAAGGGAGCGAGACTGGAACAAAACCTGCCACCTCACATATATGCAGCCCAATCTTCCTCAAACTCCCAAGCAGATTTTCGAATGAGGTGGGTGAGCAGTGCATCTGTTCAGTGCCAGGCAGAATTTTGCCCCTTGCTGATGTATGTCTGGGTAGGATTTTTTTGTTGGGTTTGGTTTTTTTTCTTTTTAAGCCCATAGCAGATGGCTCACCATTCTGATTTCATCTGGCAATTCCTCTGCTCCTGTATTGCCTTCATGGACCACTCCATAGCCACAGTATGGGGCAGTTTCAGAGCTTTCTGATGCATAATTATCACAGCTATTCAGAATCATAAAGTGAGATACTGACAACAGCAAGCTATTTTAAGTTCTGGGCTTATTTCTATCCAAGGTTTTCTTCTACATTCAATTTCTTCCTAAGCTGTGAACCATTCAAACTGCACTTTTCATATAGCTGAAAGCAGATTTGATTAATATGATTTCTTTGTGAAAATCTGAGAAGATTAAGGAGCAGTGATGTAGAGAACATATGCCCTTTCTCAACATGACATTCTCTAACATTATACAGGGGTCTGCAGATCCTTCCAGTCATTATATTGTTCCCACTAGTGGTATCTAAATAGAGAAAAATCTATCATCGGGGAAGAATTTCATTTTTTTCATATTATAGTTTCAATCTCATGTGCAGGTCAACAAATCTGCAGCTGTGTATCGATTTCATTCTGTAACTAGGCAGGAAAGGCCACATTTCAAGGGAGCATTTGCAGATTGTTTTTCCTTTGTGTTATGGGGTCTTTTTGTGATGGTCCCTTAGAAAAAAATTAAGATTGGCCAGATGACTTCTATGCTCAGTGAAGCAAAATGCCAAATAAATATATTTACAGGCACATCAGTTAACTGTTCTTTCTCTATGTATCCCAGAGTGTTACTAACCGTGGAAATCAGTGGGAGGAAAAAATCGGTCCTGTATTGATTGAATATGGTTTCTCATCTGTCTCATGACCTTTTCCATCATATATAATTAGAAATTGAAAGGTCTTAGCTGCATGCTTGCAGTACCCTCCAGAATACAGATACAAGGTTTGGTTCAGTGCTGTGCTAAAATGAAGACACACAGTCCACAGGTTCTACAGTACAACAGTGCCAGTATTTGGTCCCCAAAATAGGAAATAGAGGCCGTGCCAGGACTTTCAAGCTGATGCAATATAGCATCAGTAGATGTCTTAACTGTTTCAGTGTAATATCTTGGATTGGACTGCAAATTATAGAGGATGCATATGGTTTACAAGCATGTACAGCACAGGAACACATCAAACCTGTCGATTGTATGATACGAGCTTTGTTACTTGCTGCTGCAAGGATGTTTCTATGTCAACCAGTCAACACGATCTAGTAACCAGTGTTTAGCGAGATGATTATTATGCCTGTTTCTAAAAGCATTTCTATGAGTCCCTTGTGGCAAGTCAAGTTTCTGAAAGTCTAAAACTTCAGGCAGCCATAACTGACCATAGGCTCTTTGCAAGCCTAGTGCAACAGCATTTCTGATTTTGACACCTACACTTCTTTGCTTTTGCCTGGATTTAGAAGGTTTGCATGAACGCCATTGTGAACTGACCCTGACCCCATGTATATATCAGGAATTATACCACAGAAACGTGCCTTTCCCAATGTGAAAAGCACAGATGCTGCTTGTGGGAGAACCATAGAAAACTTAAATATATTTCATTTTCAGATACACCTCTATTTCCACTTTGATGTGAAAATATTCTAGCAAAGAAAAGTTTTTATTGAAAATCAGTGCTTTGGGGTGGATACTTCCATCCAGTACGGGGTAGGCTTGTAGCTCAGCAGAACGTGCTTGTTGGCTCACTATTTGTAGCTCCTGTACAAAATCGCTTAAGAAACTAAGGATGGGTAAAATAGATCTTCAGCATTTAGGATGCTGGATTAGTTCAGATGATAAGCAGCTGTCACCCTCTTATGGTTACTTGCTGGTGTCTGTGTGGTTTCCAGTGGACAGCTGCCCGTACTGCATAGGACACAACTAAAATTGGCACAGACCCAGATGAGAAGCTATTGCAGAGTCCACACGATGGGTGGCTGAAGAGACTGATCCAATCGTTGAGACTGTCGTCCCCTCTAGAAATCTTTTCCCATAATCTGTGTGAGGCCATGGACTATAGGAGCATGACATCTGACTGGTAACCCTGTGCCTTCCAAAAATCATACACACACACACACAAACACATTCTTGAAAACAGCTGACATTCCTTCCTGATTTCAGATACCTGCTCAAGCCTCTGAGGACTCTGATGGGCTGGTTAAGTATCTTGCAACTTTCTCTAATCTTGCTTAAGAAGAAAAATAGTATATGCATTTCAGTAGTTTGTAAAATGTAAATCTCTCCCACTCATTCACAGACCATTTCAACTCCCTGCTTTGGTTTCTGGCTTTTCAGCAGGCCCTGTTTCTGTTCTAAAAGAACAGCTTTATTGAATGACCATAAATAAGAGATTTGTTCCTTTAGTGGTATGCAATTGCCCTGGTTGTGAATCAGTGCAGTATAATTTATTTTGGCATCATTATAAATTATTTAAAATGTAGCTGTGAACTGAAATAACATTTCACAACAGAGTATATACAGGTAGTATTCTAGATAAAGTTCTCTGAATTTTTTCGGAGTTAGTGTTGTTTGTAAAGCCCGTTTTCTTATAAAGAAAACAATTTAAAAAAAAAAGATGGTTTGCCTGCAAAAGACATGATATAATGCCACCTTCTGGTTAAAATGTGAAGAAAACTATACCAGCATTGTATTGAACATTTTTATCTATTCTCACACACATTTGGTGTATGATTTCACAAAAACCATCCGGTGGATTGCTTGGACTGGTTTCTTTGGCACATCACAGTATCTCCACTACTGAAATTCCTGGAGCAGTCCAGCCTGGACTAAAGGCATACTCTTCCTATTCAACAGTTAAAGTTCAGCACAGGGTTGCATCTTAAGACAAGAATCTCTCTATTTCACACTCTAGCAATGGGGTTTGGCCTCCAATTTTAACACACTCGCTTTTCATAGACTATCTTTTTTTTTTTTTTTTTTTTTGTAATGTTTCCTTGTTCAAAGATTTAATAACTTTGGCAGCAAAAATGTTTTAAAATTAGGCCTTAGTGAATTTTCTCTTGAGACCCGCATGTGTTATTGGAGTCATATAGCTACAAACTCTTAACTCTGCAACATGCAGAGACATTTTCATAACAGCTTGGAGATAAGAAAGATTTAAATATTTTCCAGTTTAACCAAAAATAAGAATCATTTGCCACTAGGGAAGCCAGCAGCTCTTTTAAAGATACATTCAGTACCTCACTACTCCAGTCCTTTTGAACTGCCAAGCGCTTTAAAATAGTAACAGGATCAAGGTAAAGATACTACTACTGCTTATTAAAGTTAATAGTTGGAAGAAACCCTGGACACACACACACATACACACATGCATCCCCATAATAAATTTCTCCAACATCCTTCAAGCTAGGGGCAGAGTTTGGCCATTCCCTTCCACTTTTGAAGACACTCTAGGACTAACAGCAAGACACTGGAGTTCTCCTTAAAACCTTCAGCTATTCCAGGATCATTGATAAGGAGGGAGCACCCCTTTTCTATCAGTTTAGTGTCCCATCCCTTCATTCCTGTAGCATACCATGGTCTCCAGGAATCCTCTCTATGGAGACAAGCAAAGGGAGAAGCCCAAAGGGGACTTGAGCATGATGAGTAGGATTGGTGGTGTTTCCCAGTTCTGATTCACCAGCTCATTTTGGAATCCCACTTGCCTTATCCATATTCTCCTTAGGCACCACATGAAGGGGAAAGTGGGAGAGGTGTGCAGGGAGAGGCAAGGCCCAGCCCACAGTTATTGCAACATATTTCTACAGCTTTAGACTTACAAATATCAGAATTGCCTCTGACGGGCAGTAAATTCCTGAACAAGAATCTGAGCTCTTTATATGATATGAGAATAAAGCTGATCAATGGAAAGAATTACTGTATTGTGAAACTACAGCAATGAGGGCACTGTGACAGTTACTGGATATTTATTAAACTGATTTTCCTCGAGGAATTTTAATGAGGATTTCACACTCCATAACCACATGCTTTAGATTCTGTCAATAAAAATGTTAAATGCTTCTGTTAAAGTAATGTGACGCTGCTTTTACTGCACTACTCCTTGCAGGTGAATGATATTTCAGTGAGATGAGAACATGACCACCTTTTTCCAGACTTTCTGGGAATGTTTTCAATTGCTTTATCTTGTGGCTGAGTCCCTCAGTATGCCACTGAACCCAGAAAAAAGTGACAATACCAGCCCCATAGTGGAACCATTGTGGAAACTCCTTCAGCTTTCCACGTATAAGTTTCCCTGTGCTCTCCACATAGCTGGCAATAACATTGTACGTAATGCAAAAGGAATGCTTATGGTGGGATTAAACGTGGCAAAATACATGAATTTTATACAGAAAGTTCCAAACTTAAACTAATTTACTTGCAATTATGGCCACCACATATTATTGATTGTTACTGTTACAGAAAAATTAAGCTTTTGGTTCCCAATGCTTACATTTAACTTCATTACCATAGTAGTGGGATCCAAATAAGAAGAGATCAGTTAAGGGTTTGGAAACTCAGTTTATATTTCGGACTCAGTCACTGATCTACACCATGATCTTCAAGAGCTTCATTTTTCTATGCTTCTCTTCCATCTTGTCTTGCAGACGGTAAGTAATTTTTTCAGAAAAGATTGCCTCTCACTATGTGTTTCTACTATGCCTTGCTTAATGAGGTGCCAAATTCACTGAAGCCTCTAAGCTTAACTATACTATACATAATAACATAATAACCCATAATGCACAGAAATCATCCTTCACAAACTGAAAATTAGAGTTTGTTATGCCAGATTGCCATTACTTTCCTATACTTCTGACACAGGCTGCTCTGCAGTTGTTCACGGACGTAACCCAGGACTTTCAGACAACATGGCAGTGTTTAAAATGCAAAATGTGAGAATATCTTTCAGGTAATCTGCACTAAATCATTCATTGCTGTGGTCATTTAAGTATTTCCATGTATATGGTATAGTCTGCTTTTTCTGCTTGGAAGTTTAACGTAAATAATCACCAAAAAGTAAGTAGAGCTGTATGACCTTCTGGAACACAACAATATACATTTAGTTCTAAGCAATTAGTGTTTCCATAGATGCTTATGCCAGACCACTGCAATTTATAGCTCTGTGAAGCAGAACTGAAATTTCAAGTTGGGGCTTTACATTCCTTCTTGGTGTAATTCCGCTACATTTTATGAGATTACACCAGAAATTAATATAGCCCAGCAACAGAAAATTACTATCTGCCATTTTGGATTTGGAAATGTGTTCTGAAAGGAAAATGTCTTTCATATTGCAGACTTTAATGTCTCTCAGTCATAGTAACTAAAGTCTTGATCATGCAGACATTTCATGTGGATGGCTTTTCCTCATTCAGTCAGTTCCACTGATACCAACTAGATAACTGGGTAAAAACAACTCAAGGGAATAAAACCTGCAAGATTTTTCCACTCCGGCAACAAGGCCATACTTTTTTAAAAAGGCTATCAGGGAATCATCACAAATTAAAATAGGTGTGAGTGTTTGGTTGAAGAGAATCCTCACCACTGAAAAAGGGAGAAAAAGAAAAGTGAAAATTCTGAATTTTAGTAAGGGCTGAAAGGGAAATCACAATGACCAACAGTGAAGCAATTAAAAATATGAAGGCTATAAAGAGCAAGAAGTGTCAAAGTAGACAACAATTAAATATGTATTTTGGTACAGTTATGAGTGAGTCTAAAACTAAGAGTAAACTTCCCAGTGTAAACTATAATGGTGATTCAGAAGCCTTACGTGAAACCAGGCTCTCCAAATCTCTCTCTAGAAGCTGTGCTGCCTTTATAGGGACCCTCAGCACCCTGACAAAGGTTCATAAGCTCTAAAGCTAAACCTGGGTAAAGACCTAATGCAAATATACACTACATCACAGAAAGCAGTACAGGACGGGGGGCTTTTAATTACAAATTGCTTAGGACATATAGATTGTGTCTGCTTTCCTTTGGGAGGTGGCTGGCACTCTGTTGGCACAATAAAATGGCAAATAATAATAGCAATGGTTTTAGGTATTGGTGATCTGGGCAAATACCTCCAGCTTTTACTAGAAGGAAAATATTTGTTGCTGCATTCCTACGTGTGACATAGCAGAGGCCAAGGGACCAGCCTTCTCCGTAGCTCTCATCAGAGCCACCGCATCCATGCCCACCAATGAACAGGATATGGGATGAAGCCCTGCCCTGCCCATGGAGAGGGTGCAAAACCCCCTCCTGGCCTGGACGTGACCCAAGGGACAGCGGGCTGGAGACTGGACGGCCGGAGCAACGCCACCCTGTTTTGAGTGGGAAGAGAGTGGGTGCAACCTGTGCAATGCTATTTGGTCTTGGGGAGAAAGGATGAGGTTTGGCCTATTTATGTACTAGCCAAGGGGGTTTCTGTGAGTGAAAACGATCTCTAATTAGCAATAGCAATGTAGCAGTAGTAGACCAGTGTAGCATCCAGCTTACAGCACTGACTGATATCTGCTGCTCCAGAGGAAAGTGGAAAAGGGGACTCAGCTCAGCCAAAAGTGCCATGCGCTGCATGGGGGAGAGAAAGTCCTCGCTAATAATGTCCATGGGGACCAACACACTCCTCGGGCTTACGCCACCTCACATACCTCCCAGGTGTCTAGCTGGGAGAAAAGGGATGACAGCTCTGGCTCATGAGGATTCACTCTCACGGGGGAGCTGCCTTTCCTCGCAGCTTTCCCTCAAATCAACTTGCAAATAAGCATGTGGGGAGCTCACTCCTCTGCATGGCCAAGTGAGATTAGAGACAGCGTTTCATTTGTGCGGTCCTTTTGGCAAGCACCCACTGAAGTGAATGATTACACAGAACGTCAGTTATTCTTCCGTTAAAATAGACTGCCTTTTTTTAAAAGGAATCAACACAGCAAATTTCCCGTGAAAAAAAAGTCATTAAACAAATTTTAGTTTAAAAGCATTTATCAGCACTGAAAGACTCAAAGAAAGAGAAGAATTAGGGAAGCCATAGCCAGTCAAAAAGAAGGGAAAAAAACGGAGGGGGGAGAAACTGGTTTCTTCTGAATGTTTTCCTTAAGCTGAGGAAGTCAAAATGATCATGAAGAAGAAAGGGAAAATGTGGCATCTGCATTAATCTGCATTAAGCACTTAAAACAAGAATCTTCAATAACTGCGCACATTTAAATTTTTGAACTTCTCCTTTCTATCCTTCCTCATTGATATTCATGGGGCAGTTACCATTATTTGCAAACAAAGATTAAAAATGGTATTTACTCTTGCTGGAAAATGCAGCTATAATTTGTTATGAATGCATTCAACTTCGTGTGAACCACTTTGTAAAACTTCCATAATATAACCCAAAACAGAACTAGACAAACAAGTAGGTTTTTTGGTTTAGTCACTAGAGAAAAAGGAAAAGAATATGTAATCAGCTGAGTTTTAATCAAAAGAGACATTTTATGGTTTTGGAAAAATAAGAGGGTTTTTTTTTAGGATCAAGCTAATCTAAAGTGATTTTTGCTTTCATTTTGAAATCTTTTATTTTTACACTGGGCCTTTATTAAACACTAAAAAGAAATTTATTTTGCAAATGTAAAAAATAAACATTCTAGCATTTCTAAAATGAAAATTTTGTTTTTCTTCAGAAAATTCAGGGATTAAATGCTTCTTTTTTATATAATATCTGTTTTACTTTTTATTCAGCTGAATTTATCTGCAATCTTGTAATCACAAACTGTTTCAGTCCCCTAAAAAAAAATTCTGTTTTGTACTATTCACCCAAAACATTTAACACAATTTCAGTAAAAACCAGGAGCTACTTCCCATTTGTTTGGAGTTCAATTCTGCACCTGAAGACTCAGGATATATTTTGAAAATGACTGTTTGTTTGCTTGGCTTGGCTTGACTTTGCTTGGTTGAGTAAAACCAGGCCAGGTTCCAGTAGATCCTGGGGTGACTTACATGTTTGTCCGGAAACTCCTGAACGTCCTTCTGACGGGTTTCATGTTGAGTGCTAAAATCTCTCAGCAGGTGAGAACAACTCTGCTGGTCAGGTGTACGGGCTCTGAAAGGCCCCAAACACAGGGCAAGTTCATCCAGAGCTTTTCAGAATACAGGCAAACCAGAAATTTACCACCCCATGACAAACAAACATGAGTTTCCAAGCTATGGCAGCGGGAAAGCAGGCATAGAGACATAAGGATGATCATAAGTCAGACCAAAGGACCATTTGGTTCATCATCCTGCCTCTAGCAGTGGCCAAGAGAGTCTGGGGAAGCAGGCAAATGAAGACAAGCACACGGTAATGCTCCTCTGGCTTCTAGCAAGCTCCAATATTTTCTGAGTCAGAAATGGCACCTTTGTGTTTTACAGCCTGTAATGGATTCTTTTTCTGTGGATTTATCTAATCCCTTGTGAATCTGTGTGTACTTCTAGCATCCTCAGAATCCTGTGCTGATGCCATCAACAATTTAACTACCCTTTCTGTGAAAAGGCCCTGCTTTTGTTTGTCAAACCTGCTACTCCATGCCCCTATTTGTGCTACCTCACTTGTGCTACTCACAATTTCTAGATTTCTATTCCCTCCTCCCTCAGGTATCTCGTTTCATACTCAGCATACCAAGTTTATCTAGTCAATCCTCATCTGGAAGCTATTTCATAACTTTGAGCACCCTGTCACCCTTTTCTAGTTCTGTTTTATCCTTTTTGAGATGTAGGGGACAGGACTGCATGCAGTCTTCAAGATCTATCCACCTCAGAGATTTAGGCAGTGCTATACTGGTCATTCCTGTTTTGTTGTCCATTGCTCTTTTAATAATTCCAGCTGTCAATTCCTGAGTCGAACCTAGGTGCATCAGTTTACATCCTCCAACACTGAATTATATCTGCCATTTTATTATCTAGTCAGCACCTTAAGATCCCTCCAAAATTACCCAGAATCACTAGTTCTGTTTAAAAAAATTTGTGTAACCTCATTTTGTTGACTCCCTTAACCAGACCTATATATTTTTGAAAGCACAGACCTCAGTGGGCTTCTACTGGTGCATCAATCAGGAAAGCCAACCAGTTCCCCTTTTGCTTTCTTTTCTACCTCCAAACTTACTATTTAAACATGCAAGGACCCTTCATTTTGTGCCACAGTACTTAATTACCTTAAGAGCATTTGATGAATGCCTCCCCAGAATCCTTCTGGAAAACCCAGTAGAACATATCAACAGAATTTTTCTATCCAATGCTGATTGATTTGTTCAAAGAAATCCACATTTTTAAGAATAATTCCCTATGTAAATACAATGCTTGTGTCCTACTCATTAAATCATATGTAACTATGTTCCTTGGTTCTGGTTTTTATTATAGCATCATATTTATATATGTTTATTGGTTCCATTCTTTATTATAACTGCTACCAATTTGCTAAATGCAGATGTCAGATTTACTAAGATTTATATATCCTCAACTCCCCCATTAAGCCTTTTTTTTTCCAAAGTGTGTCATTTTCTTTTCATAAGCAAGGGGGAAATTTTAGAAGACTGTATTCCACAATTAATAGTTCACTCATTTCATAGCTAACTTGCTATATGACTCTTAAATGAGCACCACAGCACCACATGCTCTGGCTGATCTGTTATATTTCTAGTTAAAAAAAAAAAAAAAAAAAAACACCCAAACCAAATGAACTATTTCTATCATTACCCATTTTCTTCGAAGACCTCTTTTACTTTTTTACCAACACCTCAGTTTATAAAAGATCTTCTGAGATGTCCCATTTAAAAATACTCTGGAGCAAGAATCCACCCAGCCTCCCACTATGCATACAGCTTTAAACAATTAATTTATTTTTTCTCCTTGTATAGCTGGATCACCTATCAGTCCCTACACACTGTCTTATGTGTTTGAAAAAGCATTTTTAAACTCTTTAGCAAAAAGTGCAAGGATTACACCATTAACCAAAACAGGTTTGGTACTTCCCTATCTGTATTACTGTTTTATATTAACACAAGAAAAAAAAAAGGACGCCATAAAATATTACTGAAAAATAATTATTTCTTTCTTAATGGTGATTGTGATTATGGTAATTCACAGCATTTATTTCCATCACATGACAACTATTTACATACAGCCATCACAGTGAGCGTGAGGACAGGGCAAACGGCAGTGGAATATCCAGGGAGGATTTGTGGAGGACGCACCCAGCGCGCTCTCCTCATTACCTTCCCCTCTTCCTCCTTTGGGGAGATTATTGACAACGGCTGTCTTTGCTACTCAGGCAAAACTCTTTGTTTTATCTTCTTCACCCTGCCCGAAGCATTTATGAACTCTGAACCACAATCTGGCCCCATTTGTTTTATTTACAAAATATGACAAGTCAGTATAAACATTCCCTTCTCAGGCAAGCTCAGTTTATGATTTAAAATGGGGTTAAAGTATAGATTAGATACTGCTGAACCTAGCTTTGAAGTTGCCATATTTAAGTTAAACATTAGTGAAATCAGAATCCTTTGTTTGAAGCAGGGCTTGATAAATACAGCAAAAAGGAGTAACAAAAAGCAGATTCAAATATGCGATGTCTACACATATTTGCTTAGACAAGAGTGCTTCCCACCACTTAGAGCCAAAGGCATTTCCCTCCTCATCGAGGTTTTCACAGGAAAGAAACATGGCTGCGCAAGATAGAATGATGCACTTCCTAATCCAAACATTTTAGGGAGCGAGAATAAGGTAATCAGAGCCCACTTGCCATACAGAGGCCCAACAGTGACAGGTACTGGCATTACGTCTGAGAGCTATAGCTTCTACGTAGCTTAGCCATAGAAATAACTAACCATGCCTTCCACCAGAAGCAAGACTGACCTATATTGGTGTAGGAAAAAAGTAGTTGTCAACATGTGGCACATGTGGCTACGCAACTTACCTTCCACTCACTCACAAATGAGTAGCTCTTCTGTAAGAGGATAACAGCTTAACGGTGGACGAAGGTGTTTTCCACTGTAGGTCTAAGGCAATCCCAAATTCTGTCATTTGTTTTAAGGTCTGAATTTTGGCTAAAACACAAGAGCAAGGGAAAATATTTTTAGCATAAAATCTTTCAATGGGAAATGCTGGCCTACCTATAGAATAGTACATTTCAGGGATTTTTCCTTTTTAAAGGAAACCTTAGAAGAACATTTTGAAACTGTCAAAACAACTTTTGGCGTTTTTTTCAATATAATTTTTAATTTCAAAATTGGGGGGTTCATTTATAATTAAAGTATTAAAAAAAACCCAACCATAAAAATCGATAAGGTCAGAATTGAAAGAAAGCATGTTGAACACATTGCAACATTTCAGCTAATGCACTGGTTTGCAAAAATGCATTTTGATTTTCCACTCCACTTTTAGACAGGAGGACTCTTTGAAATACTGGAAATTTTCACAAAACATGCAAACCAATTCTCCTCACAACTCCAGCTAAAATCTTAGTTCAGGGTTGTCCATTGCCCTGTGCTATCTTGGGCCTCAGATTAACCTATCATGTAGAGCAGAAGACATTTTTATATTTGTAGCATTTTGAGGGGTAGAAAACAGACACCCTTATAAAAGAATCCTGAAGCTGAATCTTGAAGTGATATACAGAGAAGTGCAGGATTTCCAGCAAACTGGTCTCTAACTTAAAATTTAGAAGCCAAAGGGCTCCTAACTGGATGGAAATTTTGCTAGAAGG
The DNA here is from genome assembly GCA_013398295.1 of Chionis minor. Taxonomy (NCBI): domain Eukaryota; kingdom Metazoa; phylum Chordata; class Aves; order Charadriiformes; family Chionidae; genus Chionis; species Chionis minor. The sequence continues at coordinate 705,859 of VZSF01001194.1, read as the reverse complement.
TTCAGTGGGACCTAGACTTGGCCTCAAATTCCTACATAGAAGCAGCACTGGTTTGAGGGCTTGCATCAGCTACACATTTTTTATCAAAGCATCCTATCTGACCTTCATCCTACTGCTGCTGCCCCTGCTGCTACCATGGTGCCCCCTTATTCATGCCATGATATTGGTTTCCTCTGAAACTGAGATTTGCGTTCAGGATTTTACCGATAACTTTCAAGGTTCTTCAAGCCTTGACCCCTCTGTTCTTGCATAACCTGGTCCACATTTTGTTCCCTTTCGTAACCTACTTTCTGTTTCTCATTTATCTCTGCTCCTCCGTCACTTTTCAAGTTGACTGTGTCAAAATACGGTGCTTTTGCACGGCTGACCCCAGTGTGGTGGAACTCAGTTCCTCTTGATATCTACAGATTTTGGAGATAAATTCCCTCCCTCTACCTGTCCAAGATTTTGATGGTCTGCCTCATAGGCTACAAAGTGTGGTCAGGCCATGTGATATGGCTTTCATTCTCCCCAGACCTCCTCCCTCTCCCATTTTTTAAATTTAAGGGCAGGCTCTGTGGAAGAATCAGAGCTCACAGCAGAATAATTGGAGTCATCTGAGACTGACACAAAGGTCATGTAGGTTAGTGCTTTTGAGGAATCTGTGATAACGCAGTGTCTGAGAGGGATTTGTGATCTGAGCCAATATTGCTGCTTAGCGTAATTTACGGGAGAATTTTAAACAAATTCATAATAGGAACAAACCCCCTTTATGCCTCCTTATCGCAAAGTTTATGAGTGTTGTGTGCAATATCGGACATGCAAAGTTCCTGTCATCTTGTTTTCCTAAAAAATATTTGTAGCTGTTGTTACAGCCTAACTCTGCCACGGAGAGCCTTCTTCCCACATAAATAACCCTGAAGACACCTCAAGTATGTTTAAGAGTTAATTCTTCCTTGAACACTGTATCTTAAAAGAGTTCACTTTGATTTAGAGAGAAGCATGAATTAACTGGGAAAATGTTAGCTTCAACGCCGTATTAATTTAGCTTAGAAAAATACCTTTATTCTACTTATATAATTTTGTATTTCAGAAAACCCCGGAAACAGTTTACTGCTCACAGCTTTCTCAAACTATGAGAGGAAAAAATGCACTTCCATATTTCTCTTAAACACCATCATTTTTTCATTACTGTTCTGGGTTAGTTTCATCCTGATTATGAATTTTATGACCACAACACCTACTCACACCAGCCAACCATAAAGAAGCACGACGCTAGGCCCTTACAAAGCTGTTTCTTGTTGTAAATCGTTGTTTGCATTACAGCAGATTCTTGAACTAGGATTCCAGTATGGCTAGCCCTGAAGAAGGACTGAACAAGATGCCTTCTCTAGGATTCTTTTGTAACTAACTTCATTACTCATTTCTGTTAAGCCAAGACTTAAAAATTAATGAGAAACAAATTCTAAGTATATCTTGAATTTACTATTACTGCCCTTACCAAACCGTGCAGTTTTCTGTATTTCTGACCAAACTCCATAGAGAGAAGGTTCTAATCTAGGTCAGGAATGAAGCTTACACCTTGTGGGGCTAAATTTTCTCTGGGCAGGAAATGGAGACCCTGGTGTGGCTGAAGAACTTGACCAGACTGTCTTGGGGTTTTGTAAAAACAAACAAACAAAAAAAGAAAGTGTTTGTGCTCTGACCTTAACTTCCCTTAGAAATAACAGTGTGTTTCTCTTTCTGTCAGCGAACACTTCTCACCTGATGCCAGCTTGTCATCATACAAATCAACTCGAGGAGTCATACACTAGACAGAGAAAACTTTACCGCTTGCATTCAGATTTCTGGTAATCTCTATTTTGCAAAAACAGAATTCAAGCCTCTGTTTCAGCAGTTTCTGGAACCCAAGCAAAATAGCTCTTTCAAGGGTATATTTGGAAAATCCGCACTCTTTCATTCTATTTACAGTTCACCTTTCCAGCTGTGCAGTGCCCTGACTTGTGTGTACCGTTTCAGGGCAGTCAAATGTCCACAGTGACACAACAAAGCCCAAACTTGCATTGAACTTTATCAGTTTGTGAAGTCTCACAGGATCAGGTGATCGGGGCCTTTCAAGGAACAGTTCAGTGAAGCCCTGCCTTGGCAAGAACAAAGACTTGATAAATGTTTATCTCTTCATACCACACTTCCCTCCTAAATTGCCTGCCATGTCATCAAAAATGAGAAGGAAACCAAACGGGTGGCATTCAGAATAGTGACTATATCTAAAGCATGTGGGGTTTTTTGCTAAGGAGAATGATTCTTCAGCAATCCTTCACAGTAGGCCTTTACTTTATAGGCACAATTAATCACTGCTTCCAGAATTTGCTTTCTGCATACTTTACAGACCTCTTCAGTAATGCAGGCTTGTTGGGTTCACTAACTAGCAAATATATGAGTTGTAAACATTCCTCAGGAGCGCAGCGTCCCACAGCATGAAGAACGGCTCCAGGAATTCTTTTTCCCCGCTCTTTTCCAGATCTTCTGATGCGTAACAGATGGTCATTATTATTTCTCTTTTCGGTTTCTATTCCTTTTATCTTTACCCAAAGTATTTCACCACTGCATATTTGTACTGTCAAATTGCACCATGGTGGAATTATGCACACTTCTGGAATGTGGGATCATCTCTTCAGTTCTTCGCCCTTCCTACCACTTCCAGATAAATCCTCACTTTTGCTGACATTCCACTTCTGAGAATCATCTTACAAATGCCATACTTTCTCCCTAAATCACAATTTCCATAGTTTAGAATAATTTTCAGTTCTATTGTTGTTTTTTCGTTGCTTCTCATTTATAGTAAAATATCTGAATACAAAAATACTTATAATACACAATGTCCTTCACCATAAATTTGGTACCAGAAAGCACCTCAGTCTGGATGAAAGGTATGAATTGGTTTGGTACCTTGTTTTCTTCCTCCAGACATAATCCTGCAGTGCTGAAAAGTTTTCAGACACATTGTTCAGATTTTCATTTCTCTCTTTATGGGATCATGACACTCTCCTAGGGAAATTATCACTTCCTTCATTTTCATAATGGCTCTTCAAACAGTAGAAGATGCCTTTCAGTTGTTGTCGTATGGTCTGATACAGATTTTAAAATCAATAGTACTACAAAAAAAATTTAATGGAATCTGAGCTCAATTCCTAACTCCTGTAACAAAAGCATCAAGTGGCACTCAATTATTTAAATAATTGGTCTCCATTTATGCTACTCTACTACACTGACACACAATTTATTGTTGGATTCATTTGTTCAGTCTGGCTATGATTAATTTCACAAATTTCATCACTATTCAAACTTCCAGTGAAGACACGTTTTATATTGTAGTTTTATCACAACTGTTAAATAAGATAATGTATTTCAGCACAAATATTCTCTATCATTTGCAATTGCACTACAAGCCCATTCATTCTGAGCAATAAAACAAGAAACATTTTATTCAGATCTTACATTCTTCTGAAGATAAACATGTTTATCAAAATTTTTGTTATGGTTTTTGCTTGTGGGATGAGGTTAAAGAAATGACAAATTCACTTTGGAAAATATATTTCTTCAGAAGGTTCTACCCCACTGCTGGTCCCAAGAGCTATGCCTTCAATGTGCTTGAAAAGATTTCTGTATTGGCAACAGGAGCGTGAGTTTTAATTTGAACAAAACAGGTATTATAGAAGAAGCTGCATATGAAACCAGCAAGAAGCCTTTGAGGTTCAAGAGGCCTTTATTATCCTCCTAAGGGACCTGTTTAGCTCTGGCACGAAAAGTAATTTATACACATCTAGTCTTCTTTATCTTCATAGGAATAATTATTTCTTCCTGTTACAGTTTTCCTTCATTTGCCTCTTTCTCCCTAGTGCAGTTAAACCTTTTTGTAATATACAGTTATAAAACATTGCTTGCAACATTAATTTCAAAGAGGTATCTCAACCTTCTTTGAAGGCAGCTTTAGTTCAGTATATGCAGTATTTCTCCTGCATTAAGATTTTTTCCAAATTTTTTCCAAATTTAGTTAGCTATTTTTATCAAAGGTGAGCAGAACTGCTGACAGTATAAGAAACAGAAAAGACAGGGTCTCACAAATGTAAAAAGGAACAGATCACAGATGGCAGCCTGAGTTGCGGGTTATTGTAAGCTGTATACGCTCCTGCTAGAAGTTATGTCTCTATCCAATATGCATGGGGATATTCTTGCCAGTCTATCTTCACTTATACAGTTCAAATGTCAATCTAGCTAGCACAGTAAGAGGCCAAGGTGGCAGGTAAAAAAAGGCATCCAGAAATGGTCTTATATCAAAGAACTGATCTGAAACTTATATTAAAAAACCCTACACTTTTGTCAGAGATGGCTGGATTAATTTGTGTTCATATTAATCTCTCAGTTGAAGCTGGGAAGCTGAGAGCAGAAGGTAGCGAGTGGCAATTCCTACACTGAATTACCTCCTAACCAATTCATACAAGGCCAAGTAACTATAGGAAAGGAGAATATTATTTTTCCAAAGTTGTCAGCCTTCTTTGCTTAGCTTGGGTTTGCAAAAAGAAACTAGGCACTTTCTCTGTCTTACACGTTCTTCAGTAACACAAAATGCCTCTGTAATTTAAAATGCCCTCATTACTTTGATACTGATTGAAGCAGAATACAATCTACTTTCCTTTTCCTCTAGAAAGCTGGTTTAGATCTGCTGCACAGAAAACAAACCATAAAAATGTGCTTTTGTCAGTTTTATGCAAGTAGACAGGACTTAAAAAGACATGTAGGGTTAAAGGTTGAAACACTTTCAATACATCATCCAGCTCTGGTTCTCAAGTGTTTGGCTGTTCAATTTTGCAATCACAAGACAGCAATTATACATGGAAATTGAGAAATTAGAACTCTTATAAAGCCCAAGTATTTGTATAAGGGCACAATTTCGAAAAAAAGAAAAAAATCCAGATTCAAGGTCTGTAAGGGGACATACAAGGATGGAAACATGCTTTTGAAGTGTGTCTGCCAAAGACAGAACCTGTTCAATGTTTGCTGACCAGAACCCCTATACGTGTATGCGGGAGGCAGTGGTTCTAAAAAATGCCTTTAAAACAGATAAAAATTTTTCCTTATCTGATAGCTGACTATGGTTCTTTGAATATGCAGTAGCTCTAAGCATTTCCAAGAATTATTATTATCCAGCTCTGTAGTGATATAAAGAGGGTAAAAAGCACGGAGCTGAACGTTCCACACACATATATAATGAGTGTTTAAACTGTGAATATTGTCTTTGCTGCAAACAAATGCTAGGTTTTACTAAATTTAAAATCATAATTTTGGTATGAGATTTGATTTTCAGATGGACAATTGCATTTTGTACTTCCAGAAAACTGCTGCAATTTTCCAAAATGTGCACAAGCAAGTTGTTCCAAGATTGAGCCACCTTCCGAAAACTAAAAGTGAAAGAAGGGCTCACATGTTAATCAGAACCTTGAAACTATTCTGTTTTCTTTCTATTTCTTCTTCTTACAGAGTCAGCATTCTTACGCTCCTCTTGATACATAGACGAAACTAACTTGAGAAGTTTGCCCTTCCTCAGTTATTTTGAACAACCACCACCGCGAACGAATGAGCTACAGGTTACAGGTCGTGCAGATTTAAAGCCAACAGATCTGCTAACCAGGGGCTCTCTGCATCCCCAGTTCATCGAAGCCTCGATTCTGCTCAGAAAAAATGCAGTGAAATCAGGACAAGATCTTACAAATTCATCCAGCAATGCTTGCTGACACCTGACGAGCTCTTTCTAAGATAAATAGCCAGGTAGATATTTATAAGGTAATTGTTTCTGTACTAATCTTCAAAACACATGCCGTGGCCATGTGGAACACAAGGTTATGGCAATCCTTGTAATTGGACCTGCAAAACCCTGTCTTTTGATTCATTTTACCCAGCTGAAGGGCTTTCCTTTTGATCAGAGAATTTTCTGTGGGTTGAGAATTTGAAGATCCAACTCTTGCTCTCTGGAAGGCTAACCTATGCATGAAACCTGTGAAGTTTGCTTGCAGTGATTAGAAGCCAGTGTCTGTGCCCTCTCATATACTGACTGTGCAACCCAGGAATCACAGATGTTGCCCCCTGCTTTCTTTTTCATTGTGAATACCACTTTCTTGAAAAAGAAAGAATGAAAAATGTTGCTACAGTGATTTGGGGACAGGAGAGTGAATTAAGTAGAAACAGTGACATTAAATCTATTTAAAAAGTGACTGAGCATTGCGGACTAGGAAGAGCTGGCACTGGCCATCAGAAAGAATTTAAAGTAAATTCCACAATGAAGTCTTGTGCATGCTTTGAGGTTTAAAAAAACCCATGTTATTCTTTATTTGAAAAACATTTATACATTAGAAACAGTATTCAGTTAGGAGTGGGACTACGCCCCACTTCTGTATCAGCAGAAAGTCCCAATGCAGCAGTAGTCCTACAATCAAAAACCCCTCTGCCAGTGTGAATTCTTTCATTCAGGGCATCTGCCTAAGGAATAGCATCAAAAGAAGACATCTGCCAATATTAACTGCGGCTCCACTATACAAATTATACCAGCAAAAAGTTTTTCATTGCCTAAGCTCCTGAACACTGAAGGAGGAAGGATTCCTCTAGAAAGGAGAATGAGCCAAGTATTTGTCAAGTGTCCAACCATGCTGCAATGAAGAATGGGGCAATTTTCTGCCTTTAGAGAAGGGGCAGATTAGGCTGGTTTTAGTCTCTTATCAAAGTTTCTACTGACCATTCTGCTACAGAGCATGCCCCCAGCCACATGTACCCCAAAATGTAAATACAGGGGCAGACGCAGTATTCTACAAAAGCAAACAAAATTCCAGTGCAATTTTGAATTAAGAAAAATTCATGTAGCAATAGTACTCAATTAGAACAGTAGTAACTGGAACATAAGTGAAATTTAAGAGCAGTTTGGATACTCATCCTCCTAGACTCCTTTGAAGTAACTTGCTGAGGAGGTAGCATGTTGTTCTAAAAATAATTAGTCTGGTAAAAAGAAAGAGGAGGGGGGGAACCTTTTAGCTTCTTGCTATGTTTTCTCAGCTTCATATTTCATTATGGATATCCAAGGTACAGTGAAAGCAAAGACATAGAGCAGGTGAAAAAAATTCAGTCACTAAAATAATATTTATTTTAATCATCTTGATTAGTGTTGGTTGGCATTACGTCAAGCAACTTTTATTCTATCTATGGGATATAACACCTCCATAGGCCAGATTTTCAAAATGTGCCTCAACTCAGTGGGTATTTACATGAAGCAAAATCTCTTGCATGTGCCCTTTTTTGTGTTAGCGGGTGAGAGCAAAAGTGATGGAAATGGCATTAACATCATTCAGCCTATACAAAAAAAACCCCAAACAGGCACAACCAGAGCACAGGCGTTCCAGATTTAAAAGGTATTTAACACAAAAGGTAGTTGACAGAAGAGCACGTGAGTGACGTAGGCATCTACAAATGGACATCACACTAGGTCTCTGAAAATTTGACCGTCATTAAATTTGCAATACTTCTTTCTTATACTGTCTGAACAGTGTTGTAATTGTTTCATTGCAACTAGCTAGATTTAATGTTAAATGCATCTGGTAGTTTAGATATTTTTATCTTTCAGAGCTCTGTATTCAGGGCAGTCAATGCTGTGGATCCTTCAGCTGTACTGGAAATCTCCAGTGAATATTCTCCCCTCATTACACACAGTGAACTTTCCTTAATATCAATATTGGTTTGGTGCACAGAATACACAATACAGATCTATACTGCAGTTCATGAAACACAATTTTTCTTCCTGTATTAAACCTCAGCTCTTTTATTGACTCTTTTGCTGCCCACCCTCCTCAAGGATAAGACTAAACTGCTTGCAGACTTCATTATAAAATTATAAATTGAGAACCAAAAAAATCAATGATGGAGACCCATAGTGATTAACACACTGCTAACAAGCAAACTCTCCCAATTTCCCCATGTGTTATTTGTCCATTTTGTAAGAGAAACAAAAAAATAGCTTTAAAAATATAAACATGAAATATAGTCTTTTATTTCTGGGGAAGAGAATCTACAAATTTATACCATTAAATTATAATTATACTCTGAACATTGGAAGGATTTGCAGTAAAAATATCAGTTTCAGATTAAGTCAATAAAATTAATCACTTGTGCCCCTGAAGGAGCAAAAGGGTTGAAAAATGCTACAAAATTGAAAGCTACCATGAGCAAAGGGACTTGGGGAATTCATTTTAATTCACCACAGCGAAGTTCAAATACAAGCTGTTCTTTGTTATTCAACCTAAGGTATTATTTTTCATACAGACGCTCACATTTGACCAAGCCATAATCATATACTGTAGAGTTTTCTTTATCTGATTGTAGAAGTTTCCTGTTTTAGCTATTTATTAACAATGAACTGCATATGGATGGGGTGGTGTCACAGGGTGGACTATACTCTGCTCACCTAACCACATCTATCAGTGTGTTAAGTGCCTCAAAGCTGGGACTTGAGCAATGGGTAGTAAATCTGTCCCTAAGACACTATGCTCTTCCTTACATGGGCCTAACAGACATTTTATGTCGTGAATTCTTTGCTTTTCCAGCAAAAGCTCTCTTGCAGCTGACTAAGAGAAGGTTATGAATTGCAAGAACCCCTTCTCTCTCATCTGTGTTTAATGATTGACTGCCATCTAAAATAGTACTTCTCAACCCCCAAGGTGCCTTCTTCCCATGAGAAACTGCAAAGAAAAGAGCAAATGCAACCATCTCCCCTCCAAGGATCCACATACTATGATGATGGGCAGAGACTTAGAAATTATCTAAGAAATGAGGTGTGAATTTAAAGGGTTGAGAAGGATATAGGAAAGGTTGTGGAAAGGAAACATGATCAACCCCCTAAGAACTAATTCATAACACAACTAGAACACGGTTGTGCTTTTGGATCTGAAGTGACCTGATCCATCTACTCTGGAAATCAAGATGTGTCTATGCACTGTGGAATTGTGCACTCTGGGTGAATTTTAAGTTGGCTGCAGAGATTTAGGTTCTTACTCTAGCCCTGAAAAAATTAAAACCAATTAATGAGGTCTCTTTTTGCTTCAGCATAGTATATTAGACATCTGATTTTACACCCATGAAAGTAGGGGCAGCTGTATTTGAAGACTTTGAAGTAATGGAGAGAATTGCTTAATACATGATGTAAAGTAACACTTCCAAGTAAAACCAACCAAAGTTCGAAATTTTTTTCAAGGTGTGCTTTGAAAAAATACCAGCTCAGGAACTATTTATGTTACCAGAAATAGCAAAGTAGGGGGTGCGTGAAAAAGTATATATGCCAGTGCCCATTCATACGAAAAATCAAAGACCACATCCAGTATTTGCAGCCAAAAAGTTTCAGTGAGAACGTAATCTGTGATAGCACAGCTCCATGTTATTGGCCAGACATGGCCTTCTTTCCAGAATATTTTTCAAGAATTAGCTGAAACCTTTGTTTATTTATAAGATTTCCACTGAAGCTAGTTTAAATAGACATATTTTTTAAAAAGATTTCCAGAAACATATAGCGGCCATCTGCAGGCACGTTTATTTCTTAAAAGACACTTGTGAATTTACATCCAACATAAATAAAGAGCTGTTAGGCAATTAAGCTGGAAAACGTGCATTTTTCAGACAGAAAATAAACATTTGTTTCTAGCCAGTTGATGTACAAGTATCACGATGTAAAATTTGAAAACATAACTTTCTGCGCACAGTGTTGAGACTGAATTTCTGCTTGAAAAACAGATTGTGTAAGTGTTCTTGACTATGTAGATTTTTATTTTTTTTTGCTTCTCCTCAACATGAAAAGTGCTAATCTTCCACATGATTTGAAAGGTAATCTTCACTCACATCTCCCTTTTAGTCTTACCCCATACACAAGACCTTCTTAATGAGCTGTACCCTGCCATCCTTTTCCAGGCAAATGGCCATTTCAAGTCAAAGGGAATTTTGTTTTCCAAGCTTTGAGGAAGGACTTCAGGAGTAAACATAATTCCTGGGATTAATTTCTTATCACCTAGGGATATAGGTGGAAATTTAATTTTATTTTAGCCTACCAGTTGCTAGGTGGAAAGCACTGAAGAGTACTATAGCTTTGCTTCAGTCACTCTATGGTAAAGATAGAGTTTTCTTTCAATGCCCATGTTTTCAGCCCTTTGCTTAGCTGTTCCCTTTGGCCTGAAATATTTTGCCCTTGTGTCTATCCCCCAGTGATATTTCCCATCTTTTATACTCTTCATGTTTGAAAAATATCCAGCTATTCCTTTAGATAGACAAGACCTAAAATAGTGTAAGGATATTTATTTAGCTGAAGATCCGTTAAGATATCTTTGGAATAGGTTATGCAGAAACTATTTGGCTTTAAAATATCAGACATAGCATCTGCGCAGCTCCCTGTGAGGAAAATGATAAATTTTTGTGATATCAAAGTTGTGAAAGAAAAGAATGAGATATTTACAAGCCATACTAGTTTCTAAGGTATATAAGGTCTTGGTCCAGCAGTTAGTCAGAAGATGACTTTCCACATCTATGTGAAACCCCACTAGCATTATTAATAGGAAACTGCATAAAATGAGTGACCAATGGGGAATGCAACACAAGGATGTTAATTCTGTAGTCCATCTGGACTATAACTGCATTTCTTATGCACAGGAAAAATGATGTGTGACGTGGCCCTGCCGAGAAGAACTTGGGGGTCCTGGTGGATGAAAAGCTGATGTGAGCCAGCAATGTGCGCTCGCAGCCCAGAAGGCCAACCGCATCCCGGGCTGCATCAAAAGCAGCATGGCCAGCAGGTCAAGGGAGGTGATTCTGCCCCTCTACTCCACTCTCATGAGACGCCCCCTGGAGTACTGCATCCAGCTCCGGAGCCCTCAGCGCAAGAAAGAGACAGACCTGTTCAAGCAGGTTCAGAGGACAGACACAAAAATGATCAGAGGGATGGAACACCTCTGCTATGAGGACAGGCTGAGAGAGTTGGGGTTGTTCAGCCTGGAGAAGAGAGGGCTCCGGGGAGACCTTATTGCAGCCTTTCAGTATTTAAGGGAGGCTTACAAGAAAGATGGGGACAACCCTTTTAACAGGGCCTGTTGCAACAGGATAAGGGGTAAGGGTTTTAAAATAAAAGAGGGTAGATTTAGACTAGATATAAGGAGGAATTTTTTTTTGCAAGGAGGGTGTTGAAGCACTGGAGAGGTAGTAGATGGTCCATCCCTGGAAACATTCAAGGTCGGGTTGGACGGGGCTCTGAGGGACCTGATCTAGTTGAAGGTGTCCCTGCTCACTGCAGGGTCATTGAGCTAGATGACCTTTAAACGTCCCTTCCAACCCAAAGTATTCCATGATTCTATGATTCTATGACTGCTGGGCTTGCTAAAGCAAAGGAAAGATAATATAGTTCTTTTGAATATGATCTTCTTTGAACTAATACCTATAGATTGCTGCTGTGCTCAAAGCCACTAAAGCTTAAAAGAATAAAACCATTACATTTTCTTTTAACAGTAGAATTTAGGTGTGGTTCCCCAATCTGCTCATGGAATAAAAATGTGTTTTGAAGGAGTTAGCTAATGGTTTCTGAGCTGTGCTGTACCACTCCCTAAAATCTCTTACAGCATTAGCAGCTAGTCCACATTATTCCACTCTCTGTGGTATTAACTTTCACCTACACTAATTTCTATATCATCTGTGGTATTTACCTAGTTCTACTTTACAGTTTGTTTTAGAGAAAGAACTGGATGCAGGGGGGAAGGTCCATTAGTGTCTGTTACATACAATGATCTAGGTGCACCCTCTGGCTGTCCAAGTCCCAATGCTGCTGAGTGCCAGAATCTAGGATGGCAGATCAGAATAAACATCTTGCTACTTGCCCAGTATCTCACATATTTACCCTAAATAGTCAAAATTGTCCACCATCAGAAGGAGTCTGTGCTAGCCAGGTCTGGTTCTAAGTGGTACAAACATTTTTATGTTCTTCATGTTGTCTGGGTTTTCATAGTACTCATCACAGCCTCAGCTAAGGGTCAGGACCCCCTGTGCTAGATACTGTACAAACACAGAAGAGAGTTCCTGTCCCAGAGGATCTAGTAAGGCAAAAAAAGGAACAGGCACACTTTCTCAGAACCAGAGGGGCACAGAGATACCAAAACAGTAAGGGCTTATTTGTTCACTAGATGAAGAATGCAATCAGCAAATCTGTTTCAAGTGTTGTCTAACTTCTGCTCCCCATTCCCTGCAACATATTCAGAGAGATGCAAGTAACCCCGACGTTGCAATGGACATGCACTGTAGATTGAATTTGTGCCCCTTGGCTCTGGTTAACGAGACAGAGTTCTCTGCACTATGGAAACCATAAGCTATGTATATGCCTGTTTGGAAAGGAACGGCAACTGCTGTAATAATAGGTGCAATATGAACCCCTGTCCTCAACCACATATGCTGCGTCACAAAGACTTTCTGCTATAGAAACACACCCAGAGAGGCCCAAGAGTGTTCACACGCAGTCCTGGAGCCTGAAAGTTCTGCAAATAAAGATGATGGAGGCACCCAGAGGCCCAAACAGGAGGCACAACCCAGAGGTTAAGAGGACTGTGTCCTACCTGTGAATTATGGTAATACATCCCAACCTCCAGTCCTCACTTCATTCTCCCCAAAACCAAGTTTACTCCATCTCTGTGCAAGCACTAAACTCTCACATAGGCACATAACTCTTCCTTTAAATGATGTTCCTTATGACATACAGGGTGACTTTTAAGCTGTATGTCTAAAGACTTTCATGGGAGCTCAGAAAGACAATTATGTGCAGAAAAGCCAGTTTCTGGGTGCACAACATCCATGTAAGATCTTGAATATCTAGCCCTGAAGCATATAAATCCTCACTGTAAACCATAGTGAAGTCAAGCTAAGAATAGTCCCCTGATGCTCCAGTTTTCCTCATAACTGATTCTCTATACAGATTGCAGAAAAAGGTTTCTCAGAGTCAGCTTATAAAAAGGACTAGAGTCTCCATGGCTTACTTCCTGGTTAAATAAGATTTAAAGTACTACTAGTTCCTGAATATATGCAAAAGAGACAAAACTTTCCATGTATTGAGGAGTGATTTTTAAAAAATATCTGGAATGTTGACCGCGGACTAATAAAGTAAAAGAAAAAGGGAGAAAAAGGAAATGGAAAAGGGAAAAGAGAAAAGAGAAAAGAGGAATAGGAAGAGGAAGAGGACTAGGAATAACATGAAAAAGAAAAAGAAAAAGATCAAAAAAGAAAAAAAATCCATATTTTAATCTTTAAATTTTGTGTTCCTTAAGAATGCTGCTTATTTAAACCAGACTTTGGAAACCTTGGTGTAGTTTCAGACTGTAAAGCAACAATTTGCAATGCTAAAGATATTTCCTTTTGGAATACTAATCCAGAATCTCCTTTTTTTTTTTCTTGATTTAAGAATATTTTATTTGGAAAGATTATATTTTTTTAGTTCACTTAAGCAAGCAGTTTTCTTTTAGCCATCTAGCTTTCTGTTAGCACTGTTAACTACTTCATCTTCCTTCCTATGCACATACACGTCATGTCTGGAGCAGAGCAAAATAAGAACCACATGTTTCATATAAACAGTTAGATGCTTTGCATATAGATGGTGCTTAGCTGGAACAACTATAAAGGAACAAAACAGAAGGAAACAGTAGGTGGAAGACTCAGCATTTTAGTAAGAAAGCAGGAACATAAGCAATTAATCATTAATATGGAAAAAAGTGGACAGCTATAGGAGGAGGAAAGTAGTTACTACAAGAGAAGAAAAGATTTTGTTAAGCTTTCGTTTGAGGCGAGCATCACCCAACCAGTTTGAGTCTTGTTTAAAATGCACACCCAGGGCCACATTCTGTCTTGGCAGAACCAGTGTCAAATCCTAAACATTCATTTTCCATAGACATAAGTAAGAAATGAATTTGTCCTTTCATCAGTCCATAACTTTGCTGGATTCGTTGTTTACATTTCGACTGTTCAAAATGAAGTACAACAATATAATTCAGACAGGATTTTGATCTTAATTGCCTCTGGTAAAATGCAGAGTAGTCTACTAAAATAAAATCTGATGCTCAATTTTGTGAAGCAAACTTCAGTAGGGTTACATAGATTTATCATGGTGTAACTCAGATCAAAAGCTAACTCAGTCAAAAGCAGTATCGGAGTGCGTAATGCCAGACTTGTCAAGCCTCATACTTCACACAAAAGACATTCATCTGGCTCCATCTCGCTCTCCTCAGTGTGGTACTTCAGTCTCAGGCGACCACACAACAGCTCCTCAGCTTCCCTCCAGCTCTGGGATCCAACATCAGATACACATGTTTAGACTGCTGACAAATCGTGTTTGGCAGATGGGGTCCTGGGTGGGGAGGGCGGGTGGAGAACCCTCCGCGTAGCCGGGAGCAGTTGCTGTCCAGGGAGATCCCACCCTCCGAGTCCTGCAGGTAGGCATCAGCTCCCCAGCTGCAGCCTCCCACCCCTGCCTCTTCCCCACGTGGTCCCAAGCCCCGCGTTCCCTCTGAAAGCAGAGCAGTCCTGTAAGAGCAAATCTGAGCTCTTCACTTCGAGGATAAAAATATTCAAAGGAAATTACTTCAATGATTCTCATTACACTGACACGTTTGTTAAACAGAACCACAGGTTGACAGGTGAGGTGTCTCCACAGTAAGAAATTTTGCATTTTCTTAATGTTTTGTGGAGCATTATAGCTGATAACTGTTGAGTATTCCATGGTGATCACCATGGCAATGCACTATAAATTCAGTGGATAGTCTCTCTGAAAGGTATATTCCTCCTAAAAAGAAAATACTCAATACTGAAGACTGCTAAACGGTTAACGTATATTCTTTTTTTTCTATGCTAGCAGTCGCACCTGGGTCGAAAAATGAGAGGCAAATGAAAACCAAAATGTTCTGAGAAGGGCAATCCCAGTACCTTATGTAAACGTATATAGCAACTTTTTCAGTAGTTCTTATAAAGATGCACAAAAAGAGATTGCTGCTTTCTGAAAAGTTTTTGCAATATCTACCCAATTAGTGAATTGTTGATTAAATAACTAAACAAAATATTGCTTTATGGCTAAACCAACTTAGCTAACAATAGTAGTCTCCAGTTACAGTCATACTTTTCATTTTCATTCACAGAGATAGACTTGCTACTTTGAGATTATTTTCTACAAATAGAAAAAAAGACAAAGAGATTAAGTATTTGACTTGCTCCAGGCTACAAAAAGGTTAAGAGCCAGATTCTGCCTCCATTTTGCCAGGACTGGGAAGATTCAGGGCTGGGAGACAGGGGAGGAGGTCAAAGCACAGTGAACTTCAGTTACTCTTTTATGTCCCTCTGTTTCATCTATTATCTTCATCACCACAAGTGAAATTGTCTTTTAAGGATAATTAGGAAGCAGTTAAGTTTAGAGCAGCCCTGTGGCTGTCCTAAAACAAATGGCTGGAAGAAGAATGATAGAAAATAGCCTCATTTTTTTTTTCCTACATGGAAGCAGATGGGACTTAATGAAAAATATACAGAATTAAAACCAGAGAAAGCTCAAGATTTCCTGGCTCCTAGTTCTGTCTGAACCCCCTTATTCCTCATCCAGACACAGAGGTACTTCAGAGCTTCATTTAAACCAAAATGTCTAATGGGAATCTCTACCAGATAAGAGTATAGGTCCCGGGACTACAAATTAGGAGGTAAAAATCACTGAAATTCAGCAATTATCAACTTTCCAGTTCACTGCTAAAACCGTAAAACAGACTGAAAAAAATTGTTTGAAGATAAATCATAGCAAGCCTTTCTTGTATTTTCCTGGGGAAAAAAAGACCTAACTTTTTAGGAATAACATTTTGTTCAACTTTTTTTCATTTCAGGGTTCTCCCCCTCTTAAAGAAAAAAAAAAAGGCTTCAAGATGATGAAAAGATACATATCATGCAGTCTGCATCCTACTGATGCTAACCTAATCCATCAACAGCCTGGGAAATATGTGCCTTGACAAAAGGAAGCAGATGTGCTCTTAATCCTCCTAAAGTGAACTATGGGATGGATATCCTCAGTCATCCAGGATGGTTTCTCTGGTGCCCTTATGTCTCTCGGTAAAGGCTGAACAGAGTATTTGTCATGGAATCAGACCTTCACTTGGGACTTGTGTACTTTTTAGTCCTTTGATCATATGTCTCATATTTTACCTTAACTGAACCTTCATGGACTTTTGAAGATAATCATTACTTTCCATTTTTCATCAGAGCGAGCTACTGGCATGAGCCATCCTCCCTCTCTGCAAGAACTCCTCTTGAAATGTAGGAAGCCCCTTGCCCAGCCTACTTAGAGGCAAATAAGATACAGTAGGTATCAGATTCAGGCTTTTTTCAAATAACAGTTGTTAAATCTTAGCTATTTCCTGTTGATTGGAGGCTTGGTTAATCTTTCACTGTTTAGAGCCAAGAGAGGTGAGAAAACACCTTCAATGCCAAAAAGGGATATAAGTAGTGTTTATTATACCTTGTTTATGACCAAGATACCATGGTATGTGTAACACAGAGGGCATGCAGAGGGCAATCATGGAGCTCTGCCTGGCCCTGTCTCCAGCACAGGCTAAGGCAGTATCAGCCCATTTTTGTGACAGGGAAGCTGCCTTCACCAGTTTTCAGTGAAATTTAGTTTCCTGCTTCATCAGCATGTAGAGGAGAAAGAGCCATGCTTTATTACTGAATTCATATGTCCCACCCAAATGTCTGAAAACACCAAAAGAGAATATACCTTGTGTTTAAACACAATATGTACAATGGACCCAATTTCCTTGGAAGCACAGGCCTTTGACTTTTTTAGGAAGCACAAGACTGGACAGCTGGTCAATGCAGCCAGCAGAGAACCACATTATCATGAAGAAAGAATGAACTGGGGTCCTAGCTCTTCTATCATCATCAACTGATGATCTATCATCAATTTTCTCCCAGACTAGGGTGCCCCTTATCATTGTCTATTCCACAGATTCATCAGAACAAGAGAAATATTGTCAGGATACGGTCAGCAAACCCAGACTGACATTTAACTACTGCTCTAACCTCCACCAAAGCCAGGACACAGTCATTCAGAAATTCAGAGGTCTATAAATGGTCCATTTTCTTGGTACACATAGTGCCCTTGGCAAAACAGTATGTGTAGCATTCAGTATAGTGACCCTCTAACCTTGCCTGAGAAGCAATGTAGCTTTTGTTTGAGTATAACCTCCTTTGCAAGGTGTTTAGAAATGTGGTGTATCAGATTGATCACAGGACAAAGCACTGTGCACCATCACACATAAGTCTTTTGCTCCTAGGAATGAAAAAAAAACACAGAGCAAGTGATTATTCATTAATATCACATAAGACAGACAGAACTCTGACTGAAATACAGGTCTCTTGCCACCCAGATCTGTGTGTAAATCGCTAGGCCACAGTTCCTACAATCAAATTACTTAACCTTTTCATGCCTCATTCTCCCCAAAAGTAAAACAATATGCTATAGTACTCTTTCATCCATTATTACATTGACTTAACCGGAGTGCCAATATGCTCTGAAAATGTAAGGTATTACGTAAGAAAGCAGAAAAAATGTTTATGGTTTACTGCTTGGTTATATAGCAAGAACAAAACTCGGAGTAAAACTGTTACAGGCATCTTCCACAGAGGAGGTACCATAGGAGTCTTCCAAAGCCCAGCCCAGCTCAGTATAAACAACACGATGAACCAGTTCCGTGGCACTCTGCAACTCCACACTTTTCGCAACTGGACCCTAGTGAAGTAGTATAGATGGCTACCATAGTTTGACAATGTTCCTTATGCAGCTAAAATATTCACTGACAAAAGACAGTGCTTTATTGTGCTAACTAGAGAATATTGATTGTTTTGCACAAAATTGGCCTGTGATTCAGGAGATCTGGATTCAGCTGCCAGCTCTACCACAGATTCCCGCAGGACGTTGAGCTAGTCAAGTGCTCTTTTCATTCCTCAGCTTCTCATATGTAGATAGTTCAGCAGCAAAGTTGCTGGGATTGACAAAGGAATTACTGGATAAAATTCTACACTAAATATTGTAGATTGTATATGATTATCAGGACGTAAGTGATATGAAATCTATGGATCTGTATCTTCTAGATACAAAGTCTATGCATCTGTTCAGTTTTGCAAAGTTAAAAATTTCAGCTGGATCTATTTAACATTTTTTAAGCATCCAACTTTTTCTTTCCCTTAGCTGCCAGTGTGTTGTGATGAGAAAACATTTCATTCTCAAAGCCTTGCCATGCTTTCATTGCCATGTTTTTATGAACTAAGTGACAGAGGAGATAAATGAGGGCTCAGCTATCCATGGTTTAAGAAAAAAGAAAAATGCAGTTTGAAACTTCTTAACAATTGGGTAAAAAACCAGCAAGGCAGATGATTATCTAGTGGTTACTTTCATAAAGTGGCCTTGAAAGATAAATATTTAAGGAAAAAGTAAAAAATGTTCTCTTTTCCCTCAACTGGTTCATTTGTTTTATGAAATAACAATGCTCCATTTTTCCCATCCCCTTCAAATTCCATATATAACCCTCCAAGTCAATTATATAGGAAGAGATGATGCCTAGGAAACACAATCTGATAGTTTAGGTATAAGACATGATGAATATGAAGACTGCAGTGAAGTCATAAAATCAGTTAATAGTCATAAAAACAAAATTAAAGTTGCTTCTTGCTTACCGAATTGCTAGAAATTACAGCATAACATGTTTTTAACTAAACATTTCTCTGTAGCTGTATATTAAATATACTGTTGGACTTTTAGATTAGCTACTCACTGTACTTTGTAGTTTAGCACTGGTGTTCAGACTGAATTTCAGTGTTGCACTCACCCCACCTAGCTGCAAACAGCAGAAAGGCCAGCTAGACAAAGACTGAACTATCATTATGAAAAGGAGTGCAAATTTGACTTCATCAGAAGGTAGAATTATTTTTTTTACAAAAATATAGTTTAAGACATTTTGATTTATGATTTTTCAGTATTGATTAGTAACCCACGGAGAGTATATTCTATTGTATTTCACTGATATACTTATGGCACTTCCACACTTTACAGAAAAAGCTACATCAGAAAAGCATTTTTAAAGATGCGGAGTCAAACACTGCAAAGTTGAGCAAAGTAGAAACTAAGATTCTTTAGGGAACCTAATTCAGGCCTTTAGTATGTGTGCACGATGTTCCAAACATGTATCAGTACAATCATATGCTCTCTTCCCCTATGGAAAAACAAACCAAATAGAGAACAACAACCTGTTCATCCCGGTTCTCGTCTGCTTACACAGCAGCACTCCCTCTGCCTATGTCAGTCCCCTTGAGAACCACATAGTCCTTGCCCCTAGCATACACAAGAAGATTCCTCTGCCCATTTTGGTAAGTCTTTTATTTTAAGAAAATGCATCTGGCTAAGAAAGAATTCAACAGAGCTGCCCTTTCCTTTCCCTTCTCCCATTTGTTCTCGCTGCCATGCAAAGGGAATGAATTAATGCAGAGCAGGGGAGAAAGGAACGGAGAGCACAGGAGAAGACTTGAGAATGAGCATGGTTAGGATGCTGGCAGGAATAGGTCCTGACACGTACAAGGGGCTCAGGAGTAATGAGCATGCTGGCAGTAAGCCGGGGTACAAAACAACTGTGTTTGTACAAACTGGTTATATATTTACTTCTGCTTAGTAAAAGGTTGTAAATAGTTTGCTAAGCTTTTGTAGCACATTATTGGTCATTTATAGATGGCATAAAGAATAAGTCATCCACAGTGAAACAAAATACTAGGGGGAAAAAAAAAGACCTATACAAGTGTGTTGACAATTCTCTAGCAGAGATGTTCTCTTGTTTATTTCAAATTTGTGAGAGGAACTTGAGATGTCCCGGTAACACTAGACAGAACTAATAGTTTAGAAATTATCTGAGGCAGTCATAAAGGGCATAAACCAATCAATAATAATTTGACCATCTATTGAGCAAATTACAAAGTTTGCAACCAGCTTTGACCAAGTTCTTTCATAACTGTCTAATGCAATCTTACATGGTACTGTCAAAGACAGGATGTGGGCTGGCTCTACTCTAGAAAAACCTACACTTAAATTTGATGGGAATCCAAGTTTCATTGCACAGTTACATATTGGAACCAGAACCCAGAGCTTCACTAAGCTGTGCACATCAAGATACAGAAATTAAAATATAGTAAAGGGAAAAAGGTACCTTTTAATTCCTTCATCTTTTCGATCTATCTTGTGTCATGACGGTGGAAAGCTTCCTTAGGATCCACAAGGGAAGTCTAAGGAATCTGTTTCAATAACCTTTTAAATTACTACAGTTCTGAAGTCTCTCTCTCACTGTTCAGTCCTCAGCCTAAGACAACTCAGTAGTGTGTCACCAACTCATCACATCAGTGTCATTCAAATTAGCAGAAGAAATTCCAAAGACCTGGTTTCTACAAAAGGATTTCAGGTAAGATACTGTAAATATATAATTTCAAATCACAAATTGTTAAATAACCAATCATACTAAAAGGTCCGGGGGGGGGGGGTTGGTACTTAAAAATCTCCCTTTGTGAAAGAACAGCGGTAACTTAATAGACTGCTGCGATCAGAAACCACTGTTTGGGTTTTTTTTCAATTTTTCTTGTAAATTAAAGAGAGGCCTAAATTTAAGACGGACCCAGCAGCTAACCAGGAGCTATCATGCCATCATGTTTTCAAGAACACAACCAATCAGGAAGGAAGCTGAGTTTATGAAATCCATTCAGAAACTTGATGGCAGAAAAAAGAGGTTGCTGACAGTGAGAAAACCAGAGACAAACTCTAGAAACCACATCTCAAGAAATTTCCTTAAATGTGATAGTGGGTGTAGTCTGGTGGTCTGCACAAGTGAAGGAGAGCAAAGAAGCAGGAAATCAGGGAAAAAGATGAAGATTATAAACCAGTAACCTGAAATGAGTTCTATATAGAACCTAGAGAGTGAATAAAACATCCACTGCTGTTCTAATACATTTGGGAAAGTTTCACCTGTAAGGAGATTAAATCACTGATAATTTTATTATTCATTATAATTTTTAAAAAAATATATCCTGCAATTAGTTTCTTTGTTAATAATGGTAGTTGCAATACTGAGCCACATCAGCTTACTTATGCATACTGTGCCATAAAGTCAGCTGAGTTGCTCCAACCTGCATCAGGAGTGAATTTGTATTATTGCTAATGAGGAGGGGTCTGTAACTCCCTCATTGCCCCTCGTGTGTGAGAATCTCACAAGACACTGTTCTCTCAACACTGGGGATTTCTGCTTTAAACCAGTCCTGAAAATTCCTTCCTCTACAAGCCCTATGCTAAAGGAATCAATAATGCACCCTGTATTTTCTCTTTTAAATGTGGATTTCAGAAGCTTAACAGGAAAATGGAGCTCAACAGGAATCACATCTTTTATCATTAATAATTGTATTAGTTCCTTATCCCATTCTCTTCCTATTGCATGTTTCCATAACATACAGAGTCACATCGAGTCAACTCAGGTTGTCGGTTCTTTGGGACAGCGATCCCAATTTTGTGAAGCACCCGCCCTGGTTTAGGAAGCTATATTAAAAACTAGAATCAGCATGAGTCTATCTAACAAAGCACATACCCAATCCTCTCAGCTAAAGGTGCCATCCCTCCCTGGAAATTCATGCAGACCGACAGAACTTGATTAAATTTGTCAGCAGTGAGCTCTGAAAAGGTAAAATAATAGTTTGCATCTTCTTGGACAGCTATAATAGAATTCCAGCTGGTGGCAATTCTCCTCCTGTTTCGGGTTTCTTCCAAGGGAAACAACATTTTTAAAACAAATAATTTTAAGGAAGCATATGGCATATACAAAAATAAATGTCTAGGGCATCAAAAGCCTAAAGCACTTTTTATTTTGACTGCCAAAGAAAGTTTTAAGATTTCTTTTTGGTTTTGCATACAAAAGAACCATTGTGAGGCTTTTTAGCAGCACTTTCCCTGTCCCCCTTCATCTCAGAAAACTAGCATTAATAGTTAAAAGCCTTTAAAAAATACCATAAACATAGGATTTACATGCTAATGTTTGAGCTCTATTAACACAAAACATTTGGAATTCCTTTTGCCCTCAAACTTTTAGTCATCCATGGCAGGACACACTGAATAGAGCCTTTTGCTTGTTTTGCCCTGTCTGCCAGTATCTCAGCTAATCTAGAACCTTTTTAACTCATTCCTTTGGACAGCAATTTGCAGGCAGGCTCCTTGAGGAAAGTGTGATCCGGATCTCTCCTTTTTCAAGGCCCTCTCTCAGATAAGGAAGTTTTATCTTATCTTAAATTAGGGTCTTATTCTTTTCTAAGACCTGTTTGCAAGTAATAAATTTTCAGTCAGGATACTGTGTTTGGAGCTCTTCTTAAATTTTCTTTTTCTGATTTCAGATTTTCCTTGTGTCAGGGAGAAGCTGATTGTGCATTTATTTGACTGGAAATCCAGGACATTGCTTTTTACAAGGATTCTACTCTCAACATCTTACAGCAAAGGCTATGTGCTCAGCAAATTTATTATTTGGTGAAATGCAGGTATGTTGTTTCCTGACAAACTACCACATCAGGTTTTTTTTATCTTATTATTATTCTTTCTAATGTGGGCAGAGGGAAGAAAAATTAAATGAAATTATCATTTGCTTTCTGAGGCAATCATTTAAGCACCACTCACATCTGTCTCTATAGCAAATTGGATCTTTCTGAACGGTTAAACCTATGTCCAGCATCTTCTGGTAGCTGAGGCTATTTGTACTCCTATAGCTCCTGTCTGCACGCTTCCTACATATGAACACAACACTGAAGGCCTGAATGGACATGGGGAATGAATCACTCTGCTCATCAAATTTCCTTGCTTGATGGGATGTTTTCTTCTGTCCTTCATTCAAAACTGTCAGTGTAGCATTGGCTAGAATGGGAGCTGTTCAGTACCTTGTCTCTATGTTTATAAAGAGCAGACTTTCAATTAACACATTTATCTCTTGGATAGTTTTACTAATCATATTCACCTGTGGATAGTGTCTCTAGCATAATTTACTGCCATTATCTATTAAGAAAACCACTTACTATGAAGAACATGCTCTCTGCTGCAAGTCTCTGCAGCCTTAAAACAATCGTATAGTACCTATTTGTGACCATTTCAGACATGACCTCCCACTATGCAGTATAACGAAGCCAAGTCATTGACATTATCATAAGATAGATCATCATTTTAATTACCTCTGTTACTGGGTTCCCAAAGCATCGGGAATGTAAGAAGCTTAGTAAATACTGGAGCATCTACACATAGGAGTAAGTCCCGAGATAAGGCCAGGTCAATGTCTAAAGTATACTGAAAGTTAGGTCATCTAGTTAACAGAAGCAACCAAACTGTAACAAGGATTTCAGACTTCAGCAGCCTCCCACAAAACACATAAAACTCTGGTAAGATATTGAGGTCACCCTCACCTCTAAATTTACCAACATGTTTATAATTTCTATATTCTGTCACAAAGGAAAGAGCAGGATTCTCATTTCTGTTGAGAGAAATTTCTTTGTAAGGAAACTTCTAGAGTTCATACAGGCTACAAATTCAAATACACTTACCACTTTGGGAGCTCTGTGCCAACCCTTACCTTTCTCTCAATTCCAGCACCAAAAGCTTTTTTCAGTGAAAGACACAATGGCTGATCTAGACCAAATGGGTACCTTATATGTTAGGTCTTTTTCCGGGAACTGTGTAGTTCTTCATATTTCAACATATTCATATTCTGTATATAATTCTTGAAAAACTCATCCACTAGGCAACTTATATTCTATGTGACAGATAATTTGCTTTATCTCGTCTGTTCTCCAAGACTTGGAGATATCTTTTCTGCAACACGATCTTTAACCAATAACTAACAATGTGGGGTTTTTTATTTAAAAGTGGCATATATGCACAAGGAATACAAAGATACATAAGAAAGTTCACAGAAACCCCTCAGTGCTATTCAGTCAAACACAGCTGTAAAAGAGCATCTCCTGTATTTTTCAGTTTTTGGTTCAACAGGCTGGGAAGAACTGTATTTTTATTGACAACTTCTATATAGACTTTATAAAGAAGGACCCTTTAACTTCCAACATCTCTGCTAGCAAAGGTCTAGAACATATCAAGCAGTTTGGCAGCTCTTACATTCTAGTAATAATTTCTGTCTTGCAAGCCAATTATGCCACAGTTCTCCCTAGAGAGGATTTGGTTACTTACCTTTCACAGTAAGAAACACCTCTGTCAAATAGTACATGGAGCTGACAAAAGTTTGGCTGATGAACTTCCTTTACGACTCCAGAAAAAAATCAGTGTTATACCCAACTCTTTTTCAAGCTGTTTTCTGTAAGAAAGGAATTATTTTTTAAAGTATATGACATGTAGATGAAACATAGCACTTTCCCATCATGTGTAGGTTTTTGCTCTAAAGTACCTCAGAGTACAGATGTTTTCTTCAAATCCCTTTGCTTCAGAAACCATGATAGAAAACTATTCCCCTCCGTAAATCAATTCTTAGTCAAAAAAGGAACACTGCCACTTACTCGCTCTGCCTGGATGGTTTTGGCCTTCCTGGCTGTAATCTAGGCAAAGTAGCATGCAATAAAAGAAGAGTATTTTTATTGCTTTTTAATCCTTCTCCACAATTCTGAGGGACATGTTTAGGGGTGGTTTTGGCAGTGTAGGTTTATGGTTGGACTCGATGATCTTGAAGGTCTCTTCCAACCCAAGTGATTCTATGCTTCTATGAATTCTGAGACAAAGTGGGTTTAACAATCTAGGCCTGCATAGACCCTTCTCATGATTTATGTTGTGGCTTCTTTAACAACCATACAATTCCTACTCTGTCACCACTTTCTCCCATATCCTGGCATTTTTTCGTCAGGTGTGCCAGCAACATATCGCCATTTTTTCTTCCAGTCCTTAAAATAGCTGTTATGCTAGTAATATTGAAGAGTTTATACCTATGCTGTCTATAGTTACATAGGGTAGAGAGGAGATTAAGGAAAGATGTTTGTTTTTCAGAATATTTTTTATTCTTCAGAGGAGGTGGATTTTTTCCACTGAGAAAGTTCTACGATAATAAAATATAGTAGAAGAAGAGAAACCACCTGGGAGGTAGCATCCACCATTTACTACCTCTGATAGAAACTA
This sequence comes from Chionis minor, assembly GCA_013398295.1. NCBI lineage: Eukaryota > Metazoa > Chordata > Aves > Charadriiformes > Chionidae > Chionis > Chionis minor. The sequence continues at coordinate 680,583 of VZSF01001194.1, read as the reverse complement.
AAAAAAGCTTTACTAGAAAGAACTACAAAGCTTTACTAGTAAAATTCCTATCAGTTTTGCAGGGAAAGGTAAGAATCAAAAATAGGAACACTGAAAGCATAATTCTGTTTTTCTGAAGATACTTTAAGTTAAGAAACATACGTTATCCAGAAATTATTTTTTTAAAAAAGCTGCACAATGACAAAACAACCAATGTTTCTTATGTTCATTTCATATACAATTGCAAAGTTATTTTACATTCCCTATAAAGCTAATATTGATGATCACACTGACAAGACACACATTTTTCTGTATCTTACAAAGTTCAATGAAAAGACATTACAATCAAATAATTTTTTTTTTTTGGAAGGGATCTTTAGAGACCATCTTATTCAATCTCCTGCTTACAGCAGGCTAATTTCAAAGTTCGATCGGGTTGCACAGGACTCTACCTACTCAGATACTGAAAATCTGCAAGGGTGATAATACCACAGACCCTCTGGACAGTCAGTTGCAGTGCTTAGCCATTCTCATTCTCCATACCTAATCAGAAATTCTCTTGTTGCCTTCTGTCCTTCTGCTGTGTACCTCGGAGGAAGAGCCTGGCTACATCTTCCTGTACCCCTGTTTAGGGAGCAGAAGACTGCTATTATTTAGGTTCCCCCACCATTCTGCCTTTCCTTCTCCAAGCTAAACTAATGCAGTTCCCTTAGCATCTCGTTTGTCTGGTGCTCCATCTCCCTGAACGTCTCAGTGGCCCTACAATGAACTGTTCATTTTATCAGCTTCTCGACTTCATTCACAGTCAGTCTCAAAACACAGTCATATTAACAGGATGGCTTGAACAGCACTCAGTGAAAAAATGAGGTAGGATATATGAGCATCTACAGAGAGATGTATTTTGACTTTGTAATCAAAAGCATCTAATGGGTGATCTTTTCTTACCAAGAAAGGTCATAAGTGCTTTGAAACATACCATGAACTTTGTATTTCATATGTACAGTAATTAGCTAGAATATAATATCACATTAGTTATTTCCCAAAGGATTCCACACTCTGATCTGCTGCTAACCTTCAAATACAATGAGCTTTACCTTTTCTAGTAACCAATGGTCAGTCATTTTTTCCCATTTCAGAGCTACTATTGCTGCATTTTGCCTTCATAAAATTTCTGCTGTCACATGCACACTAATAAAAAAGAAGTTAGGATTTTTTTGTTTGTCCTCTTTATTACTTAAATAGGAAGAAAATACATGGAAATTCTGGGTTGGCGTGAATTATATACAAACTTATCATTATTTGTAATTTATCATTTAATTAAATTATAACTTCTCATAACTAAGCCGTCTTTCAAACATATCTGCAATTATTGTCCTAATGCTTTATTATATTAATTCTCTCCCATTGGTAAAGAGGAAGTAATTGCTGTTCTACTCTGGCATGTTTTATTCCAATTTTTACTCCCTATAAATGTGTTACAGTTCTTCCGTTGGCAGTCAGAGAAACTCTGTATAAAAGCAGCATTTACTGCAGTTTCTCTCAGAGCCAAGGAATACATACGCAGCTTGACATTTTGGAGTATCTGTTTCCAAGCATTGATCTACAGTAGTTATTAGAGCTATTGCTCTTACTATTTTACACTGTCTTAAGGTGCAACTTATGCTAAATTTTCTTGGTAACTGTTACATGTTCACCATTTAAAAAAAAAAAAGGCATTGCATAAAAATAAATGTTGAAATGGACAAAAAGTCTTCATGCAGTTCCTGTGGGTCTCTAGGATCTCCACTTTTTTATTTACTGGAAAACAGCACTGAGAGAAATAAAACCAGTCTCTTTACTGCAGGGCATTCATAACTTAATGATGCACCAATTGCAAATATAGATTATCTTAGATTTAACAACGAGGTCATTTTATTCATTCCTGAGGGATGTGCATCCATTTTTTCTTCTGTCACCTGACTCTTTAAATAGTATCCTATTTTTCCACTCTGATTTCTCACTATAAAGAAGAGCCAACCTTCTAACCAAAGTTGAGATAAAAATGAAACTAAAGTTCTTGCTAAAAGACAAATACAACCTGTCTCAGTGTTTCGCCTTTACAGGAGTAAGGATCAAGCCTTCCTGGCACCCCCCTCTCCCCCCCACCCAGGCATTCCTAACAAGAGGAAATAGTAAGAAAAACACAACTGTGGAAGAAAGCTAACAACGAACAATGCCTTTCTTGTTAACTAGAAATTAAAATTACGTCTAGACAGACTAAATATTCAATAACAAAAGTAAATTGAAAAACCTGCATGCACACAAGTTACTGGATTAGATTTTGCCTAGATTTCTGACCAAAGATAGGTATTTTTAGTAGACACGCTGAAGCCTAAAAAGAAGGAAACAAAGCAACAGAAACTTATTTTTACTGAGACTAAGCAAAAAGATCAGTTGTGTGATCAGAAGACAAACGCATGTACGCATGTATTTGAAGATCTTGTAATTTAGGAGTAGGAAAAAAATGCATCTGAAAAACAAAATTAACCTTTTTTATACTTTGGGGCATCCCATTTCTTTTTTGTTTGTGACAGAGACCTTCTTAAAGTATTTAACAAACTAGTCTTATCTCCCATGAAGACTTCAGTAGCATTTAATGAAACTGCCCCCAAGACACTAGGTCAACAGACTGGCCTTTCTTACACCTCTTTCAGTCCTATCTTACAGCCTTTGCCATCACTGATTCCATTCAAATCCTGAAAAGAAGTGCCTCAAGACTTCTCTAGAGGTCCGCTACCTTCACATTTGACAGATCAAGCATCAAACCTTTCTCATGGCCACTGCAGAGAACGTTTGATTGCAGCTCTTTATTTAGGGGAAAAAAAGAATTTAAAACTTTTTCAAAGCAATATAGAAAAACCTCTATTAATTTTTTTTTTTCTTTTTAATTATAAACCTGGCCACAGAATTCTCACACAATAGGTTCTCTACTCAGGACTAATAGCTATACCTGATTGTCCTGGTTTCAGCTGCTGTATTTTGGGTTTAGTATGAGAATAATGTTGATAACACATACTGTTTCAGTTGTTGCTAGGTAATGCTTATATTAAGTCAGGGACTTTTTCAGCTTCCCATACAAATTGAGAGGGAGCACAGATAGGACAAGCTGGACAAAGTAATATTTCATACCACAGACGTCGTGCTCAGTATATAAATGGGGCTTGGCCAGGAAGTAGGAATCCACAATCGCTGCTTGGGATGGGATGGGCAATTGATCACCAATTGTATTGGTGAGCGATTGTATTGCACAACAATTTTGTACATTTATCTACCATTATTATTATTATTCTTTTCTCTTCTGTTACTGTCCTATTAAACTGTCTTTATCTCAACCCACAAGGGGGTTTTTCTCCTTTTTTCTCCCTCTTCTCCCTACCCTACTGGAGGGGTGCAGGGGGGTGTGAGTGAATGGCTGCGTGGTCCTAGTTGCCGGCAAGGGTTAGACCATAGCACTCATTAACTGACATGTAATGTTTTCTGTTTAGCTTCAAATCTCTTTTTAGTTTGAGCAAGATTGCCATTTCTATAAATTCCAGTAATAATCAAGCTTTTCCATTTCTTTGATACAGCCGCTTAATGCACTTGTACACAGAGTATGAGTCTATTATATGTTTAATGTAGATTTCTGACCGTATCGGATTAAATATTTTATCACTGTAGTTTGTGAATGAAAGAAACAGAACTTGCAAATAGTCGAGAATAAGTCTAATCACACATCTCTCATCACAAACAAGAGAAGGCTGTTTTTCCTTGCTACCTGTAAGATTTCTTTCAATGTGCTCATTAGATAAATTTAAAACATCAGCCACACAACCAGGGAGAAGAGTCAACAGTTCTCAGATGTTCTCTTTGAAAAATATCAAGAAACTCAATTCTAGCTGTCACTTGCTTTCTGCTCCATAGGAGGACTAAGATAAATCTAGAAATGGTCTTCTTTAAAAAGCTATTTGGTTTGAACTCATGAAGAAGGTATGTCATCTACCAGTTCTACTCTGCCTGAAAATATTTGTTGTGGTCTGTTCAACTTGTCACAAAGATTTTCAGGTAACAACCCAAGGAAGCAAAACACAATAATCTTTTTTCTACACATTGTTGTTACTACCAGACTGATGAAAGGATCCTAGGAAACTTTCCAGAACCTTTTTAATTTTCACATCACCCATGATAATATCTTTCACAATGTTTTTCAAGAAACTTACAGGATAACCCATGGTTAACGTTAAATGATGATGGCATCGAGTGGATTGCTAGCTCCTTTGGTATTCAGGAATTGCTTCAGACCCTGCTTGTGATCAGTCTCCTAAGAATACCCAATGGCTGTTGTCTTACCATTTTGACATCCACTCTAACATATGCCATGTTGCTCTTCCATGTGCTTCTGTTCCACCCCTACTCTGTTCTCTTCTTTCTGAAGCCAGAGAAGGCACCAGTCTGAATACAGCCCCCACTGAAAATCCAATGGCTAGAAGTCACTCATGTTAGAGATGCAACGTGTTCAATCACCTGATTGCTATGGGGATCAGAAGCTGCACATACCCTCATACTGCTCTTGCATGGTTCTTCAGCTGGAGGTGAGGAAAAAGAAAAACCATACAGCACAACCAAGTTGAATGAAAAAACAAAAAAATGTACTGAGGCTTTTTTTTACACCAGCTAAACATTAAAAAGAGAAAACAATTCTAACTAAAATAAGAAAAGGCAACCAATTATTTAAAACAAATGGCTCAAAATAATCATAAAGTTACTAGGAACTCCAAATGTTAAAAAGTTAATTTGTACTTCAAAGTCATAAGTACAATATATGGATGTTTGGTCTTGTTATGGAGCCAAATTAAGTTACAATAAAATTTCCAAGAGAAGGAATAGCTAGTATGACTTGAATATTGTGCTAAACTTTCCCGGTTCTGGATGACCTTAGAGTCTCAGAATACTGAGCTTCATGCAGACAATCCTGAGAACCAGTATAAATTATGGCAACTAAAATGTCATCTAGAATTTCCCATAAATGTTTTCCCCCTGACACTCCCCAGCTATGCCTTATATACACCTTCTAAATAAGAGTTCAAGAAGGAGTCCTGGAAGGACAGTATCTAGCTGTTTTTCCACACCAATCTCATTCCAAAGAGGTTTTTGTCAGTAAAAGTGGGATACCATGCAAACTGATTCTGGTTCACAACACTGTTGTTCCATGCTTACAAAGAAATAGTATATTTTACTTTGTAAAGATTAACTGTTTTAGAAAATCTTACTATGGCAGTAAGTTTAAAAATTTCTGAGTTGTAAAAAACACGTTTTCAGAGCTACTCTTCACTGGTTTGAAGTATTTTTTAATGTAGAATTTACTATTTGAGTTTCAGCATAAGGTGTCATTTCTTGGGCTTTTAAATAAAGTTGGTTGTTTAAAAATCCTAGTTTTCTGAATTTTCCAGCTTGGTCACACAACTCAGGAAATGACGTCACTCTCCTAGTGCCAAAAAACAGGTCGGAAGTCCTAAATCTCAGCACACTCTCTCAGACAGTGACGCAAGCAGCCTGCTGAAGTGAATGAAACCTTTGTCCTATTCACTGAAACTGGGATTTTTCACGTTTTTTTAACAAGTCCACAAAACCTAGTTGCTGAATATGCTCACAAGGTAAGTTTCAAAAGACAAAAATCTCAAAAGTGACAGAATAGGTTTCAGAATAGGAGAATGGGCTTCAGATGTCTCACAGTTAACTGTTGGCAACATTCCTGTGTTTTAAAAAGCAATTTATTTTTATTTTTTAAAAACGCACTATTTTAAATACGGGGGGTGTGTGTCCCGTTTTTCCCCCTTTTTTTTTTTTTTTTTTGCAATAATTAACAGCAAACATGCAGATTCTGAGCAGCAAAATAGGCACTGCAGTAAGTGACACCAACAGAAACACTGAGACGCCACTTCTTTCTTTCCACAAGTGTCATATCAACAATTTAGGAAGGACTAACTCATGATCAGCACACTCCAGTACAGTAATCTACATGTAGCTATCCATGGATGTTAACTGAGATGAAAATTAAGATCCAATCCAGGTGAATATGCAATAGATGTTTACTTTAGGGTAAACTGATTCACTCTCCAGTCTCTGCTCACTATATTGAAAGTAACTCTTGTAGCATGAGATGGGGAGAGGCCAGAAGCTACGCTCTCACTAAAGCAATCACAAAGACTGACTGTCAAAAAAATCCAAACAACCAAGACTTCTTTCATTTCTCCCACAAGTCTTTTCTTTCCAAATGGTATCAAGCCAGGTTCAATTCAAACACCTATAAATAATGTTTATGACACTGAATTTTCACATTGTTAAGCCACGTAAGTCGATTCAGACTAAAAACCCGTAACTGCCCAGTGACAACTCCTCAAGTGCATGGAAACAACCTCTTAATTTTCTTCAAGCAACAGACTCACACATACATCAAGCCTTGTCTATCCACTACTAAAGATAAAAATAATTAATTCACAACACACAGAGTACATTACATAGATCACTGATGAAAGTCAACACAGTTTTTTGATCAACAAGGAGTGCAATGCCAGGTCTAGTCATGTTTGTAAGCTCTCCGCATGTTTCAGTGAAGTTCCCCAGCACTCCAGTGTCAGTATTCCCACACTTAAATCTGGGATGTTGCATGTATGCAAAGTACCACATATCATTTCCATCTCCACAACAACTGAAGAGCCTGTGGGGACCACATCAGACCTTGGACGTTGTTGCCATTTCCTGAAATATACAACAAAGGACACGACATCCTGGATCAGTGCAATTGAGGCTACTCCTTCAGCAAATACAATTCAAGTTCTGGCACTGTTTTGTTCTCTCCTTCACCCCTAAAGCCCTGCACACACGTTTACTAATTAACCAATACTGCTTAGTTATCTACATCAGGAACCTTTTTTCCTATCTACACATCAGAGTTACAACCCCTGTTCACAACAACCCAGATAAACATCGTAGAATCACAGAATCGTTTAGGCTGGAAGGGACCTTTAAGATCATTGAGTCAAACAAACCATCAACCGAACGCTGTCAAGTCCACCACTAAACATTGTCCCTCAGCACCATCTTTTAAATACCTGCAGGGATGGTGACTCAACCACTTCCCTGGGCAGCCTGTCCAACACTTGACAACCTTTTTGGTGAATAAATTTTTCCTAATATCCAGTCCAAACCTCCCCTGGTGTAACTTGAACCCATTTCCTCTTGTCCTATTCCCTGTTACTTGGGAGAACAGACTGATCCCCACCTCTCTAGAACCTCCTGTCAGGTAGTTGTAGAGAGCGATAAGGTCTCCCCTCAGCCTCCTTTTCTCCAGGCTAAACAAACCCAGTTCCCTCAGCCGCTCCTCATAACACTTGTTTTCTAGACCCCTCACCAGCTTCGTTGCCCTTCTCTGAACACGCTCCAGCACCTCAATGTCTTTCTTGTAGTGAGGGGCCCAAAACTGAACACAGTGTTCGAGTTGGGGCCTCACCAGTGCTGAGTACAGCAGGGCAATCGCATCCCGAGTCCTGCTCACCATGCTATTCCTGATACAAGCCAGGATGCTGTTGGCCTTCTTGGCCACCTGGGCACGCTGCTGGCTCATATTCAGCCAGTTGTCAACCAACATCCTCAGGTCCTTTTCCACAGTTCCTGTAGCACTGCCTGGGGTTGTTGTGACCCAAGTGCAGGACCCGGCACTTGGCCTTGTTGAACCTCATACCATGGGCCTTGGCCCATCGATCCAGCCTGTCCAGATCCCTCTGTAGAGCCTTCCTAGCCTCAAGCAGGTCAACACTCCCACCCAACTTGGTCATCCTTCCTTCTACGGAATTGTTGCAGCTTATGCCTCCAAATATTAAATGTAATGAGCAGAAAAGCACTCACAAGCCTTTCATGGGGCCAGTGAAAGAAGCAGTGCCCTGAGTGACTAGCTCCCTTTCTCCTCACTGCTGATTACTAATCATAGCAAACTTTGCAAAGCAACAATATTTTTGCAGCGTTCCTGCTGCTTGTCTATTGATCCAGATGTCCCTGGAGTCAGCCTTGCTGTGATTAGTTGTCTGTGATGCCAGACAATGCTGGGAGGGTTTCAAATATGTGTCAGAGGGGTTAGGATGCTGGTCTTATCTCGGCTATCCAAGGGTAGCCTTTATCCTTCATGGAAAGCTTCCAAGCTTCCAAGAAGCAAAGTCATTACCAGGTCCGGGCTGTCCTTTCATTTTACTTATGCATGAACAATACTAAAGTTTCCAGTAAAATTCCACTACCTTCTTACATTCCAGTGTATAACACGAACTAATATGTCTATTAACAAAGTTAATACACTTTCATACTGTAAATCCTGATTGATACGATAGTTAGAGAAGGGAATTTTCCCAACACCCCTGCGATGTGCGGCAGGCAGGCAGTGGGAAGGCAGGCTGGCTCGCTGCTGGCCTCCTTAACAGAGGCGACAACAAAGAATTCGCCAGTTTCTCCTTCTTCCTTGTGGCAGCACAGAAGACGGGCCCCACTTCTAATCACTTTGGTAGCTTAAATTGTCCTGCAGAAACAGCCCACCCCTTGACACCAGCCTGCCTCAAAGCCCACCGAGGACCTATTTCCAGCTCGCCCAGTACAAGCTGCGTGCACTGACCAGCAACCGTGGGGCTGAGTTCTCACCTTGCTCTTTACAGCCTCTAAATGTAAAACAAGGTGCGGGTGGCCCGACACCCCCGGCGCCACAAGCCGCGTGGGGACACACCGGCCCGTCCCCATGTGCCCGGTGCTGCCACCTCGCCCAGCCCTTTCGCTCGCCGTTTTATTTGCCGTTGAGCCATTTGCCAGGAGGTGGCAACATAAGATAAAATATCCCGCAAGTCTGGTTCCCAGCTATTTCCCCCTGCGGATGGCAAGCCGGGAAAGCCTTTTTGAAGATCTCGATTTGCAGAGGCAGCAAGCGGCGGGCTGCAAACCCCTTGTACTTAACTTAGTTTTTAATCCGCTCCGTTTATTGCAGCGGGTAGATACCGATTTGTATGAAGAGAGCGTTGAAGTTTGGTGGCAATAAAAGCTGGAGTCACAGGCAGGGAGTGCGAGCCAGGAATACTGCCCAGCCAGCCCCAGCCGGCCCTGCCTCCGCAGCAGTGCCAACAAGAAAACAAAAATAATAAACCTCTTTCAACAGGCAAACTGTCAGATGTGTCCTAAAGCTCCCACAGTTGCAGCTGCCTTGTCCAACCGGGCAGTGATGCACGGGCAGGTTTTGCGGGAATGTGCTGCCTTCCCTCCTGCTGGCACAGCGGCCGGCTGGATGCGGGAGCGCCCAGCACCTTTGCGCAGCAGTTGGGCAATAAATCCTTCTGTCAGGGTGTTAGTGGGGTACGCTGTCTGTGAAAGTCCTACACGCTTCTCCCAGCTCCGCTGTGTCCAGGGCACTTTATTTGAGGGGGGCAGAACAAGACTTCCCTGGAAGTATTGAAGCTAAGCCTCAGGAAATTCATCGTACTTACCAGTTCTTATAGGCATGGCATGCCAGCTCTTTTTCCCCCATAAATAGTGCTAAAAAAAGCACGGCCCCTGGCATGGTACAATGATTTAGGAGTAATTCTCATTACAAAAGTAATCACATCTTTAATATTTTTGAGACTCGCTAAAATACAAATAATACAACTCTTCTCCATTTGAGCACCCAAATATATTCAAATAGTTAGAGTTTTAGGAAGCTATAGCTTATTCAGATTTTGCAATCGTGCTGCCAGTTCTGGTGTCTGAAGCACTTTATTGCAGATACTATTGAAAATTCAGGAATTTCTAAGTAACAGTGGGAATGCTGATCTGTCAGACAAAGCCTGGATAAAGTTGAAAAGAAACTGGTATTCAGACTAGTAAATTGGTATTGTGCTGAAACACGTGGATATTCTGTTAAATTTGTAAATTCGTCCATGTTCTAAATGGAGTTTCATGAGTAACACTTGACTATATAAACTAGCACAGTAGGAAAATAACTGGCTTTTATAGCTTTATAAGCATAAGAGAATCATATTCTCAACCTTCATGCAAACTTGGACAATTGTGACCACTTACAAAGAAATGTATACCCTAATTGCTCTACATATATCTGATATAAATAACTGATTTGCAGTAAAAATTAATCTTCTGTGCGTACCTCAAATATGAAATGCCAATTTGATGCTTCTGGGTCACTTAATTAGTTGTATTAGCTGCAAGCTTACTTGAATTACCTTGCTTGACATATTATGCCTGCAGAATAAATTATTCATCTCACAAAACTTCTTAGCTAAAGAGCCTTCCCTCTTCCTAGCTACAGTATTTACATCAAAGCAGCAACCAAATACCACAGTATTTGTCTTAATTAATTACATGCTAAGGAATAGGCTTAAATATGCCTAAAAAAAGATATGTGGAGCTTACAATTTGTCAAACTACAAGCTGTACAGCTCTGGGATTCAGAAAACAAAGACAGACATCTCCAGGAGGTATGTGTTATTGCAGTATCACAAGAGGTCTGTGCTTTACAAGTTTTGTATGACTTATTTTACTGTCTTTTCAGCAGAAGAGAAATGCTGGGGTTTGGAAACAAGAAAAACACTTGTGTATTGGACTTGACTGTGTGTGACTGAAGCGTGTTAGCAAGCCCACTTTTATTCACATATTAAGTCAATGCCTGTATCACATATGTGTGTGGAAGGTGTTAATGTCTGATTTCTTCTGTCACTTGTTATAACAAAACTCACTAAAACTTATTTTAATTTAGGAAAACAAATGCATGTGGAGTAAGTGACAAAACTCAGATGTTTGGTGGGACAGTGTTTGTAATGGTTAATATAAATTTGTCCAACTTCACAGCTGCAGATATTGGTTAATAATTGCATTTTTTGGTAATGTTGGAACATTTTATTTTCATTCTCAGCACCCATGCTGTTTCATAGGCTTTGGTACCTTTTTCCATTAAAAAATACATACAAGAGAACAGAAATTTGAGGTGTTAGATGGGACTTTGATTCTGTATCTATTCATCGGCCGTCCCATTTGATAATTTTTCATACAACCAGGCTTCTCCAGTGACTCTCACAAGGAAAAGAAAAACCACACCAAACTCTTTAAATCATAAGATGTTTTCCTTACGTGTCTAGCTCACCTACTTGTTAAGCACCAAGCCTCACTGTTTATTCTGCAATGGCATTTGTTGTGCCCTGCTTTGAAGAAGAGAACACTTGCCTGTTTCTAAAACACAGTTCAACATAGTCCTAACATAAATAACATGTCAAAAATCCCTAAGGTGAAAATGACTGAGGTCTTAAAAAATGTTTTTCTAACATGTAGTCAGACTATCTAAACACAGTAGGCCAAGTTCTACCCGAAATTTGAGTGCACTTGCACTCGCTAACAGCAAATTAATATGATTTTGTAATCCTCCCTCAGCAGTACCGACAATGGGTCTCTGAAATGATAAACTTCACACATTTTACCTAAAAGACCTGCCTGCTGCAAGCGTGCCAGCAGAGCCGCGCTCTGGGGCACTGCAGTGCAAGGCGATGCTCAGTGCAGCGCCCCCTCAGAGCAGACAGTGGGGGACAGAGCTGGCACCGCAGCCCGCGGCAAAGGCAGAGGCAAGCTACTCACTAAGTCAACCTCATTTTCTTTGTGCAAGCTCACCCTGAGGTGGAGGCAAATCATTTTTGTTTATACGCCCCATGACAGGTAAGCACGGAGGCCCTACCGTACTATCAGTGCAGTCAGCCCTAGATCTCCCACTAGGTTCAACGAAAGCGGGTGCATGTCCTGATCAAACAAAACCTTCAGCATGGTCACCTCTCGGATGGTCACGTCTCTTATTTTCACACTTGATCATTTAATGCTCACTATAATTGCCTGTGTTATCCTGTCAGGTAGGTTTCATACAGCAGATCCGAGTGTCACAGCAGAACTGCTGGACACAGGGTAGCAGAGGCTGCATATCCATTAGCAGGAGGACTATTCCTTTACCACGTTATATTGACCAAATACAGACATTTACAATTAAACACCCTTGCAGCTCTCTTAAACATGAAGTAGCGTGGTCATTGTACTGGTGCTAGGAAAACATCAGCATGGTCACTGTATTGGTGCTAGGAAAGCATCAGTCGGGTAACATTTTATTTTTACAAGCTCTTTCAGCAATCTTACATGGTTCATGCAGGAGTCTTCCATTCCAATAGGTATTTTTTGTTGAAGGAAATAAATTGGAGTCGGATAGTCTCATTATTAAGTGGTGTTGCTGATAACTACAACACCTGCGAACACACAATATCTGAGCTCCTTAGTTGTTGGGAGATATTGTATCATCAGTTCACACTTGTGACATTTTGGAATTTTTGCACCTTATTTACACACGTGATTTACCATCAGCGTGTTATGATCTGACAGCCCTCTGATTCTGGCTTCAGTGGACTATGATAGCACTTGAATTTCCTAACTAGAACTTTGTGACTTTATCACACGTGGTGTTCCATCGCAGCGCCACGATGAGACTCACCAGGTGTGTCTTCACTGAACAGTGCGTAAAGGAAACACAAGGGGTAGGAAGAAGGTGCGGTTTCATTGTTAGAGAAAATGCCATGGGTGAGGAGCCCTTTGTCCTTGTTTATAGATGAACACGACTTTAAAATTAGGTCTCATATTTAAAGCTGTTTCAGTGCAGTACTCAGTATATTTGCATATAAAAATAAGCCCGGGCTAAAACACGAGGCATTCCTATTTCGGAGAACGACCTATATTTTTTACCTTGTAAATCTGGGTCACTTCACCTATGCTACTGTTGAAAGCAGTTTACACGTTTACCTTAGGTGAATTCAACAAGCATTAGAAAGTTAATCTTTAAAGCAGTTATTAGCCTGACTCTTGGGCACCTTCCTACATTCTTAGGCAAGTGAACATTATTGGTCAGTTCTGAGAATTAAGCAAGCAAGATTAATGCCTTTCTGTAACTGACCATTTTAATTGGTTAACCAAGTTGTGAATAATAAATGATAATTTAAGAGTTTAAGTAGCTGAAGTAGGAAATCATACTGCATGGATTTTTTTTCCTAGGCGAAAAGGTCCTGTTCTTCTAACATTGAGAGAATGTGGAAATATTATTCCCTGGGATATTTCATCCAGCAGTAATTTCCACGGTACTCTATAATAGCTGGTCAGTCTGATCTTCGCGACTTACATTGTCATGAATTAGGTATTTAACTAAAATCCACTAGAATTACATGGGTATAAGTCTGCAAGTGAAAGGAAAATTAGGCCCATCAATTCTTAGCATTAACTCAAGAACCCTTTTAATTATGGGATTTGGGAAGTTTGTAATTATCTTCTAAATGGGATATTTACTGATGAAGAAATTACTATCATAGTGTCATGCATGTGTGAAATTTTACTGACACTGAACAGCTAGTTCTGTGGCAGTGGCCTCCATCAGCCAAGAGGAATGTCACTGGCAAAGAAATGGTGATTTATTTTTCCCTCGGGGGCCTCTAGGCCTTTGTAATTGCTGGGAAAAAACTTCCATTTGTCCAGGCTTTGTGTAAATCACTTTCTTTTACTGACTTGAGAACATATTTTTAAGGAATGAACTCTAGTAAATTTCTGTAAAAAGTATTTTCTCTTTAATTAATTCTTAATTTTGCTTTTGTTTGCTGTGTTTCTCTACAACTTGCTTTTCCTCTAGGGAAATAGCAAAGTCTGAGAACTTTAACTGAAACATATGCTTACTTCCAATACAGAACAAAGCATAATGCAGACATTTGTCATTCCCCACCAGGGATGGTGTTTTCTTCTTTGGACATAAATGGTATTCATTTCCTTTTTGAGTGAAGGTTGAGGACATTGTTTTGTAAATACAGGAATGCACATTAGGTGTACTGATCAACAAATTACTTCAGACTTTCCCATGAAATGTAATGTCTTTTAGGAGGAGTGGAAAATCCTTACAAATTTCAGATTGTAGGTTTAATCTAATATGGGTGTGGAAGTCAGCTGCTAGGAGTCCTAGTAATTTTTGTCTTGGTCCTGGTCAGTACTGCTGTGCAAATGATGTTTTCCTTTGGCATTTTTTTCTCTTTTGGGCGTACCTGGTTTCTGTTGGAAAATTCAAGTGAGGAAAGAGTGTATACTAAACGTACTGCGTTAAAAAGAGCAGCAAAGCCGAGATCTAAGTTCATTCAGAAAGATTATAGATTTTGCTTTTAATAAAGCGCAATAATTCCAAATGCAGAATAAGGAAACGGTTTGTTCACATGCAGCTGTTACACCCTGATGAAAAGAGGCTTTGCCAGGAATGCGTAAGCCTATGCCTACCATCCATCCATCTATCCATCCACCACAAACACCACCGACTTCAGGGCTAACTGAAAGAAAACGCCCACCACGAGCACGTCAATCAAATTCGCTATTAAGAGTTCAAATTGACCGTTAGCCTTGCAGGGCACACATTTCGTAGAGATTATTAAGTAACCCCGGAATATTGCTGCTTTGTGTCGGATGCCGAGGTATAGAAATTGCATTAGCATTTAATTGCCACGTGCCGCATTCCCCATTGTGACTTTAACACGCGGATTTCACCTCCTCTGGCACGACGAGTGCATTGCAGGGAATTTGAACGGGGCGGGG